>JAWNNJ010000194.1:2562500-3162500 GCA_035045125.1 Hypselothyrea guttata
TTTTGATGCATATTTAATGTAAGTGTCGCATTGGACACAAAGTCTCCGTGTTTGGATCCAACTGCCTGGCGCTACACATTAACTTCAAAGTGCGACATTAAAATTGATTTAGTCGCAGCGCCAAGGGTCGGCAAATGCCAAAGTAATGCACTAAATCGACCTCTCCACCTCTCACAAGTCTTATTTATTTTGGACACATTATGGCTCAATTAGTAGCTCGGAATTGCATCGGTGTCATCATACCCCTCCCTGCCTGCAACAGGATATCCTTCGCTGTCGGCACACGCCCTTTGCTGATTAGTCTTCTGGTTAGCCGCAAATAAACAGCATAAACCAGAAACGACGCAGCAGATCATTCGGACGCAGAGCTACAGTCGGACGTAACCGACAGTGGGAGACCTTGCACTTTGTGGTTTCAATAATGCACTGCGACACAGGCGCGTGTTCACAAACCATTCCTCCAACAGACAAATCGAGACAATTGTCAGCTGCATATCTTCGTTGTTATCCGATCATGAAATCATCGAAAATCTAAAACAAGTTTGATCCGCAAGATCCTTGAAAGGAGAACCTAACTTTCAAAAATGTTGTACTGATCACATATATCTGCCACGCCTCCTTCGAGGTGTCACACATGTTTTCCGTTTACACGCACCCTATAGACCCTGTTGTATTTTTTCATAGAACAAGATCTGAAAATCTGACAGGAAACTCAGAAGAAACTCTCAAGGAACCCACAACAAGTGAACGATAAATTTCACATGTCAATATGAAAATCGTTGGCTTGGTTTATCGGCTTCTTGGAATTATTGTCCTGTGCTGTTTCAGCTGAAACAATTGTTTGCCTTTTGATATCTTTCGTTGGGTTTTGGACGTTGTCAAGCGTAGCTAGCCAAATTTCCGGCATTAGTTTCAAGTCAGCTTCAACTTTCATAAATTAGTCATTGAACCCGGCCTAGTCTCTGGTCTCTAGTCTCTAGTCTCTAAATAGCTAGACAATAAGTCTAATGCGAGAATAACCAACCATGCCAACAATAGTTAAACAATAGCCAGACATTACTAATTTTTTATAGTGTGAACCACACGATTATGGCCTAAAACAATATGAGTACGCATACATACTGTGTATATCTGCATTATCATAAAAGTCTCTAATTTACGCTTTAATAATTTCGGACATTGCGCTACGCATATTTTACAACGAAATTTTTGTGGGTTTTGCCTTTTCCTTTTATTATTATTATTAAAATTTTTTATTTTCAATCAGCTTATACCAAAATTTCTCCTTTTTTACCAAAGAAATTCATATTGAATAAGTTGATTTTGTGGTACATTTATTTATGTAATAATTGTAGGCCGTAGAGATTCGCATATGAGACTTTCTTATATCTCATTCAACAGATTCCCAAATCAAATAAGTTAATCAAACAAAATTAGAAATGGATTAAAGTAATAATTTTAATCATTTCATATCGTTAATTCTATTTGATTGTTATATACAAGTAATCAGATATTCTTGACTGACTGATAAATTTATATAGAATTAGACTTGAATGTATAGAGCAAAATGAAATCTTAAAATGTGTTTTTTTTTATTATAGTTGTCGATTAAAAATATAAATATGTTTTTTATAAATTATTTTATTTTAATATAAACTTATTCTTAAATATACAACAGTTAATAAAGAAACCTAAACATTAAAACATTTATATCTGAATATATTTATACCATATTATTTATAATTTTTTTAAAACTCCACAGAAAGTATTGAAAATTTGTTCTTTAGCCAATTCTACAACATATAACATTTATTTAATAATTAAAACGATCCAACCAAGAAATACACAGCCACATATATGCTGTGTTCATTAACTCAGAACCTATTTAAAATAGTTTTCACGATTTTCAAATGCCTAACTCAAATTAAGCACTAATGAATACTATGACTATCGCTATCACATTTGATCTATAATAATATTTAATTTATGCAACAAAAAGCAACAAAAAACCTGAAAATAAAAAAATTATATGAATACGCATTATAAATGCTTGAAAAGAAATTCGGTTAATGGACTGCGGGTGGAAACTGGTCTGAGACAAGAGCAATAACATTTCCCCCATCTGTTTCCCATGAGCCATGCTAATTAGCCAAAAATTCAAGCTACTCCATACACACATACACATACGAAAATTGTACAATCCGAACCTAACAATAAGCGTTAAATTTAAATTTTTTCCAAAATTTTTAGGCTTCTTTATTTGTTGTTGTATATTTTGCTAATTCATATTAGAGGCATTCGTCCAGAAAACGAAATTCCAAAATGGCGCACACGCTCCATAGTATATATTTGTGCCCAAAAGCAGGTGGAATGTGCCAGATACTTGAAAGCCGCACCACCGTCACCTAGATAAGACCCAAAAAAAAAAAAAAAAGAAATAAAAACCAGAATGGGCGAAGCGGATCAGTCGGACTCATCCGACTGTAGAATACTGTGTAATATAATGTTAAACCATAGGGTGAATAAGGCAAAGCCTGTGAATATTGTTTCTTTAATATCTGCTAAATTTATAAACCGATTTCAATGCACTTTTCAGAATAGCTTAATCTACTAGTAGACAGTATATGTTCTAAATAACAACTTTCTATGCCTAATATTTCGCTTGCTATTCGATATTTATCAACTAGGGCGTAAATGGGGCGTGGCATCCAATTTTTGATGCGTATGGTATATGTATCTATGCACATATCGAAAATGACTGCTCTAGATCTTATAGTTTTAGAGATCTCAGCTTTTATCCTGAAGGAGAGACGGAGATGCAGCAAGATCGACTCAGCTTATTGTCCTGATCAGGAATATATATACTTTATGTGTTTGCCGCGCCTCTCGCTGCCTATAACATACATTCTCCTAAAGTTATTAACCCTGTTTTTAGTCATATTATGGGCACAGGGTATTAAAAAAAACTCAAGACTTATGCGTGGTTATAGTGCAAGCAGGGGAAGTTGAACCCTACGCGCTTCGCTGACTGACGGAATGACTGAATGACTGACTGACTGAGCTGAGTTGAGCTGAGTCAGCTTATCCGACTTCGAGGCAACTGTACGAGGCGACTTGGCTTTGGCATATTTAAATATTAAGCCAAGCAGAGACAGCCCGAAACTTAATTCAACTCTGCTCTACTCAACTGAAGCTGAACTCGGCGCTGTGCTGCGATCCATGACCATAATAGTAGGCGGCGTTGGTGGCGCCATTTTTGATAGTCGAGTTTATGATTTTCCAAAAAATAAAAAATAACAAAACTTTCTAATAATCGCAGCAGCAGATCGTCTTAAGTCAACTAAAAGATCAGTTTCAAGTGTTTCTACAGCTATGATTAGCGAAGACCAAATGCAAATAATTTACATATAATGGCCGTAAGTAGAGCTGAATTTGTTTGCCGATCAGTTTTTTTAAAAATTGGGACATGTCCCTAACTTAGTCTACATATCTCAAGTAGTATAACTTAAGCTTGCTTTAGGTACACTCTGAAGCTTTTCTCTTTTTCGTCTATTAACTGATTTGAATTCCGATCTCATATGTAGTTGATATTCTCCGAATTCTGCTTAGATAAAAAGAAATTTCTGATTAGTGCTTGGGAGGTTTTCAAATTTTTCGAATCCATCTCGTCACTTTTTCTATTGAAAGTGATGAACAACATTTGATCAATATATTAAACTCCAGGTAATTGTAAAAAAACTTTCTGATATATTTGAAAGAGTGACTTATGCAATAATTTATAAGTTTTATTCTTGTTACATTAGAATAAATAAATAAATAAATAAATAAAATAAATAAAACGAATTTTTTAAGAAGTTGGCACAAAGTTTACTAACACTAATATTTTAGTATGAAGCAAAAACTATTATAGTTTAATTTTTTCAATTTTCACAACTTGACTGAGAAGAACTCTTGTTATACTCTTTTAAGCTTCATAAAATATTTGAAAACCCAGATTTTCTAATTTCCTTGTATTTTATTTATCTACATATAATAAGAATTGGCTATCTTAAACTTTATTTTATTACTATATTTGAATTTTTTTTTATCAATAACAAATTATTAACCAAAAACACCTCCACGACGAGCCCAGAAAAAGACAATTCTTAATTTTTAACGCAAATTTGATATAAGGTTAAACTTTAACAATATTAATTTTCAAATAAATTTTTCTTAAAAATAAATTTATCTATATTTTAAAAATTATCAAGTATTACGATCCCTGTCTGCAATTGTGGAAAGCCTGCAACTATTGGTTGGATGTCTGCTAAACTGTCGCATATAGATTAATGTTATGGCATAAATTGCATATGTCTAAAAATAAATATATGATCGCATGTAAATAACAATTGAAAATCTTCATAAACTGGTGTACTTGTGCATTCAATTTGCCGCAGCAACAAAAACAACTTGCGCTGATAAAAAAATCTGTTGCTTCTCTGATTGTTGTTGTTGTTGTTGTTGTTGTTGTTGTTGTTGTTGTTGTTGTTGTTGCGACTGCTCAGCCCCCATAAAATTCGCAGATTGTTGCCCCAGCTCTAGTGTCTTAGGCTAGCTGCTTGCCCGATGATGACTTGATCTGAAATTTGAAATGATATTTTAAGAAACGAAACGCCGCCATAACCGTCGACGACAGACGACAGAGGACAGTGGACAGACGATGCACATTGGTTCTCCTGCTAAATTGGACGCCTTAAAATTCTCAAAATTCCTCAAATCTTAATAAAATTTAAAAATAAAAAAAAAATATTAGTTAATTATTTAGCGATATAGACAATGAATTTATTTAGTTATTGAAAATGTCTAATAAAACCATTTGACAAATTAAATTTAATATGCAATTAAAAATGAAGCATAAAACATTTATAATTATGTATATTAAATTATTGTAATTGATCAAGATTTTTTTATAATCATTGATTGCTTTTGAATATATATATGGATTCATATGGGACTTATGATTTTTGGCGCGTCAAATTCGCTGTTTGAACCACTGTGCGACGACTCGTTGCACTCGGTATATATCTCTCTCCAGATCCATCGGCTGCATCTGCACCCCGTCGCCCGCTCGTATGCCTTATCCCTCCGTAGACATGTTAAATGTCATTAAATAGTTGACAGTTACACTTGCTGTTTGTTGTTGATGCATCTCGTTGTTGTTGTATTTTATCTATTTTATTTTTCTGCTCTTTTTTTTTTGTTTTGGTTTTTTTTTGTTTTGATTTTTTGCTGTATCTAGAAAAATGCATGTGTAGGTGGTTTTAAATTTATGTCGTTGCGGACGCCGAAACAAGTCGCGAAAAATTCTTTTGAATTTGCTTCGTTTTTCTTTAATAAAACTAAATTTTATTGCTTACACTAAAAATGTGATGAGCACACGGCGCTACTTGCGATAGCAATATTACTGCATACAGGAAATTATTATAAAAATCGCAATAATAATAAAAATACTTGAAAATGATCTCAACCATAATCTGGAATTTACTATTTGCTAAATGCATATTTCGCAATATTGATTGATAGTTACAACCCATATATTATTTGAATGGTTAAAGATTGTAAACACTTGTTAAAGTTTGAAAATATTTTGTATATTCGATTGCTTTTCATTATTATAGGAATTATTTTCTTTAAAAACCTTTAATAATAATAATATTTTATATAACAATATTCTGTGGTAATTACTTTTAAAAGTGTAAACTATCTAAACTATAAATTGGAATTTTCTAGTAATTAAATATTATATAAAAGAGCCAGCATTAAAATTAAATTAAATATATTTTTTTGATTTTAGGCGACTTTAAACTTTTTGAATTATTTTTTTTAATAAATAGCAATTAATTTTGTATATTACGCTCCCCAATTATAATCTTTTATTTGACAATTTTCTGTGGTAATTACAAAAAACAAATTAAAATAACGAATATAGTTAGAACATTTATATTGATAACGATAATTGCGGTAATAACAATAAAATGCAAATATTATTTTATAATTACATCAGATGGATTTAATTGCAATGCTAATAATATTGCCAATTATAATTAATGTTATCATAAATCACAATAATTCCAAATTGTGCTAAAAATAGTAACAACATTAATTATACTAATGAATTATATTATTTAAACAGAAAATAACTGACAAAATAATAAAAGTTTAGAATATATGTGATAATTTTAAATTCTTTTATTTTACTTTAAAAAAATATATTCCGTATTAATTTAAAAATTTAAAATATTTGTTGTTAACATCTGTGCGAAGCTTTCAATATTTTTTGTTAAAACAAGAAAATATTTCAAAAACATATTTTCAAAACATGTCAAATTTTAATTTTCATTTATTGGAATTATATCAGCTAAACTTACAAATACAAACATAGACAAACATTTTATATTTTGGTATTCAATTCAATTAATTAAGTAATATTCATAAAAAGCAGAATCAAAACCAAACCATACATTTCTGAAGTGAAACCATGATGAAGAGGGGTGATCAGTCGGACGCAACTGACTTAGTGGGAGACCCTGTTGTATATTTTATAAAAAATTTCTTCTATTTGCATAACTGATCTAAAAACTAAAGTCGAAAATATGGAACTATAAAACAATCTTTAATATGAAGTGCAATGTTTGTTTCAAGTCTTTCATGAGACTTACTCAATAAAATTATATTTCTTCTGTACGCCGATGAGCTACACAATTTGGCGTTGAAGTCAGCTCAAGTAGATAAAAAGAGGAGGAAAAATATAATACGTATTGCTGTATAATTCATCCGAAATAATATATTATTGATCATTAAGTGGAGTTCCTGCCATATGGAAGAGCAGCAGGAGGAATTTCCCGTGGCTGTTTTGCAACGCACGCCATATGAACATTACCCAAACCCCCCGGCCCAAAGTTTTAGTGGCATCAACGACCCTGCACATTACTCATTATACGATATGTACTAGCCTAGCCGGGAGTGCGAAGAGGAGAGTGAGAGGAGAGCGCTTGAACAACTTCATCAGCATGCACCACATTTTCGCCATATTCATATGCTATATTCTATGAAATATTATTTATACTTTTCTTTTCGTTGTATTTTTTCTAATTTTCCCATTTTTTTCTGTTTTTATTTTGTTTTTTTTTTTGTTTTTTTTTTTTGTTCTTTTGCTTTGCATAAAAATGGTATGGGACAGACATACAGTATGGTAGATATGGTAGGTTGGGTGGGCTGCCAATTCGTTTTAACAGTTAGAAGTCGTCGTCGCCGTTTCGTTGTATTTTGATTGATTTGAAATGTTACGTTGAGTGCGCGACGCCAGCGCTGCCATGAATGTGACTGATGATTGATGGACTTAAGACCAAGTCATACCCCACACCCTGCACAACCCCAGACCACCCCTCCCCCCTGCCAAGCTCTGCCTGCATTCCTGCTCTGAGGTAGCCTGTTCTTCCGGTGGGCAGTCAGCGCGACCCTCGCACTCCCTTGCCAAGGTGCTGACGAAAAAAAACCAAGTAATATGTAAAGAAAATGTACATGCACTCAGAGAAAACATCAAGCTACTCTTACGTGATTCAATCAAGAATTTATATGTAATTTACTTCATCTAAGAATTTATCTTATTCCAGAAATTTTGATTTCAATACGGTTTTGAGATAGTTAAAACTACTAACTTTACTTATCATGCAATGAAAGAGTTTTCGACTTGATTATAGCGTTTTCTTTTAAGCGTTAAGAAGCTAAATAAAAAATCAAGTATTCACTACTTGAAACCAGAAATTTTGGTCTTGTTTTCAAATTAGAGTTAGATGTCACTTTAATTTAGTAAGAAAGAAGTAAGAAAGATACTAAAATTTTTGTAGACATTTTTTGGATTGATTTAATAGATGAAAGATTCTAGTTGCTTTTCTCTGAGTGTACATACAAAATATTCAACTTGAGTATTGTACACACATAAATAAAAGAATGAATGAAAAAAAAAACAGCCATAAAAATTCGCTCTATTATGAAGAGTGACTAATATTGTCTGACAGGCGTACGTCAATTTCAACGACATGCGAATTTTTTGATAAACATTTCTTGGCGAACCATCGCTGGATCGGAACGGAACGGAACTGCTTTCATGGCTCAACACTCGAGTAGTATTTGCATCTGGAAACTACCAACTACCTACTCAGTGCCTGTGGCTGCAAACAAACCGTAGGTGTGAATGCCAGGTGAATGGAATGAGCTGTTGTTACCCTTTAGTGAGTCGACTTGCCAGCCTCGCTCTCGGCTCTTCAAGCCACAACAGGACAGCTTCAAACACGGACAGTCGGACAGTCGGACAGAGGGACAGACGGACAGACCAGATAAACAGTTTGCCAGAGTTGACCTACTGAACTCTCTCGCGCTCTCTGCGACTCGACAAGTGCATGGGTCGGTCTCAGTTCAGCGTAGTCCCCCATCTGCCCCCTCCCTCCCTTGGCGTGTGGGAGCGTAAGTCCAACACTCATACCAAAAATGCCGGATGTGGTTGCGTAGAAAGGTGGCTTGGAAGCAGCTACCTTACCTATCACTTCCCATCACAGTGCGGGCTTGAAACTTTCTGTTTTCGTCTCTTATTGGACAACAATACTAGTAAGCAACCAGTAAGGACGGGGCGGATCGGTCGAGCGTAAAGCTACTGTCGGACAAAACCGACAGTAGGATAATCTGTCACTGTAATCACATTTACTACCGATTAAACACTAAGAATTGTCTGTTACATATCTTCAATGTTTCCAATCCAATCGAAATACAATACTCAGAATCCATAGATAATGCTATCGACTACATACATGCCAAATTACGTGTCGGCAACTTAAAAATTGTGACTGTTGTAGTTATTTGCGGAGAAAAGGGGTATGAAATTTCTAAAACTAACTTAATCTGCTTAGCGCATAGGAAAGTCTGAATACTAAAAGTGGTATGTCTAGAGCTTTTAGTTTCCGAGATATTGACAAACCGAGCGATGGACAGACCGACATTCCCATATCGGCTCAGTTCGTTTTTCTGATCAAGAATATATATACTTTTTACATCAATATATCCTTAAGCACTTTTTTAAAGTACAGGTTGCATGGTATTATATACATGGTATATTATACAGTCTGTCACGTACGACTAATCAGCTTCGTCCTTATTGGTTATATATACTATATTAATTTAATTTACAAAAAAAAAAAGTTTAAATATATATTAAAAAAGTTTGACTAATCTTAGTTGATGAAGTCTTACAAATTATTCGTATGAGCTATTTTAAAGTTCGATATTATAAATAATAGAAATAAATAATTCTAAATAATAGATTTTCTGTATCCATAGCTTACACACAACTTTATGCAAATAAAGTACTTAAAAAAAAATCGTTCTAGATATAAAAAAACTGTACAAAGTTCGAGTGGGAATACTTTAAAAGCGTGTCAGATAATAAAATTGGAACTACGCGGTATCAGTAAGTCAGTTGGTGTGTGGGAAAATAAAGTTAAACTATTATATGCAATTTATAAATAATACCACATAATACCATGTCTTAACAACCGACTTCCGAGACAACAGTAGCAAGTTTAGTGGAGCTATAAGACAATAACCGAGTCGAATTGGGCGTCCAATGTTGCCTATCATTACTCCAATTTTACCACAATTAAAGAAGCGTAAGACCTGAGATGCAGCAGTTGGGAAGAGAGAGAAATATAATGCCTTTAGATTGTCTGGCAAAGGTTTTTTCACTTTATTTAATTTCAGTGTACATATTTGTTTTACGTAAATAGTATATACAATAGTAGATTTTGAGGTTTTTCTCGCTGTCGTTGTTTGTTTGTTATTTTATTTTCACGTTTTGGCCTATGCACTTAATGTCAACTTCCGCCAATAGGGAGAAGAACGCAGGAAAATTGTTTCAATATGACAAGCTATTATAATAAACTATTGCATCATGTAATTACATTTGACCATTTTATCGGTTGCAGTTGCTACGATATTATTACTATTGCTAAAGCTAGAGGCCCTGGAGCTACCTCCGGCTATGGGAAAGTTCGTTGTATTGTATTTCATATCATCGCTAAACTGCCAATTTAAGAAGAAGAAAGACTAGCGAAAAAACGCAAACAGTCCCAACACGCAATACACTACCAAAATGGGAGATCTGGCTAAGCACCAGCCCCAATCCACTCTGGAAACCCCTTCTCCTTCAGATGGGGTCTGTTGTTGATAGTCTATAGCAGAAGGTTCAACCAGCGAAATATTGTAAAAATTCTATACACTAACAGCTGACAGCAATTGCTATGGGTTGGGCACTAGCTACACTGGTTCCAAACATGAGATTATGCCATTGAAAATACATATATATTATATATTTATTCGAACTATTAAATTGGGAGAAGTTAGAAGAGTGTATGTAAACCCGTTATATTTCGCTATAAATAAAATAAATACAGCTCGCGCTGCGCACCTGTTTAGCATATAATTAAATATAATTAAAAAAAAATTGTATTCTCTATAACATTTATATATGTATTTTGAAATTATATGGAAATAATAATAATAAACATACATATATTTTACGAATATATAAAATTATAAAAATTAGATTTGTAATTAAAAACCTATCTCCTTTGCCTTTTGCATACATTCGCTCAAAGAAAAACTCAGTTTTTGCCCATTTTCTATAGGAACATGGAGGAACATAGGAACATTTATGAATTATAAATATTAACAGGGTAAAGTTTAATATCAAGTACATGTCCTGTAATTCTATTAACCTATTAAGTTTTACATCGATTATGTTTTTTGCAGTTCATAATACTAAAGCTGTTCTACAAATGCTCAAACAAATCGATTTTTTTATTCAGTAACTTAAATTCAAAATCATAGCCCACTGTGCAGTCTATAAAAGAACTCAATATAGAAATTAATGCCGACCGGCTAGCAAAAGATATGCAAAGAAACCAAACAACCAACCAAAAAAAAAAAAACAACAACAAGAAAATAACAATAATAAAATATAAAATAAAAAAAGCGAAAAACGGAAAGAAAAGAAAACAACGCCAACTGAATTACGATAAGCTGCAGGCAGCTACAGCTATAAACAACAACAATTATAGCGGCAACAACAACAGCAATACGGCATTACTTGATTGGTAGCCAAAAGGGATAAGTGGCAAGGCGGGGGAAAGGAAGCAGCGAAGGAAAACCGAGCGAATGGGGCGGAAAAGTTGCACCGAAAAATTAATAAAGAAAAAATTGGCGAGACGTAAGTAACAGAATCTTCGGAAAGTTTTACACAAATCCATAGAGTTGGTCGAACACACCATCAAGAGAACTCTGCATTCCATCACAAAGAGTAAAATAAATAAATTTTTAATATTATTTAATTAGTATTTATTAATATTTTAGTACAGCATTTGAAAGTGATTAATAAATAAGAGAACGTTTATCTATACTCGTAAACTGTTAGGATTTTATTAATTCTGTAAGTAAATTATTTTTGTTCCCTAAATGGAATAAAACTTACAAAAATATATTTTGTTAATTCCATAAAATTGGTAATTTAAATTATAAATATAAAATTCTGTTTATCTTATATAAATTGTGATCATCTTCTTTATCTTATAAGCTCTGTAAGTATATTTAATGAATTATTTTAATTTTGTAAGTTCTGAAGTTTTATAATATTTTTATATGAAACAGCATGAAGAATTTGGTTACTCTGATTTATACTATTTTAATCTAGAATATAATTATTTAAATCAATAAAATAAATAACAAAATCAATTATATAAATAATTTAAGACTTTAAATTTTTATTTGTTTTTCCAGCACTTGGCTTAACAGAAATGCTGAGCATTTTTTTGCGTAGCGCCGTGGCCAATGGGCTAAAGCAACAAATTATTGAAAGTTTATGGAGAAAGAAAGTAAAACAATAACAACAAAGCCAACTGAGGAAGGCAAATGGTTGTCGGTTTTTGGCGGTCGCAGTTTGTAACAACAGCGACAGACAGCAGAAAGGGGTTAACGAGGGGGGCGGTGCAGACAAGGGGTGGCAGAGATTGAGGGGGGAAACATCGAAGAACACAGAGTTGCAACCTTTGATTTTTCATAAGTCTAGAGAAGGAAAAAAAAGGATATAACAATTTTATTGTTACACCAGAAAAATAACAACAGCTCATTGAAAACTGGAATGGCGAAGACGACGACGACGACGACGACGACGACGACGACGCCGGCTGCAGGGCGTCGTATTTTGGCTACGTTTCCGTTTCCGTCGAAGTTGAGGCATATCGAAGGCGATTATACAGCAAAGTCAAAGGCGTAAGTAACGATATAAAACAAAACGAAACGAAAAAAAAAGTAAATAATGAAAATGAAAAAAAATTAAACCCCAACTGGGTAAAAGCCAGAAGGAAATTATAATAATTTTTGCGTGCTGGACAGCAGCAGCTGGCGGTGGCTCAATGCTTTAATTGAGGTGATGGCGATGGCGATGGCGATGGTAGATTGTATTGCCTTCTCTTAAAAAAGTAACAACAAAAAGGCACCAGAAAAAAGCTCGCTGTTTGCTTTGCTTTTTTCTGAATTAAGCCGCAATAAAAGAAAATGTCAAGGCAAAGAAATCGAAACAGAGAAAACCCAACAACATGAAAATTAAACATTGAACAGTGCATGGTGAGCCAAAGCAAACTGCAGCAAGAGAACCATACACTGTTCAAAAAAACCAACTGACATTACGAATGTCAGGCAACATTTTGTTGCAATTTAATTTACAATTCGATTATTATAGTGGATATTATAGGTGATATTATAGTTGATACCTAATGAGCTTTTGCAGTTTTTCTTTATTAAAAGAAACATTTTTTTCTGTGTACTATATTATTTTGGGATCAAACGGCAAATGGTGCAAGACGCACAATAAACAAAGATGGCGCTTGTTTTCTCTACAATCACTTTTATTTACCTTCATTTTTCAAGGCACTCTGCTCGTGTATTAGGAAAATATATTAAATATATATTATATTTATTTGATTATTAAATTATTTAATTACTTGTTGTCAACTTAGCGCAATTTAAAAATAAATTAATTAAAATATTAAATTTACATGTAAGAAATTATTTATAATTATTTGCAGAAAAATAAAAATAAAAACAAATTATACTCAAAAAAGTTTAAAATTACGTATTTAATTTGAGATCTTAAAAATATTTCATAGATTTTTATTTTTAAAATAAATTTAATGTTAATCGAATTGTAAAAGAAAAATTGAAAAACTATCTTAAGTTCAATGGACTTCTTTTAATGAATATAAAATCGATCGAAGAGCTAACTATTTTGCAAAATAATTTCTAAACTGATAGACATTTTTTAATACTTCCTGTATATAGATTCTTAAAGGTTTCTCAAAGTATCTATAGATTTATTCACAATACTTGTATTGAGATTCAATTTTAAATTTATTGATCTTCAAACAAATATTTGATTGGCAGTTGCTTTACGCCCAGTGGTAGAGTATTAACTGGTCGATCAATTGCTTGTGATTTGCAGTTTCTTTGCCTTGTGGCTGACCAGGGAATTGACTGGGGCGTTTTGGGGCTAAAGGGGCGTGGGCTGCTGCTACAATTTAAAATTTTTATTACCCAATTTCTGCGAGTCAAATTAAAAATTAATTATATACACGACAAGCAAAAAATTGAAAAAAAAAAAAACAACGAAAAAGCAAACACTGAGCAAAAAAATCTTTTTGATTTCTTGACGACTTTTTTCCATTACTTTTCTTGTTGTTGTTGTTGTTGTTGTGATTGTTATTGTTGTCGTTGTTATTGTTATAGTCGTTCAAAATAATTCAATTAGATGCCGCCGAACGCAGGGGGCGGGCGGAGAGTGTAACAGAATTGGCTTGACTTCGGGTTTCGGGTTTAGTCTGGTGGGGTTATGAGGCTGGCCACGACTGTACTATAGTATGGGGTGAAGGGATGTTCAATGTACATATATATGTATATGTATCTGTATGTATATTTTGATGATATGGTTAGCTGCCAGTTGAAATGTACGACGCAATTAATAACTTCCTGATTAAAACGCAAAACAAACAGAATGAAGCAAAATCGGGGCCGAATACATCATAGTATGTATATGATCGTTTCGAAATGCAAGATCGCTAAGTTTCAATTAAGATCAGTGCGAGTATGATTGGATGAGTAAGTGTATACGAATTTAAATTTTATTTCAATTGAATTTATGATTACAATCAAAGTGCTGCAATTATCTCACATTATTCACATTTAGTTTCGAATGCCTTTCAAATTTTTGAGAATATACTAGAAAACTTTACAAAGTGATATTATCGAAGTCGTAATTTCAAAAACAAATATCAATCGACGAAAATTATGTTCAATTTTTAATATTTCCTTAGTCTATAGTATTCTACATCGATGTTGGGAATTTTATTACAATCGGAAAACTAACAGCGAAGATATGCAACAGACAATTTCTTGAATTTTGCTCTAGTATTATTCTATCCTCATTCATCCAATTTCTCCAACTCCTCCTTCTGATCTTCCTAATTTTTATTGCCAAGAACAGAAAAATGTATTCTCAATTGCCGAAACAAGCCACGCTGATCTGATGAACTGCGTGCGACTGATCGGATGCAACCCTACTAATCGGGTTGTTGGAAATTGAATTGTTTGAAAGCTACTTAACACTTTTGGAAAATGCACTGAAAAAGTTAATTTCTTGTGCTCCACATTTAATCACACATAAGTCTTAATATAAGTACAGTATATAAACCACATTTAACTCTCCTTCGTTGGTTTTCCTTTATTGCATGTTGAACTGAGGCAAGCTTTAAGATTAATCATTACCAAGTAATGCAATAATAATAAAATATTACTATTAACAACCAGTTTTCAGTTATTATTATGATTATTCTTTTGTTAGCTGTCAACTTTAGTGTTAGTTGCTGTTGTTGTTGCCTTTTTATTTGTGGTTATTTTCTTTGCCTGTGCGCCTGAGACTTGAACTTCCAGCATTTTGACTCCACCAATAACAGTCGATGTGAAAAGCATGCAGACATCGGCTGTATGTAATTTATAAAAAATAAAATATAAAATATAATATAAATTAATGCAAATTTATATATTAATAATATATATAAATAAAAACAAATTTTATTTATAGTAATTAAACGAAAGCACTTTTAATATTATCAATGAATTTTTGTCTGATTTAAATTCCTTAGGCTTATAAAAAATTATTATTTGTAAAAAATCATTTGAAAAATTTCCAAAATTTATTTAATTAATTTTTAAAATTTTGTGTTTAATTTTTTCAACTTTCTTTAACTGTTGTTTATTTCGATACTTGCCAACCTTAGGCCCTGGCAATGTTTCGCTTGGTCAGCCAACTTTTCGCAGTAACTGTGATAAGTGCGCTTAGGCCCTTTAACTTCAACTCCATCGTCGTCGACAGTTTATGACAACAATTAAGTAATTTTTTAAATACTCTCCGAGCTGGCTGACAGACTGACGCTTGGCAACATGGTAACAAAACAAAAACAAAACAAAACACAAAAAAAAAAAGTGATAATAACAATAAAAAAAATAAAACAAATAAGCCCAGCCAAATATGAATCTTATATACTTGTTTATATACTAATATATCTCGGCAAATGTGTATTGTATATACTTGGCAGTATTATTACTCAACCAATGCATGACAAGAAAACAAAAATTAAAAAATTATAAAAAACAGAGAGGGGAAGAGTCGAGAAGAGAAGAAACAGTCAGCGGCAGAAGCAACAAAAAAACATGCAATAAAACTGCCAAAAATATACGTTAATTACCTTTAAAGGTTTTTCAAATTAAACTCGTTAAATTATTAATGTTGTGTGTTGAAGCGAGGCAGCAATTGCCGAAGCACCGTTCACATCCAAATGTACCTCCCCGGATCGGAATGGGGGGGGTACTACAAGATGGGGTACCTTTAGGTATAGGGGGTCTGTGTTTTGTGATTCTCTTATTGTTATTGTTGTTGTTTCTCTTTTTCAGTTTTTTTTTTTTTTTTTTTTGGCCATTGCATATATAACGTGTGAAGTTAATTAAACCTGTGTACAAGTTTATTACAAAATATTATTTTTGTTCACACACTCGGAGACCAAAAAACTAAAGCCGAAACCCTGATTTGACTACTTGAACCAGTTTATATTTTCTTTAAACCATTATAATTGCAACACAAGCGTACAAAACAGCTTGGATCGTTAGTATTAGTTTAGTATACAGTTTTTAAGGCAAACTCCTAAAAAAAATCTATAAACACTTGTTCTGTTATGTTGCTTACACTCATAAAAGCTCCAATCCCTTAGCTATCCATCGTACACTCTGCTTAGGTTCAAAAACCTTTCAATTATCTACCTCAATTGTCGGTTGCATCCGACTGCAGCAGCTGCACAATATTTCCTATCGCTTTCCTTTCGACTTTCTTGGCCAAAATAATATAAATGTCCCACTGTGCCATGACTGCTGCCGTACCCAACTAATTTTATAGGACCCGTTGAGTTTTTCTCTTCGATTTTAGCCGCGAAAATTGTATAATAGCCAGAGCACACAGAACATATAACATATGAAATGTTGCAAGGCTTTGGCTTTTACTTCAGCTGTTTCTGTGGCGCACAAAAAAATAAAGCGAAAGAAAGAAACGGGGAAAAAACTAGATTAATATCTCCCTTGAGTCCTTTTAGTCAATTTTATGCCATACACAAAGTTAAACTTGCCTTTGTATGCACATAAATGTAAAAATGCCACACACATATACGACTCTATATGCTTTTATGTCCCATGAGTGTCTGTATAACTTTGCATATCAACTTGTATACCACGTCTCCTATGACCGTTGCACAGTGAAAAAAAGCCAGAATGACATGCATAAATTTATTAGACATCAAATGAAAAGAAAACTTCAATAATTGCTCAATTACGTTTGGAAAAGTAACGTATATATTACAAAATTCTCATCAGTTCTATTTGGAAAAACTGTTTCAGTTTCAAAAATATATTTGATAACCCAGAGGGCGAGCGAGGCAAATCCTGCAATATTTGTTCTTCAATATCTTTTATGTTTGCCAACTGAATTCAATGCTTTTTTCAGTATAGTTAAATACAGTGTTAGAAATTATATAACACTATATAACAACCTTCTATGTTCAATATTACGCTTGTTATTCGGTTTTAATCTATTGGGGCGTAAAGGTGAAGTGGCATCCAACATTTGAAATAAACTTGATTTGCGTATGGCATATACTGATCTACATTCTGAATATAGCTGCTCTAGCTCCTATAGTTTCCGAGATCTTAAGGTCCATTTAGACGGGCAGATGGATATGTGTAATAGTAATCCTAAACGATAACTACCTATATACTCTCTTTAAGACCTTTTTCAGGTACAGTTTACATCAGTTTCTATTACATAACGTCTAATTGGCTTACCGATTATCGGTCAGAGTTAACAATAACATGTAGAATAACAAATCAGGTTACTTAAATCAATGTTTCGATTGCATACTTAAGGAATAGTTAACTGAATAAGGTAATTAACTACATATTTTAATCGGTTAATATCGCTTATTAACCGATAACTAAAATAATGTGAACTAGTTTCGCTGTGGCTTCAAAATGTTCTCACTGTGACTCAATACACACATACTACCTATACACTATAAATGTACATGTATCGGTAGCCCATTGCCACGAAAAAATTTGCCCTTTTAACTAAGGTAACCAATGAGTTTTCACATGCAATGCAGACACGATTTTTTTCTTATTTTGTTTTTGGCTTTTGTTTTTATACCCTCTACAAACGAAATTGGTTAAAACAGGGTTAATAATTTTGTGAAAATTTATGTAACTATCAGAAGAAATCGTAACAGACTCCACAAAGTATATCTGATCTGAACGATGAGATGAGTCGATTTAGCCAGATCAAATCTATATGTTAAGTGTCACGCCCACTTTACGCTATTAAATCTATCTATACTTAAAAGCGAAATCAAATAAGTTTATAAATACAGAAGTTACTAAAAAAAACAGTATGTCAGGAATTGTATGATACTGACAAAAGTTAGAAAAGTTTTTAAAATATATTTAAAATATAGAGTGCAGGGTATTTTGCTGTCGGGCGCATCCGACTGATCGCCTCAGTCCCTACTGGTTGTATATATAATTTTCCGTTTCTCGATATAGTTGTTGTTTCTTTTTGTTTTTTGCCGTTGACTCTATTTGGTGTACACGCATTTGAATACGTTTTCGTATTCGTTTTAAATGAAAATTAATTTATGCGAATCGATAAGCCCTCGCATTCGCTTACAACTTGGCTTACACGTACACGCATATGCATGTGTGTTCGTGAGCTGCTTAGCTGTACGCTAGATGGCGCCAGGTAATTCGATTTTGGTGGTATCAACCCTTCGAGCGATCAACCCACCACTCTTATGCACCTCTCCGGTACGGTCGCAATATCCCGTGTCCTGTGCGTGTCCTGTCGGTGTTGGGCACCAATTTGGTTAGTCACTGGTCAACCGTACAGTTAATTGAAGTCATTTTTCTAGGGCTTGTTTGGTCAACTGCTTGTCTTGGCCAACTCCACGAGCTGTGTTACCACCAATTGGTCATGTGCATTTTATTATATCGAAAGGTGATAACAAGCCACCCCTCGAGACTCTCGTCCCGTATCCGTATCTGTTGCGGGGGTGCCCACAAGTGTTAAATGGGGTTAACTTAAGTTTGCTCATGTAGTATTATTTCATAGACTGAAACGCACAAAATGTGTATGGCAAAGGGGAAGATGGGGGTAGCTAAGCATATCTATAGGAAAAATTTGAAATAATTAAACATATAAAACTATATGGGAATTTAAGTAATTTTCTTTCTATTAAATATTTGTTCTCTGCAATCTTAGCTATAAATTTAAGGAATATTAAAATAATATAATAATATGTATATATAATATTATATTAAATTTGAAATAAATAAACATATAAAACGATATGGAAATTCAAGTAATATTCTTTCTATTATATATTTGTTCCATACAATCTTAGCTATATATTTGGAGAATATTAATAAACATATAATTCCTTAAACTTTAAATATTTTGTTGATAACCTATCCATAAATTTGTTTCGCTTTTTTTACACTATTATAACATATGTTAGAAATAAATTAAATATAATTAAAAAATTTTATTTCAAATTTTTATTTTCAGCAATGCCCCAGGAAAACTCTCGCTTAAAATCAATTAATAGTTTTTCTTCTTATATATCAAGTACACTGCTAGACACATTTAGTTTTAAGAAATTCTGCCGATATTTGTTTATATCTGATTTGAAGCATAAACCTTAATTTATTTCAATAGATAAATTTAATATATCTGTATAAACACATCAATTTCAGCAGCTATAAAAGTTGTAAGGCATTCGCATATAACGTTTATTTCAATTCGTGGTCGCCACACCCACTTTGCCCACATATCTTGAAAAAAAACTTATAACTTACATAATATTAAATCTAAAAGTTTGCCATTTGACGCTTATGTTCCCTGATATTATCTTAGCTAAAATTCACAATTTAATTGGTCAATGAATGGAAAAGATTAGAAAAAAATCTAGATCAGTAGTACGCATCTGCATGTGGAATAATTGTTTTAAATATATATATATTTAATATTTAAAATAAAAAAAACTTTTTAATAATGGTTTTTATTTTATTATTTATTTATTTTCATTGTATTAGAGAATTAAAATATAAATTTCAATTGTATGACCAGAGCAACCAAAAAATAATCCTACGATTTTTTAGCTCTCTCTGCAAAATGCGAATACCCTGTTTTGTAAGGGTATGCGAGAGTGTTGAGTTTGATTTAAATTTAATTACTGCAAAGTCAAAATTGTATGTTGAACAGTTTCGAACTCGTTTAGAATGACTTTAAGCAGGAGAATTATTATGTTGGGCAAAAGATAAACAAGTTGACGTTATCGCCATCACGTCGATCGCAACTCGAATGGGCACATGGAGTCCAATCGATAGCCGAACAACTACGATTCTGCGGATCGAGAAGAATAACAACGACATACCGACACGTGGCTCTGAGTATTTTGTTGTCGTTTATACATATAAATACATATACATATACATATGTATATAGACTTGCCAAAGCTCGGCTTTATGCAGCATCAAGCGAACTGAAATTGAAGTTGGAAGTTGAAAATCAGAAAAGAGAATTCTGCGTAAAGATTTCCATCGTCATCTGTACAAATGCAGCGCACGCATAAGTCATAAGGCAAAGAGAGGGGCAGAGGGAGCAGTGTTGGCCTTTTTTTTTTTGAGAAAAAAGCTGTTTGTTCAATGAAAAAAAAAAAGCTAAACAATTTTGCAAATAAGCCAAAAAATCATAAGATTTTCCATATCACAATCTTATAAATCTATAAAATTTTGTTAACCAAATTTACTTAAATACATGTTAAATAATATTTTACGTGTATTTTTTGATTCAACTTCAAGAAACCTTTTTTTTTAATATTATTTACAGAGTAAAGTCTGAAAACAAGAGTGTCATACAAAAAAAAAAAATTTATTCTTGTACAAAATTTTTTACAAATTTTCCAATTACTATTTAAATAATAATTTTTAATCATACAGAAGCAAAAATATCAAATCCCAAAAAAAGAATAATATTTTTCCGTAAATTATTGGTGTTATCAAGGTATCAAAATAATAACGATAGATCCATGATTATATATTATTTTTACATGAGTTTTTAAAAACTAAAATAAAGCCAAAAAACCTTGCCGCAGGTTTAGAATTTTTCTATCAATTGCTCTTCAAAACCAGCCAGATTTATCGGAGAAAAAGCGGATTTGGCAGCACTGAGAAGGAGACTGCGACTGAGACTGAGAAAATTGCATGGAGGCAGCGCACGGCAGCTGAAGTGAACTTAATAAAAATTATTACACCTCTATGGGTGATCACGTAGCTGGCGAACAAGCAGCGAGCAGCCAATAAATTTCACTAGAAGACGCACAACAAATGATCCTATGACAAAATGAAGAAAAAACCTAAACGGCAAGAACAGCACAAGAAAAAAGCTATATAAACATATGTATATAGTATAAAAAATAAGATGACAAAGATACAAAAGCGGTGATAACGCCAATTGAATGTAGGGAATACAAAAAGGGAACAACGGCGGCAAGTTTCACAGCAGACAAAGTCAAGCCCGAGCTAGGAGCATAATGAACAGTCTCCGGTTTCAATGATTTCTCAATGAAATCAATGAACGTGGTCAGTAGCAGCTATAGCATATGTATATGATATATACCTACTAAAGTTGGAAAAAGTTATATAGAAATAAAGTGGCCATCAATCGATTGAACGAGGAGATCAATTTTAACTGTCGAAAATTTAATGTATAAATACAATTTGGGATGTTTCTAATGTTGCCAGATATGTCAAATTTTCAATATAAAATACACAAATAAAATAATTAAATAAATTTAATACATAAAGTAAATATAAAAAAGCCTTAAATAAATAAAAGGAAAAAAATAAAACGTAATAATAAATATCCGAAAATCATTATGCAAATTTAACAACAATTATAGATTTTCAAATATGTAGATTAATGATAAGCAGAAAAATGGGGGTGATGACTTTAATATTTACAATATATATGTATATTCTTGAGCAGGACGACGAGTTGAGTCGATATAGCCACGTTCATCTGACAACGAAGGTATGTAACGGACAATTTGCTCGACCTGGCAGTGTATAATCTGTCGGTTACGTCCGACTGTAGTCACCCGCCCGACTGGTCCGCTCCGTGCTTACTAGTTAATATTTGTATTTTCCAAATATGTTTCTATAATTGTTAGCTGTGTATACCGATTAATCGGTTGTTATTCTGGTAACTATCGGTTGTCGAAATAATCGATTGTGCGCTGCGTCGATGATTTGCCAACACTAATATTCCCTACTGCATACATACATAAGTATATACACATTAATGAAGAACCGCCCCAATACTAACTATAGAGCGCGTTGATAATAATGTAATAAATATTCAAATTACGCGACTGGCGACCATTTGCAGTACCGTTACCATACCCATTTCCATTTCCCTATACCATTTCCCTATACCATTTCCCTATACATTTGGCTATACATTCACCCTGGCTATTTCCATATCCCATATCCCTTGGCCATTTCAATTTCAATTGGATATTTTCACCTGGCGTTCCTAC
The DNA here is from genome assembly GCA_035045125.1 of Hypselothyrea guttata. NCBI lineage: Eukaryota > Metazoa > Arthropoda > Insecta > Diptera > Drosophilidae > Hypselothyrea > Hypselothyrea guttata. The sequence goes on from JAWNNJ010000194.1 coordinate 2,584,829, forward strand.
GTTCATGGCTCAAACAAATAACTGAACGTCAACATTTACACTAATAAAATACGCCTAATGTATATATCAGGCATTGTCAACCTGCCCTAGGGTCAACTGAACCGAGTCGCCCCGGCGATAGGCCCGACTCTCTCGACTATTGGTAAAAATAAGCTATGGCACATTTATAGTTGCATTATGCTAATCAAATGACACCCAATGGTGGCATATACCGATATAACAGGCGCGGACCTTCCTCCCGCTCCCCCTGCTCTACAAAGGCCTGCCAATTGCCAGAAACTCTCACCGGACTGGACTACACCTAACTAACACACACACACACAGATACACACACACACTTACATACACCTACCAAGTCTGGGCAACTGGCCATGAATTCAGTTCCACGAGGGTTGGTCGCGTTTATTTTGACATTGAAGTTAATAGATCGGTTTTAGTTATAAATTAGCATTTTATATGAGCTCAGGCTAAGCCAAATTCACAATGTGTATACATGTATATAAATATATATGTATATATATGTGCATGTTCCTGTTCCCCCCAATGACTTGGTGTGGTCAAGTGTGGCAACGCCACGATAAACATATGACTTCGTGGCGGTTTTTTATTATGCCACAAATATACACTTTTGAGACTTGACTTGCCTTTCGGGGATGACTAAACCGTATGCCAACTAAAGTCCAGCTACAAACAGATATTCACACATAGATCTATACAAATTTTCCAATAACAATGCCTATCATAATGCTATATGTATAGTTGTTCAAATTTAAATTTTAAAATTAATTTGAAATATGATGAAAATATCGGCATCTGCTGAAAACGAAAATTTATTTAACAAACTTAAAGGTACATTTAATAGCAATAAAAAAATTATTAAATTAAATAAATAAAATAAAAAGAAGGGAAAATCTTAAATCCCAATTAGCATTTTCAACATAAAACACTTGCGGAATTCAAAGAAAAAACTTTTATAAATATACTCTTCAGAAATCAATCAGTTACAGCTATTGACTTCCAATATGCACCTATTGTTTAAAATATAGAAATACAAATGTTATAAATAAAAGGTATTCAGCAATTTTTACAATTTTAATTATTATAACTTATAATAAGTGTAACAGTGTTTTGTAAGAGTGTTAAAGTGTTTAGTGTTTCATTTGTTTTTTTTTTTTAAGAGTATTTTTTACTCTTCGGCCAACCAGGGATGTTCCAGAGCGGAGGCTGCATCACAGCGCATTGATGGGCTCATTTGGATCATGGATGTCAGCAAGTGGGCCAGCTCTGCGCACAATCGATGTTCCTCACGCAATATGTTTTCCAAAGACTTCCTTTGTGGGATGCGGCAATGCTTTATATACCCCTGGTCAGTCAGGATATTGGACTTGGCTCTCTTTCTTAAGTCAGAGGTCACGCTTCCCAGCAGAGCCGTCATTTCGTATAGCATCATTACGTCTCGTTCACATCTCTGGGACGGTTTGGCTTTGATCAGTTTTTGCCCCGTAGCCAGCTGGACAAACATGATGCCGGTGCTCCAGATATCGGCGGATACATCGAACCCGGCCGCTAGTGTGACTTCGGGAGCACGGTAAGACAGCGCTTGTATCGAGCCATAATGCAGTTCCGTAGATGATTCGCACCTCAATGCATTGCCAAAATCTGCGATTTGGACATGGGGCGCGTCCCAACCATTCGTGAAGCTAACCAGAACATTGTTGGGTTTAATGTCTGTGTGCACTATTTTGAGGGCGTGCACGTAGGCCAGCCCATCCAGAAACTGCCGATATATGGCCTTCAGCATGGGTATTGGAAGTCCACTAGGAAGTTCTCTTAAGATCGCGCCGAGATCTTCGTCCAAAAGGTTCATAATGTTTACGTATCTTATGGAATCGTTAAACTTGCAGGGGAAATCATTTATATGCTCCAATACATGCTGATTAGGATTATTTTCGTGCATGATTCTCATCAAAGCAGCCTCTTTCCGGACTGCTTTGAAACCAGAATGGTTTTCTCTCGAGATTTTTACAGCCATCTGGCGATTATTGGTAAGATCCATAGCCTTATATACCAATATATAAGGGCCAGAGTAGAGCTCATCTACCAAGTCATATCGTCCTGGGTATTTGAATCAAAATTACAAATATAATGAAAATTTAAAATTAAATTAAATTTAATCTTTTATGCCTGCACTTACCGTTAATTGTACAGACTTTACGGTTTTTTTTAAATTCCTCCAACGTGTCAGTGTCCATTTCGGCTTCTTTTAGCTCCTCATCGTCCTCATCCAAATCTGAATATCAATTAATAATTATTAACGAACTGATTTGTAAAGATTAAGAAACATACGCTCTTTAATGTTGAATTCCGATACTGCTGCTATAACTCCAAATCGTTTAAGATAATAATCCTCTGTGACATTGCTCCAGTCAATCAAGCTTTTCAAATATACGCCAAAATATGGACAAAAACGTGTCAAAAACATAGCGGGAAAAAAGCCTATTTTGTTTAAGACCCATACAGAAGCGAGTGTTACGGCAAATTAAAAAAACTAAGCCCGACACAGCTGCGCAAATGAATGAAGATTCGAAAACACCAATCGGTATTAATCTGACGACCGAAGCCGTATTCAAAATATCCAGGCGAAAACACCTCCATATGCGTCAAAACGTGAAAAACAGTTGAAATTGCATTTTTAGCTGTTTTTTTTCGCTCGCCGTAAAGGCGTAAGGCGTAAAGGGGGCGTGGCATCCAAAATTTGAAAAAAGCCCTATCTGTGTATGATATATACCTACCAATTACTGAAGAGAGAATACATGTAAATAACTTGGTGTCTTTTAAATTGGCGAATGGGGCGTGGCATTCAAGATTTGAAATAAACTTGATCTGCGTATGGTACACACCTTTCAAAAGAGACCAAAACGGCTGCTCTAGCTTTTGTAGTTGGTGAGATCTACGCACTCATCCAGACGGACAGACAGACATGGCTATATCGACTCAGCTCGTCTTCCTGATCATGAATATATATAGTTTGTGGGGTCTGCCACGCCTCCTTCTGCCTGTTACATACATTCGCACAAAGTTATTAACCCTGTTTTCCCATTTTCAATGGGCACAGGGTATAAAAATACGGAATTCAAGTTATTTTCCAAAATTTATTGCAATTTCTAAAAAACTTAAGTTATTTATGAAATACATACAAACTTATTAGAAAATATTATGTGGGTAATAAATGTGTGGCCAACAAAATAAATAACAATAATAGTAATATTTATATTGTAATACACATGATTTATATGCCGAGTGCCATAAATTTTCTTTAAAAATTCTTTATTTCTGTTTTGTTTTCCATGACTTTTGCAGTCATCAAAGCTTTAAAAGAGGACAATAAAAATGGCACCGAATCATCTGTAATATAAATAACAATGGGCACAATGAAAGGTAAGTCTAAATTCAGCAAATGATCCTTTCTCTATTACAAGCACACGCTGTCTTTTAAATTTGCCTCGACCTTTGACCTGTCAACTTTCACCCCTTTTCGCCGCTGATTCGCAATTATGTAACAATGAATTGCGTATGCCAAAAGGCAAGAATAGAAAATGCCATTAAAACGCCGGTTGTTTAGACAACTTTGCATTCTTTTCGGTAGCAAATTTTCGCATTTCACAAATCGTTCACCCAAAAGAATGGGCGATAAATCCTTTCTATTTCGCTTTGCAATCGATCTGGTGGCAAATCGATGCGATGCCTGCTGATGATTGAGATTCATATGGGAACTCCTATCAATTACCGCAAATGCCACTTCAAATGTCGCCAGTCGCACAATGCGCACAATCAATTTTATTTTTGGCAAATTTCGGCAAACGACAGAGATGGCCAGAGATCGACACAGATCGCCAAAAAGTGTGCAAGAAAGAGACCCAGAGCGGAAGATCCTATTTTCCCTAAAGAACAGGAAGCAACCCCTTCCATTTTTGAGGACGATCTTTTGCAGCAGGCCGTTGCGAGTTCGACATTTGCATAATCATAAGCTGAAAGAATTTGAAATTATTCAATCGGAGGGTTGATTTCATTTCCTATAAGCTACACCTTTACCTCACCTTTACCTCTACCTTTACCTTTACCTTTCGCTTTTTGCTTATGCCTTTTGCTTTCAATAGATTTCCGTGTGCGCGTCTTCTTCACCTTAGCCCGACCGATAAATTTGCATATCAATGCCAACGGATATTATTTATTTTCGAAACGAAAATTTCATGCAAAGCTGCAGCATCGTGCTAATGGGTGCAGATGTCTGACGTCTCTGCCATACCAAAAATTATGCACATCTACCTATATAGCATTGCTTCCCCTGCACAAGATTTTTCTCATAATTATAAATGCATGCACTGGGCGTACGGTCTTACTTTTCATAACTCAAAAAGTCTCAATAACCCACTGACAGCCAGACATCGAGATCGACATCGAGATCGAGATCGAGCTCGCGATCGAGATGGAGATGGAGATCCAGATCGGAATCGAGGTTTCTGATCACTCGAATCTCTCATCATTTACATACCAAAACCAAAACCCGAGCAAGCAAACATCTGACTATTGATTGATCTGCAGCTACCCGAATGGTTTGTCCTTCAGGCTGCCAAATGGGCGAATCTTGTTTAGAGCTGTTTCATCAACTCGTTTTCATATGTAAATCCTGGCCAAAGGCAGCTGATATCCCTGCCATTGACAAAGCTGAAGCATATCCTTTGCAACTGTTCGCTTATTATGATTGTGCCTAACAGTTCGATTAAGATTATGAAAGCAAATCTGAACTCTGGGAATATTGTTAGAATTTGTTGAACTGATCTCATTTATTCCAACTGGAACTGATCTCATTTGTACCAAAAAGTACAGACACAATTATATTTCCTCTCCTAAAGTACTTCAACAACATAGTATACCGATTTAGTATTAATACGCTATATTGAATTATCTAACTCAGCATGAGATAGCATTGGAGCATGGTATTATTGTATTACCCAGCTAACCGATAATCTTGATATATTTTTCTGTTTTCTGGGTTTTCCTCAAGCCATGCAGAAAATGCTTGAACCTTTTTTTTAAGACTCTATAGCTTTAACAATTACAAAATGAGTGTAAAATGTAGTATACCCCACAAATATATATATTTCTGATCAGTACGACGATCTAATTCTGTCCGTCTGTCCATTTGTCTGCCAGTATGAAATCCTAAATTTCCCAAACTATAAGATCAAAAGACACCATTGAACAAGTTTATTTGGATTTCTGGTATGTTTCCCACTTCTCCATTAAACCACAAAAGGCATAACAGCCTCATAGATTCTTTATCAATCTATACATTTTTTTTTAAATTTGTGGAACTTTTTGACTTTGTTATCCAACATAAAAAAATACTTCTGTTTTATGTGGCACAAATATTTAAATTTTTTTAAATTTTTTAATGTAGTCTGTTGTAATTTATTTTATTTGTGTATTATGCTAGTTCATTTTTAAGCAAAAATAAATCCAATTTTTGTTTAAGAGTATATTTGTTATGTTTATTTTTGGCGAAATGTCTGAGTACTAGGCATAAGCTTGTTCTAAGTTATTTAAATTATATTAAATATAGAATATAAATTGAATTAAATATATAAATGTTAAACTACGCTCATTCGTGGCAACTAGTGAAATAACGCTGTGCATAAATTCACGAAATATAAATAAATAAAGGCATAGCCATGGCAAATGGCAACCGAATGCTGCTCTCCAGTGTGTACACCCTGAAGAAATATGCAAATGAGCAGGCATTGCATATGGCCGTTGAGGGCACTGCTAACTACCGTTGGGTTAGATCGACACTCCGATCAAGATCAACTGCGATTAGAGCCAAAGACCTAAGGCAATCTGCTGCAAGTGCGCCGAGTTGCCTTTTTTATTTGGCCACAACAAAAAAAAGCTAAAAAAAAAATAGGTATAAGCAACGAGCACGCGCACTTTAATACGTGTGTGAATTTCGCAGACTTTTATTGACTACTGTGTGAGTGTGAGTACGAGTGTGAGTGTGAGTGTTTGTCTAGCTGCAAGTACGCCCCAAAAACTATGCATTGGTTTGGCCACTTGCAAAGGAGTACACAGGGAGAAAAATCATAAATTCCCTGCAGGAAACAATGCATTTTGAACAGGGGTTCATAATTATTGTAATATCTTAAATATAGGTTTAAAAATACAAGTTATTTGTTGATTTATACAACATTAATTACTGAATAGAAATATAATTAAAAAATGTTTTGGAAATAACAGTTTAATTTTGTTTCAAATTCGCCGCTAAGAAAAACGAAATATGTATTTTTTTATATATATTGTGTAGTTTTTTTTTTTTTTTTTGACTGAAATTTGTATACCCTGTAGCCATGTATAATGGGTAAACTAGGTTAATAACTTTGTTTTAAACCCATAATTTTTATTTGCGTTCCCTGTACAATACAGAAAAATTAAAAATTGACAGGAAGTTAGAGTACAATTTCAATTAAAAATTTTAAGACAAATCCGAACTTTAAAGTGAAATGAACAATTGAATTATATAGCTAATTATTATAAAACGTTTTTTTATTAATTTATTTAAAATTATTTTAATTTGTATTGCATTTGTTACAATTTTACTTCTAATAAATGTATAATTTTTGTATATTACCTTATTATTATATTTTTTGTTTTATATTTTTGTAATAAAAGATGTCTTTCTTTAATTAAAAATATGCAATATTTCGAATATTTAGACCCTTTACTTTAAAAAAGTAAAAAGGGTCTATTAGTTTAGTGCAAAGAGGAAATGTGTGTAACACCCAGAAGGAGGCGTGGCAGACCCCATAAAGTATATATATTCTTGATCAGGACGACAAGCCGAGTCGATATAGCCATGTCCGTCTGTCCGTCTGTCCGTCTGTCTGTCTGTCCGTCTGTCTGTCTGTCCGTCCGTCTGTATGAACACCTAGATCTCAGCAACTATAAGAGCTAGAGACACCATATTCGGGACTTAGGTTCCCCTATTCAGCAAGCAGCACGAGTTTGTTTTAGATTTTGGATACCTCCCCCCCTTCCCCCGCAAACCGCAAAAAGCTGCTGTAGCCACAGTTTTAAAGCTATTGATTTGTAATTTGGTATTTAACTAGTTTACGGCATTCTCTATCGGCGCTGTGAATTTTGTTTCGATTGGATAAGAAACAGCGAACATATGCCACAGACAATTTGCCGCACTAGGCAGAGGGGGGGTGGTGTGCCTTGCCTACGCGGGTAACTTAGTGTGTGTGCGTCTGACTGTGTTTGTATGTACTACATATACTCAAAGTAAAGGGTCTCCTACGGTCGGTTACGTCCGACTGTAGCCTCCGTCCCACTGATCTGCCCCGTCCCTATATTTTTAATTTAATTATTTCTCTAGTTTTTCTAGATCTTATGTTATTTCTAGCTGTGAAATACAATTGTTTAATGTTTATATTCTTAGTCCGTGATAGAAATATAATAAATAATAAATAATAAATATATAAATATTTTCAATAAATAATTTGTAAATTTGTAAATTGGAAAAAAAAGCTATTTAAATTTGAATTTTGAAGCACAATTTTCTCTCTGTGTGGATGTGGGTGGTTGGTGGAGGGAGGTGGGAGGCGGGAGGCAAGGCAGTTTGCATGGTTATCTACAAGTTGTTGTCGTTGTTGAGGCAGTGGCCGCACAACTGTTTGTCTATTGTTCTAGAGCTTCAGCTGTTGCACGAAAATTAATTTTCAACGGCAAGTGCAATGGTAAAATGCAAAGTGCAGAGACTCCACTAGACTCGACTCCACCAGACTCGACTCCACTGCATTCGACGATGGCAGGGGAGGGGGGGGGGGGTGAGGGCGGGTTTCGGTGCGCTGCAGATTTGCCAAGAGCTGATAAAACGAGGCGCGCTCCGGGCATGAAAAGGTCGACGTTGTCGTTATTACTGCACTTGCAGTTGCTGTTGAAAAGTTTTGCAGAATGCACCGTTAGTCGAGCCAATTCTGTGCCCCAAACACTGCCCACCGCACCGCAACTGATCGCACCCCCCTCCCACCCTCCTTCCACCCACACACACACACACTGCACTGCGTATCTATGAGATACAAATGTTGAACGCGTGTGGCAGCATATGTCGGCCGTTTGCAACAGTTGCCTACAAAACACCACAGCTCCCTCTGTCGACAGTGACTGCAAATAGCGTACCTACACTGTTTGCCACTGTTATTTAGTAGTTAATAACGAGCGTGTTGCGTCTGTCGCGGATACCATAAAATGTTGCACTTCTTTCAAGAAATTACTTTCGAATTTCCCAACTAACATTGTGGGTAAGCGATGGCATAGAATACAATACAAGAATTAATAATAAAAAAAAAACTTATTTTCATATTTAAAATTTTAAATGTAATTCATTTATTTCAGTATTATTCCAAGATTTTACTACTGTCAAGCACTCTAAAATTTAAGAAAATTCATGCTATATTATATATAATCTTATAACTGTTGTTTCATCAAACCTCAAATTCAATTCTAACGTTGGGCGCCACACCATCTTAAAATTAATTAATTAATTAATGCAATCGACATATTCACTGTTCTTTCTCGAGTTTATGCCGTAGAATCCAATATTTTGTTTACGTATTTTTTATTCAAATATTTTGTATTGTCGTATCGAAAATTAGTAATTACCTTGTAGTACCTCCACGTTGGGCGCCAGCTTATTGAGTTATTTAGCGTACGTAGAGTTTAAATTAAAACAAAAGTTTGGCTGATTTATTTATGATTATTTAATAACCCTATATTGGGCGCCAACTCTAAATATATTAATAATTTATACCTAGAATATAATTAATTATGATAGATATACAGCGCTGGTTTACAACTAGCTCTAACGTAAGAATGAGAAGATTATATCATTCCATACAGCAACAAGCTTACCATATTCAATTGGTCTCATTTACTGCGAATCCAAAAGTATTGCAATTTTGAACTTAGTAGCCCACTTTGGGTGACAAGTGATTGAGCTATGAAATGTACGCTGAGGTTGATTTTACACGATAGTTATGCCAGTTCAATATGATAGCTTTATAGCCACGTTGGGCGCCATATAAAAGCTGCCCTATAAGAAACTTATGGCAAAAATTCAATCATATGTATGTTGATATAGCAAACCTTAGACCAATAAGGATTCTCGGTGATTGGACTAATCGATGAACGAGTTTCCTTCTAACTAGTACTAATAACCACATAATATATTAGGTTTGAATCTAGAAATTAGTTGTAAATATTTTGCGTGGTATGCATTAGTCGACTATTTTTAGCAAACACGGTGCAGTTCGCACTTGTTGCCATGTCTGGCGTTGCAGCGCTGTGCATAAGCAGCCCCTACAAACAAAAAGCCAATGCAAACTGCTACACGCACGGCGCAAATGAGGGAAGGTAGGGTGGGGAAGGGTAGGGTAGGGTAGGGTAGGGGTCATGCATAATGCGATATTATCGAGCGTTTCAAGGACACGGCACTTCTCACGCGGTCGGGCTCAATGAATACACGCGTAATACATATGCAAATGTGGCACAGACACAAACACACACGTATGGAAAGTGCATTAGGGTGTGTTTTAGGTGTGTGTGTGTGTGTGTATGGGTTTTGGGCGCCCATAGGCTCCTACAAGTTGGCTACCTCACGCACTTGTTGGACCCAAGGAAAACCCAACAGTTTTCCCAAGCTGCCTGCCGTTTGCCCTCGAATGCATTAATCAATTTTACAAATTATGTAGCCAAATCAAATGACTTTGGTTTATGCTAATCTGACGTCGAAGACAGCGGCGAACGAGCGGAGAACGAGCGGAGAACGCTAAATGCCTCAGATGCCAATAAATCACATGCAGCACAGAAGGACAACAAATTCTGGGCTAGGGGTTGAGCCCAGCAGAGTTACCAAATTGAGCGTTAGATACATACATAACTATATATGTTATATACACATATATGTATACATATGAAAAGAGAGTATGCATTCCTTGGGTTTGAATCTGGATTTGGGTTTTCGGTTTGGATTTGGTCTCTTTTTTTTTGTGACGTTGCCACTTCACTTGTCAGCGGCATCATTAATAATCCTTTACTTTTGCAAAACAGACTCTCGCTCCAGTTTCCACCAGCAAATAAGGTAAATGATGCAAATAAACAAAAGTCATATGCGTTTTTCTGACTAACAACCTAGCAAAAAAAAAAAAATCTATACCAAACAGTTGGAGAAAAGGGTTTCTAACTAAGCGAAGCAAAAATACTCTAGTTGAATGCTCATTGAACTAAGCGATGGTATGTAGAAGAAATATTTAATAGATTGATAGTTGGTATTTTTTTTATTTTTACAATTGTAAAACGGCGTATAATTTTATAACTGAAGGTAAGAATTCGGGCTCGACGTCTAGATTATAGATATATATAGAAAATATGCTCTTAAGTTGGAAAAGTGCGAAAATAATGAACTAAGCATTACAATCTTTTACAATTCTCAACTGTTTGTCTGTCGCCTATGTCCAGTCTACCACTGTACGTTACATAATTTTTAGAAAATTCAACAAGACCCGGTTAAAATTGTAGCAGAAACAGAATTGTAGAAAGTATACAAAAAAACAAAAAAAACCCTTTGCTGTCAACCTCAAAAATGTCATTAGGCAACGCCTGACAAAACGTGCTCCTTGTGAGTCCTTGACAGCATTTCAGGCTCCGTTCATGTTTGTGTTGCCTTTTTCCTTGCCGTCTATCGCACATATGCTCGATTGTTGTAATTCGATTCAAGGAAACGAAATGAAAAGTGTTGCGCACAATTCTTGATTTGGAATTAATGCAAATTAATGATGCAGACAACGCCACATTGCCTGATGTAGGCAGGCGGTTTTCCTTCAGCTGCCTGACAAAAAAAAAATGTTTATGTTTGGCATGTAGAACAGGAACACATACCGCTTTTCGATGTATGGAACGAGGAAAAAAGTTATAAGTTATTTGTTTTTTTTTTAACGAAAACGGCAGAAAAGGATATTTGTAATTTCGCATTTGAGCCTTTTTATGGCTATAATTCTGTTCAGAACTTACAAAGATTTTTATGTCACAAATGAGAATGTTTGGCAACATTCGAAATAGTACTATCTGACCAACCAAATTTTCCAATTAATTTTCCTTCTGCTTTTTGATGTCGACTTAAAGTTTCCAAATCAAATTCCATGATGGAAAAAAGGAAACAAGAAATTTTCCATTTACTTTGAAAGAAACATAGTTTATTTTAGGGAGCATATTTATGGGTATTTTGAAAAATATCCTATCTACATCTGGTACTCAACTTCGTGTTCTGTATCCGAAGTTTATATCGCTAGCATTCAAAACTGGCAAGATCTAAGCATAAATTCTGAACGATGTATAGAATAATAAGATAGGACGATAATAAAGACGTAACATGGGAAAATTAGTTTATCCAAGCTTTAAATTTATCTTTATCCAAAATAAAAAATAAATATATGATGAAAATTCATTTCAAATTGAAGCTATTTTTAACTGAAATTAAGCGGCAATCATATAAAATAAATGATGGATGGTTCACTCGTTGATACATAAATACTTTGCATATTTCTGAAATTTGTTTAAACAAAAAACTAAAAATCGTGCATGGATGCAATAATAAACGTATTTGTAATTGTGATTGTTATTAACATTTATTATTGCCATTTTTATTGCATTTTGTATCAAAGTCTAACGCACAAATTATACAAAAATGCTTATGGAGGAGCCTTGTGGCTGCTTTTGGCCATATTACAAACGTGGCTTGAGCGATTTAAAGAAACCCCATTAACCTCAATTAGTGACTTGCGTACAAACAATTCGACTAAGAGTCTCAAACACAACAAAAGCAAACACAAACTGAATCCCAGACAACTGACAACTGAGCAACTGAGCAACTGAACAAACTGCTAATTAAAATAATGTCAATAAAATTGCGGTCCATTATTCGCTGCTGACAATTGCAGCCAAAAAAGCGCGCAAAGACTGCAGTCGAGTGAATTGTACAGCCGAAACTGTGAAAGTTGCCAAATCGAAGTCGAAATTCATCTTCATAGTATCATACCAAGGCTAATTTCCAGTTAATAAAATAAATAAATAAAATAAAGTAATAAAATAATTAAATAAAATAAATAACTTAAATAAATAAATAAATAATTTAAATCATGGAACATTAGAATTAAGGAATATTAAAAATATAAGTATTTAAAATACAGGACGTCAAACTATGCTTTAAATTTTGTTTATTTTTAAAAGTTATAAACGACTTTTGCACAATTTTCTTTAAAGAAAAATAAAAATAAATTCTAAAATATTTTTTATATAATACTAAATTTTTTTAATTTTTAAATTTTTTTCTTTTACCAAACTTTGTATACCCTTTTCGCAACCAAAGTGCCGGAAAACCGAGCAACAAGAAAAAAATGAAATAAAATCAAGCGACGAGCGATTGCCAAACGTGTAATTTAATAGAGCTGCGAGTGGGGCCAAAAGTTGAGATACTCATAATAGTAAGTATGAACGGCTATAAGCAACAAAAACAAGAAAATAATAATAATAATACTACTAAAAATATACAGAGAAAAAAATCACAGGCCGGCAATAAATGCCAAATTTTAGCTCAAAAAACTCAAAAACTCAAAGTACAAAGCAACCATAAACGAAAATTAAAACGAAAACGAAAATTAAAACAAAAACGAATACGAAAACGAAAACGAAAATTAAAACAATAAGTTTGAAAGTTTGTTGACCAGAGGGGGCATGGATGCCTACATGTATATAACCGGTGATATAGATATATATATATATTCATATATACAAAAGTATCTATGTATCTGCAAGCTATAGAGTCATAGCTATGGCCACATAACCGAACAATCCCATTCAATGCAAAGCTGAATTCCCAGGTAATAACAACAGTTACACACACACACACACATACACATGATGTACACACACACACACACACACACACACATTTCGTAACAACAACAAAAGAGGCTGCAATTTTGCCAGGCAGCTAATTAATAGTTAACTTGTCTCTTTAAGATACGCGGCATAGAGCATTGCTTAATAGACCAGAACAAGATCGAGAGAGGGTCGGAGAATTAGAGAGAGACAAGGAGAGAAAGAGAGAGAGAGAGATAAAGAGAACTCACAACGTCTCTCTGTCCATTGTCATAACACGTACCAGATACTATTTGATTTGTATCTCATGGATGCACATGTATCTATAGCTGTAACTGTATAATTGCAGCTCCGTCCATATCTCTAGCTCTATCTGTATCTTTAACCAACGCCAATAGCACAATGCATTGGATTTCCCAGCGTTTGTCAAATGCATTATTATCCACATTTTTCACATGTATCTATTAGATACTTTTTTGTCTCATATTCTGTGGTCGGCGTGTCAATGCGTACCAAACGACACAGTTTACAGTTTTTTGCCCAACAACTCGGACACGCCCATGTCTCTACTTGTTGCCCTGCCAAACTCCCCCTCCCCCCCCCCCACTTCGTCAAATCTTGAAGCAACCAAGCACTGGCCCAGAAATTATAGCTTCAGCCATAATAATTTTCAACTGCGCCTCTCTATATACTTAGAAAGCTGTGGGAACATCTCAAACCGCCAGAGTCTTTACAGATAACCAAAATAACAAGAAAGAAAAAAATATACAATAAATATAGCAGAGATAACTACGGCGAACCGTTGCTTAAAATACCCTAGCAAATAATATCGAAAGCGAAATTCACAGGGTATAAGTTGAAACAAGGAAACTAGTTTGGTATTTCACTAAAAAAATCGATAGAAGCCTGATATAGCAATCCGTCAAGGCCCTAGAAAAAGCTTACAAAAAAATAAAAAATTCCATCAATGTATAATATTTTTAAATTTAATTATTTTAAATACGCTTAATTTGAAATTTTTAAATTTATAAATTTATAGATTACGTAATTATTTGTGAAACAAAAGCAAGATACAAAATAGGATACAATTTCACAATTAGTTTAAGGTGTTTTTAGATATGTACATAGATTTTGAAATCTCTCCGTTGAAATAAAATTGCATGCTTTTAAAAATTAATCATTTAATATATAGGATTTTTAAAAGAATGAATTCTGTTATTGTGTTTCTATATATTCCATGAATTTTAGCTTTATCCTAACTAAAATACAGAACATTTACAGAAACAAAAAAAAATAAAAATAGGAAACGTAGCAGAGAAAACCAATCTGGTTTCAAAGCAGTCCGGAAAGAGGCTGCTTTGATGAGAATCATGCACGAAAATAATCCTAATCAGCATGTATTGGAGCATATAAATGATTTCCCCTGCAAGTTTAACGATTCCATAAGATACGTAAACGTTATGAACCTTTTGGACGAAGATCTCGGCGCGATCTTAAGAGAACTTCCTAGTGGACTTCCAATACCCATGCTGAAGTCCATATATCGGCAGTTTCTGGATGGGCTGGCCTACGTGCACGCCCTCAAAATAGTGCACACAGACATTAAACCCAACAATGTTCTGGTTAGCTTCACGAATGGTTGGGACGCGCCCCATGTCCAAATCGCAGATTTTGGCAATGCATTGAGGTGCGAATCATCTACGGAACTGCATTATGGCTCGATACAAGCGCTGTCTTACCGTGCTCCCGAAGTCATATTAGCGGCCGGGTTTGATGTATCCGCCGATATCTGGAGCACCGGCATCATGTTTTTCAAGCTGGCTACGGGGCAAAAACTGCTCAAAGCCAAACCGTCCCAGAGATGTGAACGAGACGTAATGATGCTATACGAAATGACGGCTCTGCTGGGAAGCGTGACCTATGACTTAAGAAAGAGAGCGAAGTCCAATATTCTGACTGACCAGGGGTATGTCAAGCATTGCCGCATCCCACAAAGGAAGTCTTTGGAAAACATATTGCGTGAGGAACATCGATTGTGCGCAGAGCTGGCCCACTTGCTGACATCCATGATCCAAATGAGCCCATCAATGCGCTGTGATGCAGCCTCCGCTCTGGAACATCCCTGGTTGGCCGAACAGTAAAATTTAAATTTACTCCGATCCTTTTAATATAATAAATAAAAATTTCTTTTAAATGTTCAATATTTATTTTTATAATTATTTTAATTATTTATTAATCAAAGCCATGACCGACAGAGAATTTGAAAATACAAATTTAGAGTGAATCTAATATTAAATTTAAGAATTGAAGTTAATTAAAACTAAAAGATTATCTGTATATTTAAACTATTAAAATAATTTAAAAAAAAAACCTAGAAGAACCCAATCAAAGAAAGTTTTCAAGCACTTAAAAACCTCTAAACGAATCTAAAATATTTTGAATTGCGCCGCGATTGTCATCGACGATGCAAATTCACTCCCTAACAATGGGGCAAATCTAATTATATACACTATATACAAGCACAAAGTATAGATTTGTGTAAAATACTCATCGATAATATGCAAATGAGCTCGCAAAGGGTATCGAACACTTTCGAATGCAACGCTTTCAGCTGCTATAAGGTCAAGAGCTGTAGGCAAATGCAAACATTTGGCATTTATGCTCCCGCAGGACGCAATTCGTGTACATCCAGTTATCTATCCGAGTATCTGTGTAGCTGTTATTGGTAATTGTAGCAGTTTGTGTTTGGTAAAGTCGAGTGCAAAAGGGTCTGTTAAGTTTTTGCAGATTGAAAATATGTGTAACTGGGAGAAGTAGGCGTGGCAGACAATTGCACAGGCTATATACCTATCCTTCCGTCTATCCGAATGAGTAGATCTTGGAAAGTATAAGAGCTAGTTCAAAAATTTTTGGAATTTAGATAGATTTATACTACACGCAAATTAAGTTTATTTTAAATTTTGAATGCCACGCCTCTCTCACGCCTTAATTTATAAAAACCGGATAACTGGTGTAATATTGAACAAAAACGGTTGTTCTTCAGGAAATATACTCTAATGCATTATATGCAGTAATTCTGAGAAGCGCATTGAAATCGCTTAATAAACACAAAAGTTTTTAAATAAACAAAATTAAATAAATCAGTAAAAGCCGAATAACAAGCGTAATTTTGAACTTAGATGGTTAATGTTTAGATTATATGTGCTCTTTTGTTTTATTAATCTATGCTGAAAGGCGCTAAGCTATATGTTAATAAACACAAAAGTTATTCAAGAAACAATATTGTTGGCTTTAGTGTGTTATATATTTAAAGTGTAGGGTGCAAGGTATTCTACAGTCGGGCGCGTGCGACTCATCCGCTCTATTCTAGCTGATTTTTTGTGTAGTTCTGCTGCTGGTATTCCGTGGCATATGCAAAAGCCATAAATCTGTAGGTATACTTGGGCTTCACCCCTCTGGGTTCTGGGAGCGGAATACTATCAACTAACGCTACCTCAGCAGGCGTTGAGATTCGACACTCGCCTTAATGATGAACTATGAGTTTTCTATGCAAATGATTGTTGTTGTATCTGCGCTGGTTTAATTGAAATGCAAATGGCAAATGCAAGACATCTTCGAGGCATTATTTGCCAGCCAGTCCATTGTCAAATGCATCACGCGCATGTTGCATCTTACAGTTTGTAAACACGATCGAAATGAATGCCAAAAAACACAACGACAACAAGAGCAACAACAAAAAAATAAATCATCAAAAAATACCATGTAATTCAAAACCTCCAACAACTCACAAAAAAAAAATACAAAAAAAATCAAAGTTCCACTTCCAGCTGACGTCTGTGCTGCGATTCAAGTCTTTGAGCTCTAAACTTATTCAACTATTTCAGTAAACCTACACTCAGTCCTACAACCTACACTACAGTCTGCTGCAAAAGTATTACCATCACCATCTAATAATTCGAATTATATTTTAGACAATTACGCTGGCATATTGGAGCTAACATTATTTCAAGCCATGTTTCGTATCGATTTATCGATTTATTGAATTTTGTGGATTATGGCATATCTTTTTTAAAATAGTAGTAGATATAATTTTGTGGTAATTAATTTCTGCTCTGGAACTAACTTATATATTTTAATCTATCATCGTTTAAATATTTTAATTCTATAAGCTTGATTTATATTTTATTTTAAAATGCCTCGTTCTATAATTAAAATATTTTATAAATATTTTATCTTGTTCTTTTTAAGTACCTGATCGTTTTTAAATATTTTGTTACTATTAACATAGTTTAAATAATTTAGTTTAATGCCTTATTATTAAATTTAATTTAGTTTATAAATATTTGGTTTCAATTACGTTTTGTTTTTATCTTTTTTATACATATTACTTAATATTTATTATATTTCTTAATGCTTCAATATTTTTGTTTTACAATGTTTTATTTTGCATATTCTTTCCTTAAAATTTTTTATGTTTTTTAAAATTACAATTGTAAAATTTAAAAACATAAAAAAATTTTAAAATTTTGTTTGAAGTGCTTTAATATATATGAAATATTTTACCTGGACTATCCGAACTTAATATTTCTCTTTAAAATGCTCCATAATTTTCAATTTCGGTTTCCATTGATTTCTGTTCTATTTTGAAGCTGCATATTATTTTTGTAAGTTTATTAAATATATATATTCGATCATTGTCGATATATTTTTTTTATAAGCTGGCAATAATTCTGCCCTTGACTGTATATATGGTATATCAGATTATCCAGAGTAGCCTCAGCTTCGTCCATCTGTATCTGTTTTTTTGTTTCTGTTGTATCTATTGTCTGTTGGCTATATCCAATAACATCATGCTATATACGATCGTAGACCATGAAATTGGAACGGCAACAACTGAAATGCATCTGCTGAATTCCAATTAAAAGCGACAAATTTGCAGCGTGCAACGTGCAACAAGTTTTGATTGTTCGCCAAAGCGAAATCCGAGTCGAACATGTGCCGATAGTTGGACCATCCGAACAATATTCCACATGGTATTATAATACCTACTACCTAGAAAATGTAGCCAAGTTTCACAGCGACAGCAGCTGCTCAACAATTTATATTCAAATTTATATATAGGTAAGATCTGCACTCCTCTCTCTCTCTCTCTCCTTCTCTCGCTCTCTGTCTCTGCCCCTATCCCTCTCTCAGTCGGTACTTGCTTGATTATAATAATTTCCTTTCGGCTTCTTCGCTTTTTTGGGAAGTGGGACGGCACCCAGTGCTCCGTTTCCTTCAGGTTTCTTGCTGATCCTGCACATTGCAGATATGCAAATGAGGCAGAGAACGACAGCCGTCTGGATGGAGGGACAACCCTCTCCCTTCCCTGTAAGTAATGAGCAAAGGTGTTTAATTGTCCGACGGGGTATTGAGCGATATACCCTCCATACTAGATTCTATTCCTGTTCCAGCCAGCTGCCAGTGGACATTCAACTCAATAACAAATAGCTATCGAGTTCAAACTTCAAAAAAAAAAAACAACATTCCGTGTTTGTTCAGCATATAACATTTGTAGCATTCACCAGGAATACATTAATTTGTATATCAATCAATAAGAATTATTAGATCTTCAAAATGTATATATTTTTTTATTTTACTTAAGAATTTCATTATTTTATATGATTTTATTTAAAGCCAGAATTTCTAAGCTGTTGGCAATACGAATTATTGGATCTATATTAATTTAAACTAATTTTAAATTCTAAGCTGCCTAAAAAAATGTATTTGTATATCAATCAGTAAGAATCATTATATCATCATAATTTATATAATTTTATATCATTGAAGGGCAGAAACTCTAAGCTGTCGCCCATAAGAATTATTAGATCTTATTTAATTTAAATTTGTATACCCTGTACCTATTGAAATATGGGAAATACAAAGTTTTTTTTATTTTATTTTACTTAGGGCTATTTTATTAATAATATTTTATTTTATTATTCAATGGTATACATTTGTAAAATTTTTACCAAGTGATCTAAAGATACATATTTCGTATCTCCTGTTATATATATTATTATGAAATCTCAAAAACTCGCGTAATATTTAACATGGAGAATTGTTATTCGGAATATATACTCTCTACTATTATATTTATTTGTACTCAAAATCCCAATGAAATCGGTTAATAAATGCATAAGTTATTTAAGAAACAATATTGTAGGCTTTGCCTCGTTCGCCCCGTGGTAGCGCATTCATTGAAGCCTGGATAGAGACAAAAAAGTAAGAAGCAGCATCTCTGCTGCGCTTCGTATTTTACAATATATGTATTTAAAATATATTTAAAGATCTGATATACCATAAAAAATAGATCAATTTGAGTAAGTTAAAACTTGTTTGGTTGTTGCAAGTTGGGATGAACGACAAACTTATTGATTTTGTATCGATAACAGTGCCGATATCGATAGTCGAGCTGCTGTGGCCTCACAGTGCCTGGCCGAATCGCTTGATGGACTTTCACTAGCTCTTTAATGCGTTAATTACTGTTAATTAGACGTGAACATGAGAGCCAAATAAAGACACACGCACACAGACGCAACAGAGATGTGTGTGTGTGTAAATACAGAGACAATTACACACACACACACACACACACACACACACACATATGCAAAACGCTTTCCCTTTCGCTATAGGAGAATGGGAAAGCAGGCGCAAAACCTTGGCCAAAAATGAATAATCACAGGCAGCGAGGGGGCAGCGAGGGAAGGGGGAGAGCAGGGGGAAGGCAGAAACAGATTGACAGCAATTACAACGCCGCAGGACAACAGCTGGCAGCGCAGTCAACGTCGGCAGCGCTGCAGCCCTTTGACCTTTGCCACAACAACAACAACAACAACAACAACAAAAGCAACAGTTTGCAACATTTCAGAGGGAAAATTTGCCATCGTCGTTACGATATTTGCATTGTTTTGCAATAAACGCGTGATATTTGCAAAACTTGCACACACACACACGCACACACACGCACACATACACAAAGGTGTTGGCAAGTGGCACAAAGGGTGGCACTAAGGGGTTAAAGGCCACAAGGGATGCATTGAGCCCAGCGCTAAGTGCGTGCATTTGCCCATTGTACCTTGGGCTTGTCTTTTTTTCTCTCTCTGCTTTTCTTTTTTCTTTTTTTCGCACTGGCGAAAATGAAGGAAAACCTCGCGCTGTTGTATTGCGGAGGGGTTGCTGGAGGGGTTAGGGGTGCGGGGTGCGGACTGAGCAACAGGCGACTTGTGTGTTATAGATAATTGCAGCGAACTTAGAGCTGTTTACATGGCCACAGGCCAAAATACAGCTGAAAATGTGGAACAAGGGAGTATCAGAAGGAGTTTAGGAGAAAAAGATATATAGATGTAATACGGGAGGGAGAGAGATAGAGAGAGAGAGAAAGAGAGAGATAGAGAGGCAGAGAGCGAGAGAAGTATACAGCGATCGACGTGAAAAAGCAGAAACTCTGCAATATTGTTTCTTGGATAAGTTCTGTGTTTGTTAACCCATTCCAATGCGGTTCTTAGATAAAATTGATTTAATATTAGAGAGTTTATATTCCAGATAACAAGCTTCTATGTTCAATATTACGCTTGATATTCTATTTTTATCGATTAGGTCGTTAGGAGAGCGTGGCATACAGTTCTACACCTATCTACATACCAAAACTGACTCTTGTAGCTTGCGAGATCTACAAGATAAAACAATTTCAAATTTTTAAATTTAAATTTGAAAGAAAAATCCATATTACGTTTAATAACCTTTCAAACTTTTTAAAAAGGCAGAGGGTATTATATAAATAAATGATTAAATAAATGTGATAGACTAAAGACATGGTGTATACGTATATAAATCTCTTTTTTAATAAATTTGCATATTTTTCGCATGACCTAAAAACGAAAAAAAATATATGTATATATTTGTTTATAAAAAATTGTTTAGCAAAAGAAAAAGAAAAAGTTCCCACAGCATTTAATTTGAAGCTTGTTTTTGTGAAATGGAATTGCACGCATAGCGGTTATAGTATTGAACGCAACAGTATGCGTAATACACCAATATATATACAAATACATATATATATATATAGATATATATACTATATCTACTATGATACGTTGTATAATTATCGGTACTTCAGCTTCAAACTGAACAAAAATGAAAATAAAATTTAAAATAATAAAAATTTAAAATAATAATTTAAAATATTAAAATATATATATTAAATATTTAAAAATAACGCTGTTTGGAACTTAGACTCTTTTTGTTTTTTAACTTTAATTGTATACATTATTTTTATAGTTAATAAAAATTTCTAAGCTGATTTTAATAAAATACTCTTTATCTGAAACAAAGCGGTTTCTCGGTTTCAAAAGTTTTTAAATTATAAAAGTTTAAGGTTTATAGCCAAATTAATTCAGAGGTATATCCGAAATAAACTTTTCCGCTTCTTCTCCAATTTTAAAAAATAAAATAAAATAAAATTTCAATTTTTAGCCTATTAATAGCTGAATCATTTTAATAAGATATTTTTTATGAATTTCTAAATTAATTAAATTAGTAGATAATAATATAATAAATTAAATAATATAAATCAAATATATTTATATATTTTTCTCTTAATTTAAACAAGTTAGTTTTACTTTATGAGGTGGTGTTTTTGGCTTTTTGTGGGCAGCTAGGTGGCAACTCTGGTTATAGCTTAATTACCACCCGTGGCTTGTGGTAATTGCTAATTGTTGTTGTTATTGTTGCCGCCTCATCAAGCAGCGCGAAAAATCCACACAAATCAAATCAATTTGCAGCACACACACGCAAAGAGCGAGACAGAGATAGAGTGCGAGTGGGAGAGGGAGCGGCAGAGGGAGAGGGAGAGGGAGAGGAAGCAGAGCTGTCGTGGAATCAGCCAACCAAAAAACAACACTAATATGACACTTTAACAGCTAAAAAAGCGGCTCATACCGGGTTCGAGTTTGACTCGAACCAAGCATAAAAATCATAATTTCCATCAAACGCCAACGGCAATCGCAATAACAACAATCACAATTGAGAGCGAGCGCAATGGGCATCAAACGGACAACAACAAAGAGAGCGGGAGAGTGGGAGAGCGGGAGAGGCGGAAGAGTGGGAGAGCGACGACGACTACGCATCGGCACCTGCATAGCGCGCGCTCGTTTACACCTATGCAGCAGCAAAAACAAAAACAAAACCGAAAAGAAAAAATCGAGAGAGCGACAGAGCGAGAGAGAGAGAGAGAGAGCGAAAAAAAAGCGACTCAGCTTTCGGCTCAGTCGAAGTTGGAGTTGGAGTCAAAGTCGCAGTCGCCGTCGCCGTTGCAGCGCGTGCGCAGCGTAGAGAGAGAGAGCGGCGTGTAAGCTGCAGCTGCAAAAGAAATAAAAATAGTACAAAAACAAAAAAAGAAAACAAAACTAAAAAAAATTAAGCTCAATTCAATGGCGCTTGTTGTTGTTGTTGTTGTTCTTGCTTCGTTTCTTTTCTTAACTGATTACAACAACAAGCAGAGCAGGCGCTGCGATGCTGCAACGGCGACTGCAGCGTCGACTGCGACTGCGACGCCAGCTGCTGCGTTGTCTTCGTTCGATGAATGATGTTGGCAGCGCTGCTCGCAGCTACCTGCGCAGCACACACACACACACACACACACGCGCGCTCACACATGTCGCACGTGTGTGCCCATTGACGTCGGCGTCGACGTCGCCGTCGCCGTCGCTGTCGCTGTCGTTGGCGTTGTCGTCATCTGCTTTGGCTCGCCAATCAAATTGGGCGGGGCTTAAATGCTATATTTTTTGTGTTTTGCTTTTTTCTTTTGCTGCCTCTGCCGCTGCCGCTGCCGTGTGACACTTGCGTCTGTATGTGTGCGTGTGCCTGCGTGTGTGTCTATGTGTGTGTGTGTCTGTGTGTGTGAGGCTTTGGCTTTGGCTTATGCGAATTATCGAAAATTGAGCGCAGTTCGCTTCATACAAATCTGTCTGTCTCTTTGTCACTTTGTCCGTTTGTCCGTTTGTCTCTTTGTCCGTTTGCATCCCCCTCCCACCCATGAGAGAGTTTTTTTTGGTTTTGGCTTAATTTGCAGCTAAGCCAAGTGCATTTTGTTACTTGTTGTCAGGGTGGCCGGAATTCAATTAATATCAATATTTATTTATTTATTCATTTATCAATTTATATATTTATTTATCTATTTCCATTTATTTATTTATTTATGTTATATTTATTTATTTATTTAATTAATTAAAAAATTATTTATTTATTTATCTATTTATTTATATATATATTTATTTATTTAATTATTGCTTTTTTATTTATTGTTTATTTATTTGGATCCAGTCCACCAAGAAAGTTTAACATACAAAGATTAAGCGTTTTAAAATAAAATTAAATTAATTAATATAAAATTAAAAATAATAAAAAAAAATAATGTATCAAAAAATATCCAAAAAACAAAATAAAAAAAATTATAAAAACTAAGTCAATATAGAATGTTGAATATCAAATATATATGTATTATTATACCCATTACATTATATTTAACTATCCTGAACAGCGCATTAAAATCGATTAATAAACACAGGAGATAAAAGCTACGCAATATTGCAGTCGTTGCATCGCTTAAAAACAGAAAGAAGAAGAAGCATTGCTGCTACGCTTCGTGTGACAGTTTTATAAAACATACATATATAAAATAAAAGGTACAGGGTATTCTAGAGTCGGGCCTGTCCGATTGATCTGCCACTTCCAAATTTTAAAACCACAAATTCTATTAATTATTTATATGAATTAAATTTAATTTCTAGAAATTAATAGCAAATTTGATTCTATGAAATGATAATCAAAATGTGAGCATAACATCGTATTAACTATTAAATATAAAAAAAATTACGTTAATATTTAACAGTTTGTAGTTATTAAAATAAACCATTTCTTTTTCTAATTAATAATTTAATTGTTTAAATATTAATCGAGTTACTTATATAAGATGAACTACATTATATAAAACTGTAAATTAAAGTTTGTAATTTTTTGTTTAAGTTTTATTAAATTTGTAAATAAATTAAATTAAATTTATACTAAATAACAATAAATGTTAATCAAATTATTTATGTACAATCAAATACTTTTTATATATTACAAAAAATAATTATTAATATTTAATAAAAGCAAGCTGTTTGTATAGTTTGTTAAATTAATTAATATTTATTGATATAAGTTTTGTAATTAGACATTATCCTAAATATTCAACCTATGTATTTCAAGTCTGAGGATTTTAAATCGTAATCGGATTATAGCAAAAATTTAAGATTGAATAAAAGCCAAGCAAATCGTACTTGGGATTGATTTATAATTAATTTATATTAAATTAATTATTATAATTTTTTTGTATGGTTTGCTTTTACTATTTACAGGGTATCTTTGATATTTCCAGAAAATCGGCACAAATGATATACTATATAAACCTAAATAAAAGGCTGAATGAAAGCAATGCTTTAAAAACAAAATTAAATTTCTTGAGTTTTAATTATAATAAATAATAATTAAAAAATTTATAATTATATTCGATAGTTGTCCGTCTATCCGTCTGTCCGTTTGCCCGTCCGTCTGTCTGTCTGAAGGCAGCAACTTGCTTTCAAGTTCAAGACACAAATGCCGCCTCAATGGAGGCAAGTTCGAAAATGCAAAGCGTTTCGAACTTCTGTTCTTGCCCCTTCGCATTGGGCCAATGCAACTCGACTCGCTGCGAGTGGAAAGCTGTGTTTTGAGTGGGGGCGTTTGAGTGGAAAGCAGAGCTCAAAGCGATGTCGCATGTGGCATGTGGCATGTGGCATGTGGCATGTGGCATGGCCATTTCCCCGCCACGGCATAACTCTCAGCGCATCCATCGATTGTCAATCAGAGTGCTTGGAGTGAGGGGAGGGGGGCTACAGCAGAGAGAGAGAAGAGAGAGGGGAGAGAGAGGAGAGAGGCGTTAAAGCAATGGTTGGCTGACACAAGAAAGAAGAGCAAAAAAAAAAAGAAAATTTAAAAAAAATCTTGAGAATAAAATCTGAAATGAAATGAAATGAAATGAGTTGTGGCAGCGACGCCAACGCCAGCGTCAGCGTCAGCGTCAGCGTTACCCGAACAAGCGCAACGAACGCCGTCGCCTACTCCAACACCCCCTCCCCCTCCCCCTCCCCCACCTACGTGCTCAAGCAAACGCTCTGCCCTTTTGAGCGCACGACGCGACGCGCTCTCGCATGATGCATTTGCCGCTGCCGCTGCCGCCCCCCCTCTCTTCGCCATAACGCTGGCTCTCTGCTCTGCATTAGGTGTGCCCCCCCACCCCCCTCGCTGCCCATCCGCTGCATGCTGGGTTAAGGTTGCCATCGCCACTTCGTCTTTGTCGTGCTCATTCTTCTTGCTCTTGGCGTCGTCTTCGCCGCTGACGTCGGCGTCAGCGTCGGCGTCGGCGTCGCTGCCGCCGCCTTGCACTTGGTGCTTCGATACAATTTGAACTTTTCCTTTATGTGCGCAAATCCAATCGGCGGCGTTGCCATATTTTTTTACATTTATCCTAAATCTTAATTCCGACTCAGAAAATGCCATAAATTGGGAATTTCATCCAAATTTATTTTCTATTTTGCAATTTAATTATTTTGATATTTTATTCTAATAATTTTATTGGTTTTATTTTAATTGAGTTTAAAATTATATTATTTCTTTTATTTACTTTATTATTTATTGCAATATTGCCAATAGAATCCATTTATTTAGGTGTGTTATAAGAATTTCGTTGTCCTACTTTGCATTTATTTCAAACCATTATTCAGTCTCAATCCAATAAATTGAGTCTTAAATATTATTATTATTATTAAATATTAATCTTTTACAAGTATTACTTAATTAAAGTTTAAAATTGTTCCGATTTTATTTAATATTCCAATTTGTTAATGTATTTATTGTGACATCTCATTAAAATCTTCAAGTTAAATATAGTTTAATAACATTGTTTTATTAGAATTTAAAATATTTCGTTTTATATAGTATATTATTTTTTTTACTCTTTTTATATCTATATTTCTTAGTATATCTACTATATGCACATTGTAATAATCTCAAAATAATTAATTAATTGAATTATATTTTATTTATTTTTTTTTATATTTTTATTAAGAAAATCTAATAAATTGGAAATATTCAAAAGCGATTATATTTTATAGTGCAAATAATTTACTGTTTGTGTTATTATACATTTATAAAATATTATTTACTTAAATTATGTATATTTATGGATATAATGTCAATAAAATAAGCTTATTTAAAAATTTTGGGACATAAATAAAACTGTGTTCCACAAATTAAAACTAATTTAATAATAATTTGTAAGGTATTAAATCGTATATCACAAATATTTTTAAATTTTCACAATACTCCATGTGGTTTAAAATATATTTGCAATTTTGTATAATAGATATTGAAAGATAATTATTATTTTCTAATTATGTAATATATAATAATAGCAATTATTATTTAATTTTTTAATAAACCAACAAATGACTTTTATTGTATAATTTATATCTGGAGAGGGGCTTTACGTATTTAATCTGTAATAAAACCAACTATGTATAAGATTTAATAAAATCGGTACTTTTAAAATCTAAAATAATTAGGTATCCTGATTTTTGGGGCTTGAGGCCTTTATTGTTTTTGGACCCCTATTCGCTTGTGGCATGCAACAAAGCCCCTTCCCAACTCCCCCTCAACCCCCTACACTTTGTAGAACCCACGCAGCAGCTTGACCTTTGGCAGGCTACTCAGAAGAGCAGAAGAGGAAGAAGCAGAGCAGCAGAAAAAGAGATAGAAATGGAGTCTAACATTAAACAAGCTGAAACCAGACACAATAATAATCCCAGCTGCCCCCTGCCCCCTGCCCCTGCCGCAACACAATAATAACAACAAGAAGAAACAAGAAAAAAAAGAGGCAAAAAGAGCGGTTTAATTCATAAACAAGTTGAGCGAATAAAAAGCACTCAAAGCCGGCGAATGCCCCTTTGAGTTGCACTCAATGCGAGTCACTCAATCTGCGGCTCAATCAGCAAGACGAAAGGAGGCAGCAGCCAAAGAAAAGGGAATGAGAGAACAACAAAAAAAACACAAAAAAAAAAAACAGAAACGGAGCCGACGAAATGCAAAATGTGAGCGCAACATTTTCCTATAAGTTTTTCCCAATCAGAAAAAAGGCGACAGCGGCAGCAGGCGGCGACGTCGGCGTCGCAGCCGCACGGCGAGAGAGACGGCAAGCGTGAGAGAGCGAGCCAAGCGGAGTGTGCCAGACAGAGCGCGATGGCTGCTGGCCTGCCGCAGAGAGACAGAGAGAGAGAGAGCGAGAGAGAGAGAGCGAGCGAGCGAGCGAGCGCGAGAGCGAGAGTGTGAGAGAGAGAGCGCAAACATGGGACGTTTGGGTTTGAATGAATGAATTTCAATACATGCAACTGACAGCAGTTAAGAGAGCGAGGGGCAGCGAGGGGCAGCCGAAGTGAAAAGTAAACAGAACATGCAGGCAAAGAGACAAACGGACATGTGTGAGAGTGTGTGTGTGTGTGTGTGTGTGTGTGTGTGTGTGTTGGCGACGGCGCACAAAAATCGCTCAGCCCCAAAAGCAAAACAAACGAATATTAAAAACCTATTGAAAGAAATCAAAAGCAAAAAGCAGCAGCCAATTGAGTGACAAACTCTCACACTCTCTATCGCGCTCTCGCGCTCTCTTTGAGCGCAAAAACGCTCGCTCACGCTTGCAGCCTTCGGGCGGTCGCTTCGTGCGGCCTGCTTCGTGCCGGGCTTCGGGTCGGGCTGCCGAAGTTCGTGCTTGGGGTTGTCGGCGCTGCGACGCGTTCAGTGGCGTTCAGTCATCAACTGAATTCGTGACTGGCAACGTCGCCTACATGTGCCGCCAGTGTGCTGAGTCTCTCTCTCTCTCTCAGTGTGTGTGTGTGTGTGCATTCTGTGAGAGTGTGCGTGTGTGCGTGAGACTCTGACTCTGGGCTGTTGACTGTTGACTGTTAACCGCTAACCGTTAACCGTTGACGCTGCGATTCTGCAAACTGTTATTGACGAACGATGCAACAGACGCAGCAGCAGAGCAGCCACCAAAATTCATAATAATTAATTAATAATTAATTAAAAGTAAAAAAATATATACACAAAATACAAATACAAATTCTGAGAGCAGCAGCAAGAACAGCTAAATGTTGATAAACACAAAGAATAAATAAATGCAACATAAATCATTAACTGTTTGCCACATTTTTTTCCATATTTTTTTTTGAAATACGTTCTTAAATGCAAAAATAAATATATATACAAATGGGTATATATATATGGCGCAAGTGTCGCGTGTGTCGAGTGTAAACAACAGCAACAACATGTAACAAATGCAACAACAGCAACAACAACAACAACAACAACAACCAAAACAACAACAAACAACAACAAACAAAACAAAACAAAACAAACCCCAACCCCAAACAACAAATGGCTTAAACAACAACAACAAAATTTATTAACAAGTTAACACAAAAATTGTGGAGAATTTTCTTTTGGGGCAAGAACTCAAAACACACTTGCCACACACCAATGGCAGCAAAATACACGTGCAACAGCCACGACAACAACAACAACAACAACAACAACCAATCAGGCCAAACGCTGTCTGCGTGTGTGTGTGCGTATCCGTGTGTCCATGTGTGTGTGCGTGCGTCCCTGTGTGTGTGTGTGGCAAAGGCAAATCAAAATCTAACAACAACAGCAACAACAACAACAAGCAGCACCAATTGGCAGCACAAATCAAAACAAAATTGCTAACAAAATTGGCCAACAAAAGAGCACAAAAAATAATCAATAAAAATTAAACAAAAAAAGCCAGAAAAAAAAATTGAAATACTAAAAGTTTATGAATTTTTTGAGCACGTAAATTAAAGCCAAAGTTAAGCAAGAAATATTCGAAATATTCTCAGTGTATGTGTGAACCAAACTAAACGAAACTAAACAAAACTAACCACAAGCAGCAGCTACAAACAGCTAACAAAAAAAGCCAACAAAAAAAGCCAAGAAAAAAGCTGTTGCGCTTAGCTGCTTTTCTGGCGTTTCAAATGGCCAGCCTTGCACTAACCAAACATACCAGCAACTAACAACAAACAACAAACAACGGCAAACATACAACATACAACATACAACAAGCAACATACAACATACAACATACAACATACAACAATAGGAATCGCCACAATCCAAAGACAGCCCACGAATGCAGCCAACATTGCCACAAGCCGCTGGGACAGCCGATATGGATCTGACGGCTGTTCAATCAATCAACGATTGGTTTTTCAAAAAGGAGCAAATTTATTTATTGGCACAATTTTGGCAACAGGTAAGCCCCATTAAACCATCCAATAATCAGCAGAAGTCAGCTGGCAAGTATCACAAAGAGCCATGCCACAAACTGTGGCAAATAGAGATTATTCCAAAAAACAAAAAAAAATAAAAACAAAAAATGACTAAATTAAACCACCAAATAAAATATTAATAATAATAATAAAAATAATAATATAATTAATAATGTTTATTAAGCCTTTATAAAAAATTAAAAATTTATTTTTTTTAATTAAACTTGCACTTTGTTAATTAAAAAATAAAATAGTCAACAAAAAACACCTAAATACAACATAAACTAAACAAAGGCATCAGCTAATATGGAATATTATTTGTCTTTTAATTT
This sequence comes from Hypselothyrea guttata, assembly GCA_035045125.1. NCBI lineage: Eukaryota > Metazoa > Arthropoda > Insecta > Diptera > Drosophilidae > Hypselothyrea > Hypselothyrea guttata. The sequence continues at coordinate 2,614,608 of JAWNNJ010000194.1, forward strand.
ATATAAAAAATATAAGCGACTATATTTTAAATTTAAACTTGCATTTTGTTAATTATAACATAAAACAAGCTATAAACAATTTAACAACAACACCCAACTAAAATAGCTAAATAAAACACAAACTAAAGCAAAGTATTAGTTAAATACAATGTTATTCATTTAATTTAAATAAAAAATAAAAACTAAACAAACTACTTGTATTTTAAAATAAATTTTACATTTTGTTAATTATTAAATAAAACAGGGTGTAATAATTGTTAACAAACATTGAATAAAAATACTCAGCTCAAAGGCATAAACTAAACAAAAGCATCAACTATAATATTTAAATATTATTTATTTACACTTAACTGCATTTTAAATTTAAATTCACATTTTCAATGCTAACTCAATAAAAGATATTTTATTTAAAATTGCGTGATACTTTTTGTATGAAGAATGGAATAAATTCTAAATAATTTCAAAAAAAAAATATTGCCAGCTTGCATGACAATAAATTATAATAATCTAATTATAATATAATTATTATAATAGAACAATATTAAAATAAACGCAAAAACTAAATTTATTTAGCAAGCTAGCCTGGAATTAAATTTTAATAATAAAGCAATTGCAAAAAATTAAAAACAGAGAATACATATTTCTACATACATAAAATTAAAAAAAAAATACAATATCTAATTGAAATCAAAACTAAATATTCTAAATTTAAATGCATTTAAAATTATACATTTAATTTCATTCGAAAAATGTATGCTGCGTTTTTAATTTAAATTCGCATTTTTAATTCCATTAAAATAAAAACATAATATCTATGAATTGTTTTAAATTTACTTAAATGCCTTTTTAAATATATTTTTATTATTATATTGCAAATTTGAGTATAAATAAAATGTAATTATAAAATATTTGAAAACAAAATTATAAAAATCAACTAATATTAATAAATAATATTAATAAATAAATTAATAAATAATATTAAACAAATGTATACGAAACAAAAAAAAAACTAAATATAACTAAAAACAAATATTAATATTAAAGAAAACACATTAACTCAATCTAATATTATTTATTTCCTATAAATATATATTATTATCAAATAAAAATTCAATACAAATTAAGATTTTGGACAAATTGAAAAAATTCTATATAATTTAAAAGAGCTCAAATAAATAATTAAATAATGCAATTAAATAATTACCTTTTATATTTGCATTTAAAAAATGGCATGTAAATATGAAACATAAATTCAACTATTGCTGAACATAAACAATAAATAAATAAACAATAATAAATAAATAAATAAATAAATATTGTTTGAATTTAGGATTTTTATGAAATTTTTAAAATTAATTTAGCAAGTTGAACTTTAAATAACTTTTAATATTTTATTTTTTATTTTAAATAAGAGCAGAAATATCAAAAGTAAAAACAAGTTTAGAAAGTTTATAAACTATAGAAAAATATTGGAAAAATCCCAACAAAATATAGAAAACTGAAATGCTTAAATGCAAATTGTCCGAACTACCAAAAATCCGGTTAAGAATGCCAGTTTAAATAAAGCGAATTAATTCACAGAGAATGCTAAATTATTAATAAATAAATGCGGGAGTTTTTCAACAAATATATATTCCATATACATATAGGAAAATTGCAGTGAAAATGCAGTCAGGCAACAGGGTTATGCCGGGTCATCTGGGCCGGGAAAACGTGTGGAAAATTGTGGAAAATAAAAAACTCCCACACTTAACGCAGCGGTAAAAAATAAAACAAACAACAACAACAATAACAAAAATAGTGTAATATGAAAATGATATGCAGTGCATTTTTGAACATTGTTTTCATGTTTGTTTGTAGTTTTTTTTATATTTTTTTTTTCGTTTTTTCTGTACGTTTGTAATGCATTTTGCAACTAATTGAGTTTGCGTGTCTGTGCCAATTGTTTTTATTGATTTCTGAAAATTTGTTTACAAAATGCAATAACAATAACAACAATAAAACAAGTGCCACAACAACAATAATAATTATTATTATTACTAATAGCCAAACGATTTTAGGCATGAATTGCTTTGCAAATTGTTGCGAGAAACTGGATTTTTTCCCAGATTTTTTTTTTTGTTTTCCAAAGCGATCTACAGTTGAGCTATAGACGTCTATTTGCGCTGTCTGCTGTCCGTAATATTAATTCGAATACGCAAAGTATCGTAATACCGACTTCATCATGATCCGACTCATCATCGGCCAGACAACAATTTTTGGCCCCATGCCGAATTTGCAACTTCCAACAACAAGTAGCAATGCCAGGCCAGACATGAATATACATATATATACATATATATATTCATAAACATATATATATCTATAGCGAGAGACATCGGCATATATGCATTAATTTCTATATAGATCTCGAAACTAATTGGAGTTCGTCTGCATTCTAATTGGAGTTGGCGAAAACAAAATAAAAAAAATCAAAAAGAAAATAGAAAATAGCACCAGCTGCAGCCACAGACCGCTGCGAATTTCCACTTTTCCCCGCCAGCCAAATGAAAATTCCTGGAAAATGCCATTGCAGTTCTCTCGCTTCCAGTTCCAGTTGAAGTTGCAGTTGATTTACATTGATGAACTGAGGCTTTATTTTTTGTTGTTGTTGTTTTTGCCAAATAGAACTTATTAACCGTACACACAATACACTCCCACATATATAGCACTATATTGACATGCATATATGTATCTATATATCTGCATATATCCGCAGATATCTGCAGTATTCGAGGCTTTTGTTTTGCTTCGTTTTGCCGTCGGCAAATTTCTGCACGCTTGCATGAAATTCAATACAAATGCGAGCGTTTTAATGTTCACAACTCAGATCTTGAACAACAGACAGATCCCGATCCCGATCCCGATTCAGATCCAGATCGAGATCGAGAGAGTTATCTGCGCTATCAGTGCAATTAGTGCAATCAATAAAACTTAAATAAGCAAATCCAATTTACAGTCACGCCCCGTTACGCCTCGCCGCAGGAAAATCTGTTCCAAGCGAAAGTAAACAAAATATATATACTATATCAACACCACACTGAGCGAAAAAATCAAGCGCTTTCACAATTGAATGAAGAAGAAGAAGATCTTGTTTCAAAACGATATTCTTTATTTAAACTCGCTCTTACAATTTTATGAATTTTTTATAATTTTTTTTTATTAAATTTTGCGATTAAAATAATTTAATTTTAGCCTGCTTTGCACCTAGATAATTTTCCTTAATTGAACTGAATTCTATTCTTTTTTGTATTTGAATTCTAGAACACAAAACAAGTTTCATTATCGAGCTTTCATTTGCAGAAAGAATCATTGTTTATTTTTCTGAGTGTATTGTCCACATTTATTTTAACTTAATTGCATCTTTTCAGCTTCAGTTGTTCTATTCTAATATAAATGAATATTATTTATAAAATATATAAAATATTGATAGCAATAAAAATAACATTTAGGAAATATGCAAAATAATAAAATAATAAATCTATACAAATTAATAAAATAATTTTTAAATAACTAAGCGGAAGATATGTTGAAAATACATTACGCATAATAACAAATTTAAAGATATATTTAAAATATTATCATAATAAAACCAAATACAATTTTTTGAAATAAAAAAAGCTCGTTAGTTGGGCAATAAAATGCAGTTAAGAATATAAACTTTAATTGAATAAAATTATTTATTTCTACAATAGTTTAAAACTATAAATCTCTAGAATTTTTTAAAAATAGTTATAGCTACATTTAGAGCAAAAAATGATTTAAAATTAATATTATTATGCAATTTCATAAATACAATTTATATTACGTTTCCTCTGAACAAAATGGCGTTTACTAAATCAAATAATTTAAGCAAATTAAATTAAATTGAAATATTTTGAAAAACATTGAAAGCAACTGAATTCCTAGTGTTTGTGGCTGCAATCCCATCGAGAGAACTCAATGATGAATATATTTAGATTTTTTAGATTTTTCCAAGTGATTTATTAGTTGGCTTGCCAAACATTTGGAAGTACTACTACCTCAAATGTTAGAAATAATTTCAAAAATGCTCGCTTGTTGTTTTTATACATTTATTTAATTTTGTTTGTGGCATACCCTTGTTGGTTTTTTTTTTATTTTTTTTTTTATTATATTTACTGTTTTGTTGGCGGGCATCGATTCGCAGAATTTGGAGCGATTCGCTGGCTCTTAACGAGCATTTGATTTGTTATTAATGGCAAGAAGAGAAATAAAAAACAATCAGAAATAAGAAATAAGCAAAACAAGCAACTAAGTAACTTGGCAAATTGTTTTGGTATTCGTCGTATTGGGACGGACGACACGACATCGACATCAACATCATCATCATCATCATCATCATCATCATCATCAGCACAAACACTACATACACCTCTTTCTCTTGGTATGTGTGGCAATTAGACACAGATCGATTTGAAGTCTGATCTATAATGATGGGTGTAGTGTGCTGAAGTGATCTCATCGCAGCTGCTTCTTTTGGGCTTATCAGCGATAATACTTGGCAGTAACAATACCAATAATAATAATCCATATGAAACCATTCATGACGCAACGCATCAGTCGGACGTAACCGACCGTACGAGACCCTGCACTTTGTGTATACATAAATATCTCAATATCTACAAATTCGCGCAAATTGTCTGCTGCATATCTTTGCTGTTTCTCATCCGATCGTAATGCAGTTTACAGCATCGATAGAGTAACTCATAAGCTACTTGCATGCCAAATTACAAAGTATGGAACCTATCAAAAATCTAAATAAAACGTAATCTGCTTACTGCATAGGAGAACCTCTATATCAAACATGGTGTTTCTCGCTCTTTTAGTTTGCGAGATCTAGATGTTCAAATATATAGCTATATCGACTAAGTTTGTCATGCTGATCAAGAATATATATCATTTGTGGCGACCTCCATTGCCCACATTCTCTTGCGTTAACTTTATACACCCCATTGTACTTTTTCACCGTACCGGGTGTAAAAACAAAAATTAATAATAATAACAGCTCGAACTGGCCAAAAATAGGTCGAAAATCTGGCCCATAAATATGTATCATTGACACATGTACAAGTGTGTACAAGAAACGCAAATTGTGTAATCATAAATAACAACAATAAAGTTTAAACATATTAATTTGTAAGGCCAAATATAGAAGTTGATTAAATAATTAACAGAGCGACGAGTCGACGACAAACACACGAAATGGAGCACAATCATCCACAGCTGTCCAAATTGTACAACAGTTATGCCTAAAATTAAATGCACGCTATTGGTTTACACTCCAAGCGATGAGCTTCATGGAAATCTATTTAAGTTATGCGACAAATGTGTTAAACGCTTCGAAAACTAATGCCAGTTGAAGCAGAGTTGAAAGTATAAAGTTATTCCTAGATGCCGAACAGTCGGACGTAACGTGCTGAGACGGTTGTCCGAGATTTACATTGATTTAATCGAAATTTATTCAATTTTACAACCGCTATTTGTGGTTGAGATACAAATAATATTTGAAATGATAAAAAAATATACAATACTACAGTAATTTTAATAGGTAAAATAATATAATTTTCAACTGATGTGAAAACAACTTACAGTTATTTATAATATCAAATTTTTCCTGTAGGTGCGGAACAGTCGTATGCCACCTACCGTAGTTTATTTTAAATATAGCAATATTCAAAATGAAATTTCTTATGTTCTCCCACTGTTTTAGTTAGAATTTTGAAGTAGATTTAGGTTTTTTAAAAGTTCTTGTAGCCTAAATTTCAGTTTATTATTTGAATTCGGTATTTAAAAATATCTAAAAATTGTTTAAAATTTTTAAATATTTCCATACAAGTTAAGAGCAAGCAATATTTTATAATTTAAGCGAGTATTACTTAACAAACAAATAATTAAAATGTTTCCAGCTCAAAAATGCATTTCTCCAATTAAAAAACTGTACTATGCTCATCAAACTATGCAGGAAAAATGTTTAATTTTCACAAAAAAATAGATAATTTTAAATTGATCAGTAACAAAAACGTTTTCCAATGTACAAACATTTAAAACTTGCTAAATTCTATAAATTTTTTCTACCGAACTGCGCTTCAAATTTATCTCCGAGTTGTCTATCTCTAGGCGCAGCTAAACATTTTCCACGTGTGTTTATTCTGTTGAGCGCAGGTGTAAAACTCTGCGCTGTTTTTTCTGAACTCTACTGATTGCAGTTATCGCCGTTGCTTATTGGAGTGCTTTCAAGTACACAGATTGAAAATTGGCACCAATTCGGCAAAAAATGATCATCGAAAGTGTGCCAGATTAAGCGAAACGATAACTCCATACGATATGCTAAACTAGATACATAGAAATGGCAGAACTGGCAACAAATGCATTTCCGTATTTTCGAAAACAAAACAATAAAAAACAAAACCAAAAAAACCATACGAAATTAACCCGGTTGCAATGCAATCTATAAACTTGACCCATTAAATTGGCACACCAAGCAGAACGCTCATTGATTTATGCTGAATTTGCGGCTCAAAAGAATACGGCAAGAAAACAGTAAAAGAAGCATAAATAATAATCATAAGAAATCATAAAAAATAAGAAAAAATAGAAAAATGAATCGAAAGAAATCAGAAAACAGATAATGAAATATATAGAAACAAGTTCACTTTTTTATAAATATCTTTTTTTTTTTTGTTGCTACTTTGTTTTTTTTTCTGGCTTGGTGGCATTAATCAAATGCAAACCGGTTGCTTGCAACCACCGGCAGCAGCAGCAGCACCACCACCACCACCAGCGGCTTTTGATAGTTTAAAAGTTTGATTTCAAATATGGCGGTCGGGCAGGATATGTCGGCATTGGCAGCATTTGCATATGCCCAAAAAGAGCAACAGCCCCAGGCCCAGAATCAAGGGTTGTGGCTCTGCAGATACAGATACAGATACAGATGCAGATACAGATTACAGCTACAAGCATAGATACAGCTAAAGCTATAGATACAGCTACACTCAGAGAAAAAATCAAACCATTCTTACTTGATTCAATCCAGAAGCGGCTCAAAAATCGTGCTAACCAGAAATTACTTGAACTGAGTGAGAACTTAATTTACCTCAAATAAGTTCAAGTAATGCAGAATTTCTTAATTTTAAGCCAATTTCGGATAGTTAATCCCTTTTTGTCTTGAATCAATCAGGTTTTTTTTTTTAATTCAGCAGTGGTTATATTACAAAATTAAAAAAAAAAGAATAGAATTTTCCCCCGATTGAATCCAGATTTTTCTTGAATCATTTCCATTTTCTCTTGATTTAATCCTGTTATTTCTTAAATTAATCATTTTTTTTAAGGAATTACTTTATATGCATTTTTAATTAGAGTAATTAAGTCATAGTCTTATAAATATTTATAATCGAATTTTAATAAGGTGAATAAGGTTATAATTCTTACCCCACCACCACCAAAGATTTTTGCCTTTGGCCTAATTTAAGTATTTCTTACTTAAAACAAGAAATATTTTTATTGTTTGCGAATATAAGTAAGATTCTTACTTAAATCAAGAAATATCAAATAAGAAACTTTCTATAATTCTTCAAGACATTTTTCGAATTGATTTAATGCATGAAAATCACGCAAGATTCCAGCTACTTTTCTCTGAGTGTACAGCTACAGCTTCAGCTACAATTCGATAGAGATCAGCGGCATGTGTCATATAATTTTTAGCGTTTTAAGTGCAATTTACGGGCAGCAGGGAAGCTTCAGGCCCGGCTAATGACGCAGCTCAAGGGTTAAAAATCAAATTCAGAAAGAGACAGAGATACAGCGAGTGGCAGAGGGAGATGGAGCGAGAGAAGCCACCCACTCGTTGACAGTTTTCCAACGAAACGTATCACAAAAAAAAAACAAAAAAAACCATTCGATATATATTTTTTTTTTGCTCTCGAGTCAATCCCTCGATCGCTTGTAGATATGTTAATATAATTAAATTAATTTGTCAGCACGGAAATTAAAACCACGCAGCCTCTAACAAAATACAAAAAAAAAAAAAACCAACAACAACAACGACAAATGATACAATATACAATATAAAGAAAAAAAAAACTGAAAATCGAACAATTAAACTGTGAACACAGAGGCGTGGGTGCTGCCAGAGGAAGTGCGCTTGAAGGGGGGAAGCGTAGGGGGGTAGGGGGGCAGGGGAAGCGGCACAGCGATAACTTTGGCATGTGAAATAAAAACTCATTTGAGAACAACAACAACAACAACAACAAAAACTACATTTATTAATATTAAAAATTGAGTTCATGAACCGCATGTCTGTGTGTCTGTGTGATAACTTGCTTGACTCTTGATCAATTTTTATTATTATGATTATTACCATCATTCTGCCCATAGTACTTTTGTTGTTGTTGTTGCTTTTCCGGTTAGCTATTGCCATTAATTATTAATAAGCTGCGCTGCGCTGCCTCGTCTAATTGTAACATTTTCAGCGTATAGAAAATTCTATAATGCCGATCAATAATCATTTTATTGTATGCATATAGCATTTGCCGATCCGATATATATTTAAATATACAGCTACATTCATCAAATAAATTCGCCATATTTTCAACTAGCAGACTTTTTAAAATGTTATACATTTTATTAAAAAATTAAAGCTATAGCAATAAATCAGCAAAATAATATTAAATATAAAAATTTATGCATCATATGATTAAACTGTTAAAATAAATAACTAAATAAAAAACTATAGCAAACAAAAATGCAAAAATTAATTCATAGAAATCACAAAATAAATTAATATAATCCATACACTCGGAAAAATAATGACAGCTCTATAATAAATCTTGTTTTGTTATAGAAATTAAGTGCAAATCAGAAAAGAATTCAGTTGAATTAAGTCAAAATTTGTGATAATTACGAATCGTAGCTTATTTGAATATTGAATAATTCACATTTACTTAAAAAAAATAAAATATTTACATTGTATCTTTAATATTATAAATTTTCTAAATTGCTTTGTCGACTGCAATTAGTTGACATTAAATAAATAAATAAAAAATTAATAAAATGTAAGTTCATGGAAATGGCAAAAATAATAATAATTTTAGGAACGCAGAAGTTCGTTTTTGAATCAAGTTCTTTTGTGGCTGATTCAGCTTTTGGCATCGAAAGCTCTTCATTTTTCTCAGTGTAGATATCGTTCTTCTTTGCTATGTAGAAATTAGTACTTTTTACAAAAAAACTAAATTTCCAGACATAGCCTGAAGTAAAACTAAGTTCAGTTTTTAAGATTTTAAAATGTTTTTATTTCAGTTTTTTTTTTTTTGTGTATTTGTGTTATCGGCGTAAATGTTTTGGCCATTGTTACAGCCTTCAGGTGTGTCATTATTTATGCATCTGCTGAGCTTAGGCAGATCACAGCAGAGGCCAAAATGAAATTGAATAAAAATAAAAAAAAAAAAAGCTGCTGCTTACTTATGGTAAATGAAAAGTAGATTCAACAGCTTTTGTGTGTACAACTTAATAACGACTAATTGTATTTTTATATGCTTGCCAAGCCGGCTAACTCTCCCCTTTCCCCTCTCTCTCTCTGCTCTCTTCTACATTGGCCTGCAACTGCAAACCTGTCTTAAAGATCTTCTTTTACTTTACCGCCCGTAACCGATTCTTAGCATTTCCATTAGCAGTCTACGCTCTACGCTCCACAGTCTACGGTCTTCAGTCTTCGGTCTTCGGTCTCCATCGTCTTTCATTCTTCAGTTGTCAGTAATTTGTGCAGCTCAATATATCAGTCGATATCTTATGAGTTTTTAATTTCAGGGGTCTCTTGGCGTCTCTTTCTCTTCTCTCTTCGCTCTTCTCTCTTTGCTCTTCGCTCTGTACTCTCATCAATTTGATTTCCTACACAGAGAGAGAGACACACACACACATAGATTTTCCCGTTGAAAAGGACAAATCTTCAACTGCTTGGCAGAGGATATTGAATAAAATATCATTTTGTCCACGCCCCTTTAAAGCAAGGCTGAAAAAATACTACAAAAAAAAATCCAGAAAAAAAGAGGCAAATAATGATAATAAAAAAATAAAGGAACTCTGGACGTTTGAGTTGATGATGATGAGTTTTGTTGAGGCCTGGGCTGCGTATTGGCAACTTTTGTGATCGATACGCGATGCAAAAGTTTTTAAGACTTGCCTCTTAAAAGCCTCTACCCCGAAGCCTTGCACTCGCCGCCCTCAGCCCCCGGCCCCCGCTGCCACCCTCGAGTGCATGGCTTGAATAATGACCAACGCCCGAGGAGCGCACATTAAAAAGGAATCATCATTATTGGCAGTTCGGTGGGGGGATCAAGGATTATATGCAGCCATTAAGACACACAAATATCTCTCTGTCTCTTTGTCTCCCTGTCTCTCTGTCCGTCCGTCTGTCTAACTGTCTGCTTTCCATTTTACACTATAGCAGGCCATTTATTATTATTATTATTATTCTGCATTTGTGAGCGGTTTCTGCTTCTTCAGTTTTTCAATTTTGCATGAAAATTATTTACAGTTGTCGTGTTGTTTTTTATTTTATTTGTTCATTTTTTTTTTTACAATTTTTAGACCCTGTACTTAAAAAATAACGAAAGGGTCTATAAGGAGGACGAAAAGCTTAGTCTATATAGCCATATCCGTCTGTCCGTTCGTCTAGATCTCGTAAACTATATTGACTAAATGCACAATATTTTGTATTCAGGCTCTGTTATGCTGTACGTTGATCAAATTCGTTTTAGAATTTTGATACATCCGCTCTATATACAGCTAACCACTGAAAAACACAGCAGCCACAAAATTCAAGTTACAGACTTGTAATTTGATATTTCCATAGTCTTTGACATTCTTCATCGATGCTGTAAATTACATGACGATCGATTTAGAAACAGCGAAGATATGCAGCAGACAATTTGCTAGTTTTGGGAACGTAGGCAGGGGTTTGTGCATAGGCGGTACAGGGTCTCCTGCTGTCGGTTCCGTCCGACTGTAGCCTATCGCCCGACTGATCCGCAGCATCCTTACGGGTTTATTGATGTTTTAATTAAGTTGTAGGCTTTTCATCTGTCTCTCTCTCTCTCTGTCCCGCTGTCTCTCTGGCTCTTTCTAGCGACACACCCAGCAACTATCTTGGAAATTTTCTTGATTTTTCTATGCGAACCTCGGCAATTCGCCTCACTTCCCATCGCTGTTGATTTTATTATTTTTGGCACGACATGAAAATTAGTTTAGAAAATAATTTGCTTTGACTTTGAGTGCTTGTTGCAATGTTTGCCATAGTTTTTTTTTTTTATTTCTTTCTTTCGTTTCTGCTATTTGTATGACGAGTTTCGATTATTTTGTTTTGTTTTGTTTTGTTTTATTTTGTTGTGTTTTGTGTTTATTATTGTTGTTGTTTAATTTGTTGCCATTGCGTTCAAACGCTACAAGCATTTTAATGTTGGAATTTTTCTTGTTATTGTAGCAGTTGATGGGCCATAACATTGATTTGTTTCCATCCAGCACTTTACAGTTAAATATCATAAATAAATTATAGATGCGCTAATCAAATCAATTTTTTGAGAATTTTCATGCAATTTAATAAATTATATTATTTTGAAGAATTTAATTAACATTATTTTGTTGATATTTAAATTATTTTAATTGCATTTTTTGCTCAGCATTTTGATGCATATTTTAATAATTTTATTATATATCAAATCGGAAATATAATTTTCATTTATATCTTTAACTATTTTTCTAAAATTTAATTTATTAAAAACTTGTTGTTAATTGGTTGTAATTTCAGCTCAAGTTCTGGTAATTTTTCTAGGAAGCTTGACTTCAGCGCTTGCCGGGCAACGCCGGCTAAGACTGTCAGGCTTGCAATTAGGCTTTCAGCATTTATCACCACTGTGTCGAGGTGTCAAATTTTGGTTTCCTTTTTTTCGTTGTTTGTATTTTCAAGAAAAATATACGCCATGAGCTGTAACTTGTTTCTGAAAAGCAGACGACTGCAGTTTCTCCATAAGCCAGTTCTATGGCAAATAGTATTCTGTCATTCTGTGTGCTCATCATTTGACCAGGGGACAATTTTAAGCTGATCCAGGGGTTGAACTCACATCAAACTTCAGGCTGGACGTGCAGTTTCAAAGGGTTCAGGATTTTCGTTCTACATATATATATATATATATTTTTAATTTTCAATTTTCACTGATTTGATGTTTTTTGTTTTTTTTTTATTTCGGGGTTGCATTGACTTTGGTTTAACGGGCTTTAGCTTCATATCTTTCGGCTCGTCGTTTGTCAGTTTGTCAATTGTGCGCTATAATTTATCAGTTGTATGCAAATGAGCCTGAATTATTCAATAAACTGCGCACAATTTTATGTTATGCCCATTAGCTATAGAGCATGGCTGGCTCTCTGTTTTTTTTCTTTTTTTTTTTTTTTGATTTTTTTCCACCTTTTTTTGAAATTTAAAAAAACACAACAAAAATTGTATTTGCTTTGCGACCCCTTTCGAGTTTTTTTTGTACACTTTTTTGCTGATAATTGTACAAGTATTGCCGTACAGCTGGCAGATTTTCTAGGTTCGATAGTTTCGGCTCTAGGAATACGGGATACGAGCGACACTCGTCATCGGCATCGGCAGCGTCATCGTCATCGTCATCGCTGTCGTTGCATGCTACAAAGCAAATCAACGCTGCGGCTCATTGCAAGGCAACAGACGTAAAAAAATTACAAAAAAAAAAAAAATTACAAAAAAAGAAATACATACAAATTGTATGTATATATGCTGTATAAATCTAAAATATATTTGCTGCATATGCGCGATCATTGACAGAGCAACAGGAGCAGCACGGAGGGCGTATGGTAAAAAAAATACATAATGGGCGGAGCTGATCAGTCGACTATAGAATACCCTGTAGCCTATATTTTAATGATAATTAAAAATAAATACCTTTTCCTAAAAATATATTCAAAATTCAATAATAATTTAACTTAAAAAATAATAATAATAATAATTTATTTAATAATAAGCAATAATAATATGTGCATGACAGATCGATGCCAAACAAGCAAAACTTTGATGCATTATATCTAACTTAATTATGGAGCGATTTGAATCAAATTTGTAGAGTTCGTAGTTATCAATAATCTCTATCAACTACTGAAACCACAATTTATGTAGATACAATTGTATTTCTTAAATTGGTCAATAAATTTCATTTCTGTTAATGGTGGGCGATAGGAGAGTGGCATCCAAAATTTTTAAATAAATTTTTTATGCATGTGTTATAGATCTACCTACATGCCAAAAATGGCTGCTCTAGCTTTCGAGATTTTGGTGTTTAGACAAAAAGACAGATAGTTGTCCTGATCAAGAATATATATGCTTTATTTGCCTAAAGTCATTACTCCGTTTTTGCCCCATTTCAGCGGTACAGGGTATAAAAAAAAACATATTTATGTGCACTGTTTGTTCCTTGGCTCTCTCCCGCTCATTATATGAGCTGTGTCTCTGTGTGTGTGTGTCTGTTTGTGTGTGTGTGTGTGTGTGTGTGTGTTCGCCCCACTCAATCATAAAGCATTGGCAGGCGTAAATCAAATCAAGTAGCAGCCAAGACACAGCCGGAGTAGCAGCAGCGGCAACTGCTGCAGTTGCTGCATGTTGCACGCACAGTCAACGCTCAGACAATGATTAAGTAGGCAAAATGGGCTGCCCTCTCGCTTCTTGCCTGCACTCATGCCACTTTATTGCACTCAATACTCTTTCCCCCAACTCACAAATATATATACAAATGTATACATACATACATACATACACCTCCTCGCTCTGGCAGTAGTAGTATCTGTGCCTGCCTACTCAGGCTGATTCCCAACCCTGTTGTTGTGGCATTTTCCCCCTTTTATGTTTTTAATTATTACCGATCGGCATTTGGCGGCAGCTTGACTAACACACACACACACAAACACACACACAGTGGTAAGTATATACATACATATATATGCATAAAAAACAGGCAGAAAACTTGAACTTATTATATAGTATCGACTTGGTGTGGAGTCTCTCAGTCTCCTTCTCAAATGCAACAGAAAGAGACAACAAAAGGAAGTTAAATTGATATTATTAATTAATTATATATTATCTATATCCAACTTCAGCATAATATCTATAAGAATTTGGCAAAATAGAATTTAAACCTTACCATTTTTGCAATACCACACACGAATAAAGTTTATTTCAAATATTCGAGGCCCCAATCGATAATAACCAAAAAACCAACGTAATATTGAACAAAGAATGTTAATATTGGGAATATATGCTCTCTACTATTATGTTTAACTATGCTGAAAAAAACAATGGAATCCCTTTCTAAATACAGAAGTTATTGAGGAAACATATTATTGATCAATTGTTTGCTTTAGCTGCTTGTGCTTCAAAAATTTCAAACTCTACTGAAACTCGACTAATTCACTTTTTTAACTCTTTCGTCCCACTCGTAAGCCCTTCTCCTACTCCCAAATCGTGAAACCCCCATAAGACGCTAACTCTCATTATCATATAATCGCCGCTGATCAGCAAATTGCATTTGATAAATGCATTTCCCCAAAGTCTTATTGATCTCAAGTTCTCTCAAGTGACTACAAAATATTTCAAGTGTTTGATTTTCCAAAAAGACCAAGAAAAGCCACAAAAGTCCTAAGCACACACATGCACATATGTACATATATGTGTATATCTGTAGCGTATACGAATTGATCAGATCGAAATCGGTACGCCCACACATAATATGACGAGTAGTACATGAGAACAAATTCTCACAGAATGCCAAAGCAAAAGCGAAACAGCGCGAACAGAACTCAAATCAAATCCAAAATCCAAAATCCAACAAAACATATCGCTTTACTTTCCACACAATTTTTTTTTCCTCTTCTTGTTGTTGTGATTGTTGTTGTATTTTGCTTGAAGATTAGACATTCACAGTCATCATTCACGATCAACTGCATTATGATGATCTGACGATCATCATTATGTTGATCTGCTGACGCTGCTGCTATTTGAAGTACTACAAATATCAACGACAAGTTCTTAGCGCTTTGTTTATATACTCTTTGCCACAAGGGTGGTATTCATTATGTCAAGGAAAAGGATTGTCGGATCGTAGGAGATAGCGAAGACAATATGGGATAATTTGAAATTGGGGAATATGGCAAAAATAAAGTAAAGTTAGTTTTGGTGTTTGGAAAGAAGGTTAGGCAGAAAATATTGTAGAGGTTAGGAGAAATCATATGGAAGAATATAAAAGGAGGCAATACGGGGACAATATAGAGGAAAGATTAGGGGTAATGTAAAGAAGAAGATATCGCAGATGTCAGAGAATATTAAGTAGATGATCAGAAAAGTATATTAAATAGATGGTGTCGGGGAAAAAAAGTTAAAAGGAATATCGAAAAATTATGTATAGATATGAGTGAATACATATAGAACAATATCGGAATGTACTTATATAGCAGATTTCGGAGAAAGTTTGGAAGAATCGAGAACTGATATTAATGAAAGCATATTAAATAGACAGTATCGGCTAAAATATAAAGGAAATATAAAGAAGTCTAGAAAAATAGGTGGGGAATAACGGAAAGATCATTTCCGATCATTTCCGATCGTCGCTCATCTCAACTGAGACAAGAAGCTTAACTGGAAGAGTGTTAAGTCTTCGGTGTGCCCAGAAGTATTTCCACGTTCAATCGCTGTAGCCGAAAATGATGCTTTAAACCTAATGTGAATTATTATATAGATCAGCTGCAATATGCTACTACAGCGACAGATCAGCAACGACAGCCACTTGAGGAAACTTGAAAACCGCTTGTCTCGCATGCCCCTCAGCCTTCCCCTCCCCCCTAGCCGACCATCACGCCCTGCGACCCTATAAGAATTTGGGTTGTTCTTGTCATTTACTAAATACTTTGCTGTTTAGCTGCTCGAACGAACAAACAACTGCCACAGCAGATCAATGTGATCAATCGCGCTTCAATTTATCTTCTCTTGCTTCTGAAAAATACAAAGCAAGAAGAAGAAGCGCGAGATTTCTGCTAGATGGGTTTCTTTTCTTTTTTTCTTTTTTTATTTCATTGTTGTTGTTTTTGTGTTTCTTGTTCTCTTTTTTTTTGGTATTTCTGTTTTGTCGTTTGGAGTGTAGTTGTTGTAGTTGCTGCTGCTTGTTTTTTTCGTCAGCGGAAATCTTTTGTGCGTAGCTCAAGTGCTGCCTCTTGTTCTTAGTGTTGTTGTATTATTAGCTAGTTAATTTTTTGTTGTTGTTGTTGTTGTGCGGGCGTTGAGCAGACTCTCCGTCGAAGTCTCCGTCTCCGTCTCCGTCTTCATCTCAGTCTCCAACTCAGTCTCCGTCTCTCATACTCAGCGCCAGCCTCCAACAAGTGGCAGTTGAACGCCGCTAAGTAGCTCAGATAATGCCAGCAGAAGTTGCCCCCCCCCCATCTCTTGCCCCCGCCAGCAACCACACCCCCGCAATAATTGAGTGTCAATTATATATACACTCAGAGGCCCCCTCCACCTTCCCCTCGCTCCCCTCCTCACTCCCGCCTTTATTTATCGAGTTTTGGTGTTACTTGATGTCAGCTGTTGAAAATATTAGAAAAAATTATAGACGTAAATACACATTATGCATTTTTTTCTTGCAGTGTATGTGTGTGTCTGTCACACACACACACTTACAGTTTTTTAATGTGTTTTGTTTTTTGTTTTTGGTGTTCGGTTGCCACTGCGACAGTCGATGCTCCAAACGCCTTCATTATTAATTTACGAGCTAGACAAGCGGGAAAAATCGAGCGATGCCCGTGGAGCGGTAGCTGCTGGACGGTGGAAGGGGACGTCAGGAATGCAAGTTGTAATGTTCATATGCATACATATATGCATATCGAAGCAGCTATATATAAGTTTGCATTAAATTCCGGCGGGGCTTACAAAGTATTTGTTATTTTTCCACAAAATCCAATAAAAAACGAAGCAAACTTCATAGTTGGAGTTTGCAATTTTTGTTGATTTTCTGAACGCTACAAAAATCGCTTAACAGAGGTTAAAGTAGAGTTTAACTTAAAAGTTTTAAGCGTGTAGAGTCTAAACCATTTTAAATATTTAATAGTCTACAATAGATTTATTAACGTTCAATCATTAGCTCAGATTGTATTGTAGAGTTATAAAATCTATAAGTCCACTGGCACTATAAGATGATGTTGAGTAGGCTTTGTAATAACTGCGGAACTCCAAAACTCTCCACAATTTGCCACTAGCCTTTACAATTTTGTAGAGGTCTTCACACAAAGCTCTTAGCATAAAACCAAGCTTCCCAACTAGACTTCACACTTTTCACAACTCTCCACGAATTGCCAAAACTCTCCATACTAGTCACCATATTTTCCTTAGGTCTCCTCAAGCATTCTTTGGGGTTATCTCTGCCTAAACATGCTTGCGCGTCTTGCCAAGCATTCTCCACTGCCACAACTCTACATACACAACTCTACAATTGCATTTAGAGGATTTCGTACAATATAGAATTAGAATTATAGAATTAGTAACTCGTCACAACTCACTATATTACTCCACGTAACTATCCACAAGTCTACACAACTCTCCACTAGTCTCCACAAGCATACATTATAGTTATCTCTGCCTAAACATGCTTGCACTTCTTGAAAAGCACTCTCCACAGCCGCAAACTCTACGCACACAACTCTACACTCTTTAGGCGTAGCAAATATCATGCAGAATTGCATTTAGAGCATTTTCCACACATGTGCACACCATTTGAATATGTATTATTATGCATAACAACAACTTGCACTTGCCGCTCTTGGCAGGCAGGCATCATCATCATCCACATCGACATCCACATCCACATCAACAACAACATGGTCCACTTGGTGACTTGGGAATCGAAATGGGAATCGGTATGGTAATGGGGAGGGTAGGGTATGCGACTGCAAATGGCACTTGGGGCGGCATTGTGGAACAGCAGGCTAATAAAAATGTTCGCTTCTGCCATATCGAACGACATAAAAACTGATCGACAACGACAAATATAACTCGGTGCTGATGTTGATCATGCAGTTGAGCAGGGGCGGGGACGAAGGGGGGCTTGTGGGTGGCTGGGGTTAGCATGTATGTGTGATAGGGGTAGCGGGAGAGCAGGAGAAGGTTGGGTGAAAATAATATCCACAACTTTGCTGTCG
The DNA here is from genome assembly GCA_035045125.1 of Hypselothyrea guttata. NCBI lineage: Eukaryota > Metazoa > Arthropoda > Insecta > Diptera > Drosophilidae > Hypselothyrea > Hypselothyrea guttata. The sequence continues at coordinate 2,632,905 of JAWNNJ010000194.1, forward strand.
TTTTGCTTTGCCGTTTTTTTTTTTACTGCTGCCCAGATCTCTCGCACTCTCTTCGCTCTTCTCTCGCGCTCTCTTTCTCTGTCTCTCTATCTCTCTCTGTCACTCGGTGTTGTTGTAAATTTTAATGATCTGTCATTTCGATTTATTTTATTTTATTTTCGAACACACAAAAACCCCGAGCAGTTGAGAGACAAAAGAACTACGCCCGGCATAAGGGGGGCATCTGTATACGTATATATATATATATATGTCGGTTTTACGGGGGAATCGGTCGATTGCTCACTCGATCGCTGCCGCCACTGCCACTTCATAGAGCGCACGTCAGCTGCATATTAAATTAAAAGGTATTATATTGTACTAAATATATGTGCGGTGAACGCGACAGATAAACAGAGATGACAACGTGTCCACTCCGTACACGAGATCCAACTTCAGTTTGATCAGATAAATATATATAACTTTAAAATATTTACAAAACATGCGAAGCGCAGCAGCAATGCTTCTTCTTACTGATTCATTTGTATCAAGATAAGTAGGATAGCTAAATATAATGGTAGAACATATACTATATTCTGAATATCAAACTTCTATGTTACATTTTGATCGGGTTTTATCGTTTAGGTCGTAAAGTGGGTGTGGCATCCAAACAAAAATAATTTAAAACATGGTATATACCTATCTAAATTCCAAAAATGACTGTTCTAGCTCTACTTTTAAATTGACATCATGGAAATTATTTAAATCTATTCAAATTTATTTGAATTTAACCTTTCGTGCCTTTCGTGCTTTTATTACCTATTGTATTCATCGGGTCCATCTCTAATGCAGTCGGAGCTAGAGCTATGGCTAGGGCCGAGCTGTAGCTAGTCTGAATTTGTTTTTTTTTTTTTTGTTGTGATTTAACAAAAAGTGAAGTTGTGGGACAGACGGATAGACAATCCCACAGTTCGATAAAAATATCCAAAACACATCGATAGAATTTGAATTTGAAACCAAGTTTCTCAGTTCTTTGGCCTTCTCGTATCAATTTGGCATAGTTTTTGGTTTTATGACGGGTGCTGTGCGGGGCTAATGGGGTGTGGGGTGTGGGGAGTGGGGTATAGGGGGAGGCAGTGGAGGGGGTGGGGAGGGGAAAGCTCATTGTGTTTTGAATCGCTTGCGCTGGGAACTAGAGCGCATTGCTGCCATTGTGTGTGCGTGTGGCTTTTTCTCAGCTGCATACACACACACACACACACACATCCACACACACACACACACACACACATACACACCAGTACCGTATTATATGTATGCCTGTATTTGTATACTTATATTGTGTGGCTTTTAATTTATTTGTTTTTTTGATTTCACAATATTTCGATCGACCGAGAAAATAAATTTTACCACATAAATTTTTTTTATATACATATTTATTTATTTGCTTGTGTGTATTTTGTTTGTTTTTTTTTTATGTTTTTTTTTTTTAATTTCGTTGGACGAAAATAAGAATTTATTGAAAATCTGCCATTGAATGAGAACAGCACGAAACAAAAGAATGCAAAGTAGTCATAAAATGTTATAAGTATGCTAGATGTATCGTAATCTACAGTCTGTGCCATATTTATGCGTTCATGCAGCTTTTTTTTTTGTGACAATTGAAAATATTATAAATTTCTAACGTTCACACTGGCTTGTTAAGCCCATTTGTTCGCCGGAGATTTAGTTTAATTAATAAATTAAAATTTATATCAAATTATAAATAAATTAATATGCAAAACGAAACAATTTAATTTATGATGAGCCAAAGATTTATTATTATTGAATTTAACATTTATTATTTAAATTGGAAATAATTTGAAAATTTATGTTTTTAAATATCTTTTTTAAATCAAACTCTTTTATTAAATAAAAAACTATTTTGCTACAAACTGTTGATTAAATTATTTTATTTATTTATTTAATACTTGTATTTTTTTAAAGTTGTACGCAAATTGATGGCCTTCACTGTTTGTATATATGTCATAGGCTATCAGCAGATTTTCAATATTGCCCTATAGGCAAATGTGCACATAATACCCCATATCTAAACGTGGGCGTTCATTGTCTTTCAGTCAAGTAATCCCCCTACTAAATGTGCGCCTTGCGTCTTGGCAACATTTCCTATTACTAATTTCGCGCTAATTTATATTTTCATACATATAGCCGAATATTTATATGAATATACTATGCATATATGTAGACATGAATGTAGGTTAGGCTTTGTTCTTGGCAGACAACATCAATACAGATGGTAAGCAGTCGTTGCCACACTTATTTTTTATATGTCCATATAATATATGAAATATATACAAATAGTCGAAATTTAATACCGGTTGTTTCGGTAATGTTCTCAATTTCGATTTCGTAAAACATCAAATGATCTACAAAACTATTAGGCTGTTTAATATTCAATTATTGGAAGACTTTTCCCAAAATGTAGACAAAATGGAATGAGGATTTTTATTCATTTTTTTTTTATTTATATTTAGATATATTTTTAATTTTTTAATTTATTTTTATTTATTTCGAATACATTCCATTTGACTTTGCCAAAACCCTTAAAGAATCCTACTACAAGTCATATAGAATCATATGGCCATAATTATAATTATACATATATTTCATTTATTACGGCATCCCCCCAATATTTTGCTCTCCCTAAGAGCTAACTACTTGCTACTGTCATTTGAGTACCATTAAACGTTTAATAGACCATCAAACACATTCGTGGACATTTATCAGTGCCCCACACTCGCCCACATACTTACAGATTTATAGGCATTCCATCAGCCCCCGTCAGCCCTCTCCTCCAGCCCTAATGTGCTCCAATCATAATTGGCAAGCACTGATAATGCAACCCTCCTTAACGGCATAGAAGAGCCCCAAAATCCGTCCCCTCCCCCACTTTAATTATGAAATAATGTCAAAAACGTTGTCTGAGCGCCTCATCTGGCATCCCCTGAATGCAACAACTTTTGGCGGACTTTTAATTGCCTCTGTGTGCGTGTGTGTGTGTGTGTGTGTGTGTGTGTGTGTGTTTGCTAGTTTTTGGGCTAGTTATCGCTAGCCGAAATTTCTATTGAATTTTCGGACTGTTGAGGGTCGCTTCCTGAGGCGTTTAACGAGTGTTTGGGCCGCCGTATTCATTATGAAGTCATAATTTCTGTCATATCATGCGGACGAGCTGATCGGCGGCCGTTGATAAGCCTAGGTCTATCCTATTTACCAGGAACCGGGCATAACAAGTACATCAACAACCACAGCAACCACAAATAGGCAAACTACACTGCCAGGACAGCTGTATTTTGGTCGAATCCCATACACTCTGGCAACTCATGCACTTGATACAAATTGCGCATACCGTACCATAGGAAAACCTGCTTGAATATTGTAAAATACGGTCACTCTGCACTTGAAATCGTCCGAATCATGACTAATCTGAAGTATAGGCTTCTAGTATAAATGCCAAAAATTGCATTAATTAAAGTATTAGTATTTCGAATATTCCTAAAATGCGGTTACCCTGAACTTAAAAGCCTTTATTTATTAAATATAGGTATACCTATCACTTGCTGACTTGAAACAGACTCTTTAGTAAAATTTTCAAATTAAACAAATATCTCAAAACCCGTAAACTTATCAATATCATTGGTGATTAATTTAAATATTGTTTCCCTAAGTATGGTAACCCTACACTGTTAAAGCCTATTTAAGTTTCATGCACTGCCAATTTAATTTTATTTTTAATACAATTCATAAAAATATTTCAAATAAGCTACCCAAACTTAAGTTAACTTAAAACAAATTCGGCAGAGCAGATCAGTCGGATGCACCTGACTGTACCCTATGCCCTATATCTTGTATATTATAATATTTATAAAGTATTAAACGAAAAATAGAAGAAAATAAAAATAGGGTTAATAACTTTAGAAGAATGTATTTAACAGGCAGAAGGAGGCTTGGCAGACCCCACAAAGTATATATATTCTTGATCAGTACGACGAGCTGAGTCGATGTAGACAATTCCGTCTGTCTCTCCGTCCGTCCGAATGAACACCTACAGCTCGCACCAACTCACCAACGCACAACACTATCTCTGGTGTTTTTGCTAGTTTGCCACAAACAGGGCATACCCGGTTGGGCAGGGTATAGGGTATCTCGGATGCAGCTCGACGCTGGCAAGTGGCATAGTTCAAGTGTTTAATGTGTTGCAGTAGTCGCTGTCAGCTGCAACAACAGACGCTATGAGCAAGTCATTAACCCTTTGACACACACACACACACACACTCATAGACAGAGAAAGAGGTATAGATAGAGAGAGAGAGAGAGAGAGAGAGAGAAAAAAGAGAGAGGGAGAGAGAGATACAGACAGAGTCGCAGACGCAGACATAGGCACATTAACATTTTGGCTAGCTTCTGCTGCCTTTTTTGCTTCTTTGTTGTTGTTGTTGCTGCTGTTGTTGCTGTTGTTGTTGCTGTTGTTGTTGTTGTGTTAGTTGTGGTTGTTGCCAAAAACTATGCCAAAAACTTTCAAGGACATGTGCTGCACACACGCAACAGCCAACACATGCGTTTTGCGGCTTTTTTGAAACACAGACAGGCAGCAAGAAAACAGCAAAAACTGGCAAAATGCTCTGCTCTGATTTTTGTTTTGCCGCCGCCATCGCCGTCGCCATTGCCGCCATCGCCGCCAACGACGTGCGTAATTAAAAGTGAGTGTTTAATGTGTGCGTGTGTGTGTGTGTGTGATAGAGAGTGTTTAGTGTGTTTGTATGTGTGCGTCTAGCACGGGCTGCTGTTTAAATCTTTAAACTAGGCTAAGTTGCAGAAGGCTGGCTCTACGACACTCGCAATTAAATTCCCTTTAAATTTAAAAACTATTTAAACTTACAAAAAATATAAAAAATTTATACATTAAATATTTTATGTTAGATATGCGTATACAAAAATAGTTAAATAACAAAAATTTGATTATTTTTAAATTTAAATAGAAATTCTTTTTTAAGGAATTTATTTGTAGAATAAAGTTACAAGGAAACTACTTCTACGACTATAAGTACTACAACCACTTTTACTACTACTTCTACGTCTTCTACTAGTACTAACACTACTACTACGTCTTCTACTACTACTTATACTACTACTACGTCTTCTTCTAAAAGTTCTACTAATACTTTTACTATTTCTACGACTACTACTATTTCTATAATTATTTATTTAACTCCTTAATAATTATATTAATATTACTATATTATTACTACATTACTATATACTACAACTAGATCAACTACTATTACTAATAATTCTTTTTTCTACCACAGCTACTACTACTACTGCTACTGCTACTACAACTAACACTGCTACTAATTCCTCTACTACAGTTACTACTACTACAACTACTGCTACTACTATTACTACTACTACTACTACTATTTGCTGCTGCTATATGCAGCCTACAAAGGCACGCAAGCCAAGTCTGCTTCTGGCAGCGGGGGCTTGGCAGGGGGGCAGAGAGCTTAAAGTGTTGGGGCTGTGTGCTTAATTTACTTCTAAGTCTGTAGTTGTTCTCCCACTCGCTCTTTGTGTGTGTGTGTGTGTGTGGGTGTGCGCCCAACGCTATGCAACAGAAAACTCTTGTTGATTTTCTTTAAATTTAATTTCTTTAGCTAGTTTTCTTGGGCGGTGGGAAGGGGGAGGGGTCGTGGCAGCCGTCGTGCTGCTCGGGCTGCTTAGAATTTTCATTATATTGTTTGTTGTCTGAGGTTAGTTTTTCACTGCCGACGTCGTCGTCGTCGTCGTTGCCTTTTGGCACAAATACTTCGTATATGCGCCGCCTTTTACTGCCGGCTTTAATTAGAACATTTTGCACACTCCGACTGCCTCTGCCGCTGCCTCTGCCTCTGCCGCTGCCTCAGTCGCTGCCTCAGTCGCTGCCTGGCAGCCTGTTTGTGAGCCAGCATGTCTCTTTTGCTCGCTCCCTCTCCTCCCTGTCAGTCACTCTCCTCCTCGTCTGTCTCTCTGTCTGCCTGTCTATGTTTGTTTTTTGGGGCAACAGTTGGGCATCTTTAAGCCAAAATATAACAACTTCAAGGCCTTCTGCCAACCCACTTTCAACTCTCCCACTTCCTGTCGCTCCCTCTGCCTCTCTCCGCCCTCCGCTCTCTCCGCTCTCTCACTCCCTCTGTCTTATAATCGCATTGAAAATTTTGTAGGAAAACCGTCTAGCGCGGCATTCCCGCTTTGCCTTTTGCTTGCTAACCCTTCGGTCTCCCCCCTCTCCGGACTAAAGTATCACGCTGCATGCGGCTTTAGAGGGTTAATTTCTTGCTCTCTATTGTTGCCGTTGTTGTTAGCTTCAATTTCGCCAGCTAAACCAAAAATGCCAACACTTACACACACACACACACACACACACAGACATATATATATAGCGGACACGCGTCTGCCGCGGGTCACACAAAAATTTGCCACAAAATATGGGCAAAAGCGGGAAAAAAGTGTTGGGAATTTCAAGTGCAAGGCACAGTGGTTGGGGTGCACCAAAGTGCGGGCAAAAATGTTGCCAAAAATAGCATGAAAGACGATTTATCAGTTTAAAGTTTATGCAATGTTTTAAATCTTCTACTTCTACTTCAATTTAATTTTGATTTTATATTGTAACTAATGCAAGAATTTTTATGTTTATTTAGTTGTAGCATTAAATAATATTAATAATAAAATATAATATTAATAAATAAATATTAATAAATAAATAAATAATTGCACTACACAAATAGTACTCAAGAATTAAAATAATACTGATTGAAAACTTATGAATATTTAGAAACAAAATTATATATAAAAAATTTAAAGAATTGTAAATAGTAAATTAAAATAAATAGTAAATTATATATAATAATTATAAAATAAAATTTTAATAAAGTAAACAAATAAATGCATCAATATCTTAAATTAATTAAATATGAAATATAAATAAAATACAAATATGTACAAAATATTTACTAGCAAAATAATAAATGGTGCTAAATTGATACAATTAAAAAAACACTGCTTAATTTTAACAATTGAACGGAATTAAAAAATGTATTATAAATTTTTAAATTGGTTTAGTTATTTATTAATATATTGCAAATATTATTATTATATGACAAACAAACAATTAAAACACTATACAAAAAATAGCTTAATGATATAATTATATTATGAATTTATTTTCTCTTTACTAATGTTGTCTATTTCTTTTGCTTCTTACAGGTACGTTAAGCAACCTTATGGAATTTTCGATAAAAGACAAACTGAGCGTAAGTCTGCCTAAATTATGTTTTTTTTTTTAAATAAAGCGGGTGCTTGATCAATCAGCATCCATCATTGCATAGGGATCACTGCCAGATACTGCCTGGCATAAATTCCAATTAATCCCCCAGAGCCGAAACGCCTGTTGATGCTCCAAAATATTTAGTGGCATGAGCAGCGTGTGAAGTAGCTGCCACAGACGTGTCACAACAGAAAGAGGAAGAGCAGCGGAAAATCGAGAGCAACAGAATATATATATATAGATGTATATATATGCCGTTAATTAGGAAGCATTCAGAGCAGCGGTTGCGACTGCGCAGTCAGCAACCCCCGTAGGGGAAAAAGGAAGTGGCAGTTGTATGGGGAGGGGCGAGGAAGGGAGAGAGGTAATGCATATGGACAGACATCTGGACAGACGGACTGACATATAAGTCCACATTTTGATTTATATGCACGCCCGCACATCTTTTATATTGGCATTATTTTCTTTGCTTTTCTCGCTGTGCATGTTTCAATAAGTTTTGTTGTTGCTTCTGAAAAACTCGTTCCGAATGTTATGCAAATGCTGAACCGCATCGAAGCGAGGCCAAAACTAAAGATAACTGAACTCCAGAAATCAAATTAAAAATCCCAACACCATTGTCAGCTGCTCCTGTTCCGACTCCCGACTCCCGATTCCCGACTCTCGACTCCCGATCAGACCATATACTGCTCACTGTATGTGGCTGCCCCCCTTTGCAGGCATTTTTAATTTGAATTTCCGTTGAGCATAAAAAGTGTGTGTGTGCCTAATAAATCTATAAAGTGGCAAAAGCAAGTACACGCATTATTACTTTGATTTTTTATGATGAAGACAGGAAGCGCCGACAACAACATCGACAACGACGACGACGACGGCAACAACCCACACAGCAAACTATAAAATTGTAGACTTAAGTATCTGTATCTGTATCTGTATCTATATCTGTAGCTGTAGCTGTAAATGTATCTCTGCACACTGAGAAAAATATCAAGCTGTTTACACTTTAAAACTGGCATTCAACTAAAGTCCCACATATTTAAACTTTCTGCAAAACAAATGCGAAAAGAAACTTTCAGATGATTTTAGGTTTTTTTAAACAATTAAAAACATTGACAAAATTTATTTATTTGTTTATGAAATATATAATTACTTTGGTTTTTTTTTGCAAATATATAAAAAAATAAAAAAACTTTTGAATGAATGAAATTTAAAATCTATTAATAATTGAATAAAAATTATTGAAAATTAATAAAATAATAATATTGAAATATTGCAAAGTATTTATTAATTTAGTTTACATTTTTAGTCTTGAGTGAAACTCAAAATACAAAAATATGCAAATAAAAAAATATTATAATAAATTTATATATTTTGGCAATTAAAAATATTACATAAACAATTAAAAAAATGCTAAAATTAAAATGTTAAAAAATTAGGTATTCAAAATCAAAATACTTTAATTTTGTATTTTGTTATTTTTCAAAAGATGTTTAACAATTTTGCAAATACAAAATTTCAACTTGCCAAAATTCTTGAAATTGACAAGAATAAAAGAAATAAATTAGTTAACTTATATATTTTTTCTTATTTGCAATAAGCTCAATTTGCTAGATTTCTCACTGTGTATTTAGTATCTGTAAGATACAATTGACTGCTGCTGCTTTGCTCTGGTTATTTTGATTTTTTCAGCGCTTTGATTGCTTCGACTTGATGTTGGCTTTGGCTTAAGCTACGACTCTTTAGGTTTAATTTTTTTTTTATTTTTGGATGTTGGATTGCTTTCAATTTATTTGGTACTTCCGTTCGGTTCGGTTCTACGGGGCAGCATTGACATGCCGCAAGATCGAATTCAATTAAGTGTCTTTCCGCCGCCACGTCCGCTGTCAAGTCGGAGCTACTGCTATGGCTATATAGCTATATAGCTATATAGCTGATTTGCCAGTTAAACGCAACACTTTTTCTGCCTCTGCAGCTTCCGCACTGCCTCTCCCTCTCTCTCTCACACTCTCTATCTGTATATATCTCTCTCTCTGTCTATTTGTTTCCCTGTGTCGGGCTAACGTTCGCTTTTAGCTTGGCAATTGATCTTGCTAATGATTATTATCTGAGCGTCGTAATCGAGCAGTCTAACGAACTTATCAAAGCCGTAGCCAGCGAGTGAGAATTAGGCAATAACAGAGAGAGAGCGAGAGAGAGAGCGCGAGAGAGAGAGAGAGAGAGGGAGAGCTCAGTTACGCGCATGTTACTCATTGTCCGATTGTTAAATACCGGATGTTTAGCTTAGATCATAGATGAAGTCCACATCAAATTAAATCAAATTAAATTTCGTGCTCTTCCCCTCCGGCCCCCTTCATCACTGCTTCTTGCCATTGACGTTATTAGTAAAATTAAAGTTTATCGAAGTTTATTTATAACACAAAGCAACTATTGTACTACTAGCTTTGAGTTCATACTTAAGAAACTATATATATAACTATCATAAACATCAAATTTTGTCAAAATTCAATATTGTAATTTATTTGTTATTTATTATACAATATTAAATTATTATTACATTTAATTTATGGGTTATAAGACAAGTAATAAAACGGATATATAAATAATTGAGTGTTTTAAATATATATATAGAAAATATTAAAAAAAAATTAAATTTTTGAATAGTAAAATAATTGCAAAAATTAACAAACTTTTGAAAAATGTAAAGTTTATAACTTAAAATCAAAACTAGATAGAAGCATAGCTAGAAATTGGTAGAGCTTTCAAAGTGCAGGCAAAAAAAGAAAAGATAAATAGTTACAGCCGCAAGACCAAAGGCAATCTATTTGCTAATGTTCAGCTGCATATATAGAGATATATCTCATATATATAAAGATATATCTTATGTACATATATGCATATGTGTGTGTGTAAAAAATCCTGCGCGTTCAGCGAGCATAAATACAATTTTTTCTTATATGCCGCGAAATTTGTTGCTATTGTTTTTATTTTTACTACAAACTCCTGCTCGATTTTCAGTTCTATTAACGCGCGCAATCAAGAACTGAGCACAGAGAAGGTAAAGCCCCAACTGCTATTAACACACACACACACACACACACATACACACACACACACACACACATACAGAGGCACACACACAGAGACAGACACGAAAAGCTGGAAGCTCCAAGCTCTGACTAGGCAGGAGGAGCAGCTCTTGAGAGTTTTTCGCCATTTTTCCAGTCTTTTCTTTGCTTCTTGCAATCGCTTCGGTATTTTTCTATATATATATATATATTTATATATATCTCTAAGTGTGTCTGTGTGTGTGTGTGTACATATGTATATACATACATAATATGCTCTGTTTTCCTTTTTGCACATATCAAGAAATATCCTTGAATCGAAATATACGGCTCCTCCCACTTCCAGCTACCCAACCACCTAACAGCGCTGCCAGCACCCTCCCAGAACCCCCTACACGAGCTGAAAAATCTATACACATTCGACGAGCGTCAGAAAGAAACAGCAGCCGGTCATAAAAAAAAGAAGAAGAAGCAACAGAGAGAAAAGAAAAAAGCAAAAAAAAGAAACACAATAACAGGAGACGAAACCCGAAAGTGAAGATGAAATAAAATAAAACAGAAGCTGAATGGGAATCGGAATCACGGGCGGCAGGCAGCTACGGGTTTTGCGACTAGGGGGCAAAGAAATAAAACACACACACACACACACACACACACACACACACACACACATACACACAGAGAAAGAGAAAGAGAAAAAAAGTAAAAGAGGAGCATAAAGAAAAAGCAGAGCCCGAACGATACGAAACACGGATAAAAATAGGGAGCGCATAAAAATTGGCAGCAGTTTGGGTAGACAGCGTTGCAGACAAGTGTAGCTGCCCCCTAGCCCCCCTTCCCATAACCCCCTTTAACCACAGTCAAAATAGACACACACACAGACATTCAGACAGAGACAGACAGACAGAGGGACAAAGAGACAGACAGCATGCAGAGAGCGAGAGCGCAACAGACAAGCGACGATTCGAGAGACAACGCTGAATGGAGGGACATTACGTTGGGTATATTGAAAAAAGGTGTGTAGGGAGCGCCACGTTATGCTCAGGGTGTGCTAGGGGTTAAGGGGGTGTCAGAACAGCGGCAGGGGGAAGTGGGCATAGGGTTAGGACAGACAGTAGCGAGGCGCTAAAGCTGCTGCGACGTCTCGACCAAAACGACAAATGTGAAAGGACATTGTCGTCGTCGTCGACGTCGTCGTCGTTGTCGTTGTCGTCCTTCCTCCCATCAGCAAACGCCATCGTCATTGCCATCGTCATCCTCATCGTCATCCTCGTCGTCATCCTCGTCGTCATCGTCATCGTCATCCTTCGTCCTGCCACAGACTTGGCTCTGCTCGTTATTACGACGAGGAAGTTACAATCATGCTCGGCAGCATCTAGTTGATGCGCTGAGTGCGTCGACACCGACTCCTAACTTTCTCCTACTATCCCATTCCATTCCCAAACCAGCCATTCATCCATCCATCCATCCATCCCGACCATCCCATCCATCCCAACCATCCCAACCGTTCTGTTCCCTTTGCCAGCACCTTCAATGACTGCAGGGCAGCTGGAGCTGAGCTAAGCTGGGCTGAGCTACTCTAACTCGTTCTTTGCATATTTTGCACTTTTGTGGCATTGCAACAACGCCTTGCTGCTGAATTGTGCTGCTATCGAATAGCTATCGAAAAGTTATCGAGCAGTTGTCTTGTATTTGTCGCTTAGATATGGAGTAGTTATCCAGTAGTTCTCGAAAAGTTGTCGTCTTGTCATTAATTATTACAAATATATTGAATAGTTATCGAATGGTTATCGAGCGGTTGTCGAGTATTTGTCGTTTAGTTATTGAGAAGATATTAAGTAATTCTGAAAAAGTTATTGGGCAGCTGTCGTCTTGTTAATAATTATATATCTACATTGAATAGTTATCGAGCAGTTATCAAGTACTTCTGAAAGTTATAACGTCATCATCTTATTAAATATATACATATTGAAAAGTTATCGATTATTTGTTGCATAGTTTTCGAGTAGTTATTCAGTAGATTTAAAAAAAAGGTCGTCGTGTTAGTAAATCAACATATTAAATAGTTATCGAGTAGTGATTGCATAGTTATCGAGCAGTTATCGAAAACTTATTGAGCACCTATCATCTTATTATTAAATATATATATTGAAAACTAATCGAATATTTGTCGAAATTTATCGAGTAGCAAACAACCAGCTATCAAGTAGTTATCGCATTGAGTAGTATCGCTTTGAGAATTATTATTCGGAAGTTATCAAGCAGCTTTAAAGTACTCCTGCAATACTAGTTTCAACATTTTTATCGATTTATTATCAATACCAGCATTCTCCCCACAGTTATCGATCACAGCAGCAAATTACATAAATTTTAATTAATAAGAAAAGCTTAGTAATTTGAAAAATAAACGAATTGAAAATTATTTGTCTGATTTAAAGATGCAATAAAATTTATTTTATTTTAGATATTTATTGATTAATTTATTCAAGATTAAATTCTAGATTACAAAAGATGAAAATGTATAATTTATAAAATAAATTTACAAATTCAATAAATTTACCAATTTAATAAATAATAAACCATCAAATATGTTAAAATAAGTTAAGTTTATTAAGTTAATTAAATTGGAGGGATTTTGGTTGAAGCTTGCACCAACGATTTAAGGACTAATTAATTAATATGAATAATAAAATACTTGAAAATTAGTTGACAACTGATAAATCTCGGCTTATGCTAAAGCTTTTTGAGCAGCTTGATAAGAGTTCTTACTTTGACATATTCCCCATATAAAGATAATAAATATGTGGAACTGCACAGGGATATAGGTATATACATATATAGATATATAGATATGGATATAGATGTATACACATACGCCCCATTACCAACAGAAGCGCATATATATGTAAGGATATATATTTATATGTATCTGAAAGAAAAGTAGGAGACCTCGTAGTTTTCCTGTTTTGGCTTTTCCTGCTTTTTGTGTGTGTGAGTTTTTTTTTTCTTCTTTTGCTGACGCGCCCCAAATGTCCCTGTGTGTGTGTGTGTGTGTGTAGGGCTCTATATGCTCCTCCTGCTCCCGCTGCTGCTCCTGCCCCCCGCTGCTGCTGCTGCCATTTCGTACGTTTCGTTTCGTTTCGATTCGTTTGCTTCGGTATTTATCGACCAATGATATTGGAAATATGTCAGAGATGCGCACAAGGCGGCAGCAGTTGCTGCGCTCGCACCCTCCGCCTACCGCCCCCCCGCCCCTACGCCCCTGCGTCCCTGCGCCCCTACCTGCCTCAAGTGCGCCCCTTTGGCTGGCAACCCTAGCTAGGGCCAGCTCACAGTTCGGCTATGGCAAAAGTCAGGCAAGGGGGGCCCAGGGGCGTGTGTGTGTGTGTGTGTAGGGGTAGGGGTAGGGGTGGGGGCTAGGGGGTAGGTGCTGTAGGGGATAATGGTCGTTGGTCGTTTGCTCGTTCGACGGTCGGTGCGCATCGATTCGTTTTTGGGTGTTGTTGGGTAGCAAGAGCTGAAGTTGCCGTTATATTACATTTGCCTTCATTTTTATTTTTTTGTGTTTTTTTTTTTTGATTCGCATATGTGTGTATGTGTATTGATGTATGCGACTGTATGTGTGAGCATCCCTCCCACACACACACAAGCGTATGCTGCCGACGCTGACAGCGACTGCGACAGCGGCAGCGGCAGCGGCTGTCGTTCGGTTTTTTCTGTGCCATTTTGATTGGAAAATCGCACGCAATTGAAAATTTTTGCTATTGGCTGTGCGTTCGATACGCGCACACACACACACACACACGCACATACACACACACACACGCACACACAGACTGCAGCCAGCAGAGCGAGAGAGAGAGAGACGCGCGCCTTCACGCTCTCTCGCTTTATGGAAAATCAATCAACAATAAAAATTACCCCACTCCACAAGCAGCAAAAAAAAAAACAACAACAACAAATGGCAGCGCTCTCTCTCTCTCTCTCTCTCTCTCACTGGTCAAGCGACAACAACAAATAAATAAAAAGAGCAGCAACAAATGTAATGTAATAAAATTTTAGTGGCTGCAAAAGCGCTCAAAGCATTGCGCTCAATATTGAGTGTTTTGTTGAAGAGAGTGAGAGAGCGAGCTGGCAGGCAGGCAGGCAGGCGAGAGCGTGAGTGAGAGCAAGCCAGCTGGCTGGTACGTGCAGCGCTCTCGCAGCTCGGCCGTGGTGTGAGTGAGAGCGCCCGAGTGCAAGAGAGCGGCTGCTGATAAGACACACACACACACACACACACACAGGCAGAGGCAGAGAGGCATGTGTGTGCGTTCAATGTGTGTTCGATGAGCAAATGAATGAAAGAGTCGAGGGGGGCGGAGCGTGGCGCGGCAGGGTAGCAGAGCCAACAACAACAACAACAACAGCAACAACTTCGACAGCATGAGCTGCGACGGCGACTGCGGCAGAGGCAGAGGCTGAGGCAGAGGCTGAGGCTGAGCTCCTGCTGTCGTCGCTCTCGCTCTCTTCATATAGGAGTGCCTGTGACTCTGCCTGTGCGTGTGTGTGTGTATGTGTGTGTGTGTGTGCGGACATCGACTGCGTCGTCGTCGCCGTCGTCGTCGTCGTCATGAACATCATATATAGATAGATTTTTAACAAACCTGATTGGATGTTATTGACTGGCGCACACACACACACACGTCCACTTGTGCTGGCTGATTCGTTCGCCCCAGCATGTGTGTGTGTGTGTGCGCGTGTGTGTGTATCATATATGTACCCACGTGCGTGTGTGTGTGTGAGTGTACACCTCACATTGGTAGCTTTTGGGCCCGATGAATATTGACATATGCAGGCGAGCGACCCTCGATTGACTCTTGGGCCACAAGGGGGGGAATGGACAGCGGGGAAGTGGACAAAGGGCGTTCTTATGCACTGAGAGAAAAGTCAAGAGCTTTCGTAAGTTCTAAGCGAAATGCTTTAAGATTGAAATTCTCAATTTAAGCGTGCTCTTTAAGCTCCCATTTTTATTTTTAACAACTGTGGAGATTAAATAAATAATTTATTATTATTTATTATTATTTTTTATTATTATTATTTATTATTTGTAAATTTCTGTATTTATTTTCCTAAATTCTTTAATTGCATGATTAAATAATTCTATGACTAGTGCTGTGAATTACAATTCTTTGCAGTTGCAGCTTTGAGAAAATTGAGAAAATCAAGTATTAAATAAAAGATTATATGTCCGTTGCGTTCAAATGTTTGCTAAATTATTTCTAATGAAATTATTATTTTTTGATCAATAATATATAGTATGTAAAAAATGTTTTATATTTGTTATAAACCGAATTAGAATATAATTTAAAAATATTGTTTTTTAAGCTATAGCATCTAAGTTTAATCTAAATATTATGTGACCAATGCTCTAAATTTTAAGTCTTTTGTACTTGTGACATTGGGAAGTTATCTTAAATAAATAAATAAATTACAAAAATTACGAAACATATATAAAATTATATAATGTACATACATACATGAAATTATGTAATATATATAAAATTTATAATATGTTGTATTCAATGCTGTTTTTGCTTTTATTGAATCTGAATTCATTTACGATTCTATTTCGATTTTTACTTGAATTAAATTCATTATAAAACATTTTATTTTGAAACAAATCATGCTTTATTTTTCTAAGTGTGCCGTTAATTAGCACACCTATTCCTAGAAGTTTAAATATGTACCATTTCTTTGAATTCGCAAATCCCACTAATCTTTAATACAAAAAGTAAGAAGAAACATTGCTGCTGAACTTCATATCACATTATGCAAATACTAAAAAAAAACATTTCTTTTCAAACTAAAACCCACTGCAAATGATAAGTTTTAAATTAAAAATTTCCCACATATGTATCTAAGATATATTCAACTATATCGATGTATATATGTATATGTACGTATGTTACAGAAATTCCGGCAAATTTCATTATTGAGCAAATATATAGTAGCAAAAATGCCAGAAGATAAGCCCCATTGAGTCATGCAATCGCATTTATCATTGATAAAACAGCGCAGAAATTTTGTGGCTGTAATTTTACGCAAGTTTTTTTTATTATTGCTCATAAATATTTGCGGAATTCGTACAAATGTGGATGAATGTTTAGCTAAAGCCACGATTCAGTTGCAATACATACAAACATATATATAGATATATATGTATTACGTACGTACGAGGGCAAAAACCAATCGCAAGTCGTTTCAATAAAACCAATATACGAGCGTGTACATAGGGAGGCTAAAAGGCGTTGCCAGTGCCAATAATATTGAAAGCAATCTATATGTGCGACCCAACACACATACATACATGTGTAAGTGAGGTTATGTACATGAGCGCGTCCTTTTCCAGCACCCCCCGCCCCCGTCAGCCGACCACCCTTCAGACGGTCTCTGCGCCCAATCGAATTCAATTGACGCTCAATTTTTATGAAGAGCAACAAGAACGAGCAGAGCTGTATATATGTATGTATATAATGCTATATACATACATACATGGAAGGCGGAAAAAAAGCACCCTACCCATTTGCCCCAATCAGGAAAAAACGTAAACAAGAGCACCACCCAATAATCATCGACGCCACGCCACTTTGCCCCACCGTACACAAAACCAATCCAATCCAATTTGATGTATGTATAGGTATGCGTGTGCGTGTGTGTGTGTGTGTGTGTGTGTCTTGACTTTTTTTTTGCCTTCTGCTCGCTCTCTGCCGCTCTCAGTTCGCCTGTCCTTCGCCTGCTCTCCCTACACTCGCGCACGTATTGGATTTTTATAAAAAAGCAAAACCGAGTGGAGCACAAAATCAGCAGCCAGACAGCCATAAAATCGCCAGCGCCACTTTCACTCAGCCAGCAGGGTTGCCACTTGAAATAAATACTAAAAAAAAAAACAGAATTCGAGCGAGGCAAAAACCGGCAATATTGTTCCTTCAATAAGTTTTGTGTTTATAAACTAATCTTAATGCGCTTTTCAGAATAGCTAAATGTTGTGATAAAGAGTATATATTCTGAAGAACAACCTTATATGTTTAATATTACGCTTGTTATTTGGTTTTTATCGATTAGGGATTAAAGGGGGCGTAGCATACAACTTATAATATAAACTTGATCTGCATATGGCTTACACCTATCTTCATTCCGAAGATTCCGTATATTAATCTAGCTCTTGAAGTTATTCTCTTTTTATTTTCCATAAATTTAATCTAAAGTTTCTAATTAATATTTTAAAACTGTCATTTATATTAATGATATACTTGTATCGAAAAAAAAAAGAAAAATAACATAATGGGCGCAAAATTCAAGTATATGAAATTATTTAAAATACAAATAGTTAAAAAAATGTGAAAATTTAAAATGCATTTAATTTAATTGATTTTATTTATTTTATATTTATTTTTATGAAAAGCCAAAATATTGAAAATAAAATAATTTTATAAACAATATAAAAGAAATAAATGACTTAAATTAATAATTTAATTAATAAATTAAATTAATAAATATATTAATCAATTAAATAATTTGTATGCAGTGAATTCCCAAAAGCGAAATGAATTGAGAAAAAACACCATTTTGCGCACCAATGTGCCGAGGGTGGCAAGCGTGCACGCAGCGCCTTAAAGCGTGCGTCTTAAAGCTGCACAAGGCGATTTTTTCTGCTTACATTTACAAAGAGAGCGCAGCAGCGAAGAGAGAGAGAGAGTGTGTGTGTGTGTGTGTGTGAGAGCGCGCGTCAAGGCAAAACTGAGTGGGATTTTTTTTGTTAACATTTACGGGTGGTTGGCAAAAGCAGAAAGAAAACAAGAGCCGAAGAAGAAGCAGCAGAGGAGAAAAAAATAGACGCAAAAGAAACGTAATACATACGAACATCGATTTCGATTGGGAAGCCATCAACGACACAGCGACAGCGTCGACGTCAGCGTCAGCGTCGGCGTCGGCGTTGGCGTCAACGTTGGGCGCCAACGTTGGGCGCCAACAACAACAAGACGGCGCCTTAGGATCGGTAGCGCGCTTCGTGCGTTTTTTGCTGTCGTCGTGTCGCGCTCTCTCTCTCTCTCTCTCTCTCTCTCTCTCGCTCTCGCTCTTTGGCTCTCTGTGGCTTTTTTTGCGTTTTGTTGTAAGTGGGCAGCTGAGCATATGGGCGGGGGTTTGGGGGCAGGGGCAGCATTGAATTGAAGGGCGACTTGGCTAAAACGTGCAGTGCTGCCACTTTTTTTTCCTTTATTATTTTTATTTTTTGGTTTGACAAGTTTGTTGCGCCCAACCAGCGATGGCGGCCAGCGCAGGGGGTGGGGTTTATATTTATGTGGCCAAAACAAATCAATAGCTGCTTAGATTTTCCATATTCTTGTTAAACTATTAATTATAATTGCATTTTTCATTTGGAATATAATAAATCGCCACGCATAACCTCACTTTTGGGCTATAAAAAAAACTGTAGCATGCTTTTAGGTGCTCTGAAGGCAGAGGCTGGGGCTGCAGCTGTATGCGTGTGTGTGTGAGTGTGTGAGTGTCTCTTGATATTTATGTCATTATTGAATATGCGTTCAAGGCGCAGCCAACCCAGG
This sequence comes from Hypselothyrea guttata, assembly GCA_035045125.1. NCBI lineage: Eukaryota > Metazoa > Arthropoda > Insecta > Diptera > Drosophilidae > Hypselothyrea > Hypselothyrea guttata. Next base: position 2,651,909 of record JAWNNJ010000194.1, read on the forward strand.
CAGCAGGTTTTGACATGTATGTGTGTGGCTCACACGCACACACACGCACACACGCACACACAAGCAGTTGACTCTGAGTTGAGTTCTGAGCAGGCAGAGCGAGCTTTGGCTTATGTACAGGCGACAGAGAGTCACACACACACACACACACTCGCACACATTCTCATACATATCTTATAGTATGCGTTTTTATGCTTATTCGATTTTATTCGAGTGCTCACACACACACACACAGAGACACTCACACTCACACTCGCACACACACACGCAGCGAGAGACAGCAGCAGCCATGCTTGGAGCATCAGGATTTGCTGCCATACAACCCCCAGTCCCTACCCCCCACCCCCTAACCCCGTAGCCCCTGGGAGAGCAGCAGCAAGCGTAGCTCTCAGTGACTCCGATTTCTTTTCACTTGGCAGATTTTTCTTTTGCTTTTCTTTTTTTGCTGCTTTCTGCTTATTTTTTCTGCCACTTGTGCTCCGCCCCGTTTTATTGTAGGGATTTTTCTTTATATATATATCTATATATATCTATATCTATACATATTCATGCACACTCGTATATATAGATGTCTGTGTCTCTGTCTGTGTAGCCTTACACATGCTATATACATAAAAATGCGCTCAATATATATTGTGTGTAGATATGTATATATGTATTTTTGCGCTTCCTTTTATTTGATATCACTTTTTTGGGTTTATTTTCGGCATTGGGCGCTGGCCACTGCCCGTAGCCCTTGTCTGTCTGTTTGTCCCTGGCATCGAGTGCTGTCAATTCGTATTGGTTAAGAGTGTGCCCTAATTGAATATATACACATCTTGAACAATACATACACACTATGTACTTATAGCTGGCATAACTCTTTGTCCTTTGTCCTAACCTAAACCCTTCCAGCTAACAAGCTCAATTTTGGCACTTGGCCTTCCTACGGCATACAGTTTAACACCTGAAGGGGGTTTGTCAAGATTCCTAAAAATAAATAAAATATTTCTAAATTTCTTACATTTGCTTTTCATAGTCATACTTACTTCTAAATCAACTGAAATTAAAGTCATAATAAAAACTATTGTTTAATAGTTTGTTTCTAATGTATATAATCCTAAATTGAGAAAAAACGCAATTTTCCTAAAGTTGCAATCAAAATTATGGCTCTAAGAATGAATTAAATTAGATTAAATAAAATTTATTTTAATATGAAATATATAAAAATCTAATAAAGCAAAAATACGCTGAAATAATTAAAATATTCATTTCATTATTATTTAATTTTTAAGTTTACAAAAACTTAAATCCAGAATCTATTTTGCTGTTAATAGAAATATAATGCTCTCAACTTCTTGAAAGTTTGTAAACTACTAGAGTTAGAGACATAATTTTTAATATTTAGATTCTCCTTCTGATCAAGTATGTTTTAGATTATTGATACCTAACTCCGTTATATATAACTATTATACTTCTAAACTTTATTCATTTGTCTTGGCAATTCTACTTATTAAAACTCTACATTAGCTTTAGCAGAGTGCTAAGGTCATTTCACGAAAGACATCTCTACACATTTGAAATCTCTACCATTCGGTTGGTATTTTTATTGACGCCAATTAAATATAGCTACTAGGCACAACTGTACTTTTATTTTTGCATTTCTCTAACCCTGCAATCTTATCTTTAGTTGTTTCTCTAATTTCCAACCGAAGCAAATCTTTCGAGTATAGTCTCCAAAACGATTATCATCATATGATCAGACAAATCTACAGATTGCCCGTGTGCTCATTAAATGACAATCTTTACGTTCAAAGCTACGCACTATTTACAAAGACTCTGGTATTAGATATAGCCCATATACTATATATACACATACATATACGTACATTCCATGCATACATTCATACATCTATCCGTAATATATCCGTAAAGTAGCTCAAGGTTTGTCGTAGTCATCAGTACTTAATAACTAACTAACCAACTGACGCCATTGCCCAACTGTATCTGTATGTATACACTAAATAACTATGCGTGTGTGTGAGTCAAATATGGCTGCCCGATTTCTTTAAAATCATTATATCATCGTATAGCGCTTATACAGTCAGCCTTTTATATGGCATATAAATCTTTCAACATATTTAGTCAACAACTAAACAATTTATGACAATTGTGTGTGTGTGTGTGTGCGATTAACTGATATAGCCACACATACATACATACATACCCACACACACATGCATACTTACATTCGTACACACATGCAAGCTATCTATTCCATTAGCTGTATCTATATCCAAGTGTCTATGTCTATAGCTGCTCTGTATCTGTATCAACTATGACTTCCACTTGAGAATCTCAAAAGAGAGAGCTTCTGAGAGAAGGAGAGAGATAGTAAAAGAGAACGAGACGGACAGTTAGAGGCGAGAGTTATCTGCTGCGACCGTTTATTTATACACCTATTTGTTTGAACACTAAGCGTTATATAGTATCTATCATACGAGATAGCTAATCTTATCTACATATATTCGCCACACTTAACTGTATCTGTATCTGTATCTATAACTCTAGCTGTATCTGTATCTGTATCTGTATCTGTATCATTTGAATTGCGACCAATAGACAGTAATCAGTGAGATTTATTTGGCTTGGCTTGAGTGACTTGATTACGTCCATATCTAAATATGAAGATATCTTAAGCACACATTCGACTGTGTGTATTTAGTATTCTGTATTCTGTATTCAGTGTTCTGTTTATAAGTATCTTTAACTATAGCCGTCATCTGATTGCCACACAGCCAAAATGCAGTGCTCACTACGCGTAGTACATAGTACATAATTTAAATTATAAACCTCGTCGTCGCTCCAAACAATTTATGGCGCTTATAACACCTGACAAGCTATGCACATACCCCTCGTGGCCCCTAGCCTAAGATGTAATCTTTCGAATGCTGCTGTTGCCACAAATAAAATTGATAAAATTTGTGTACAATGGAAGAGAGAGCGAGAAAGAGAAAGAGCGAAAGAGAGAACGAGAAGGCGAACTAGTGGCAGAGAGGGAGAAGAAAGAAATAAAACCAGAAGAGGAACACGAAATCTAAGCAAGAAGCATTTAATTTTATAATTATAATGATGATGATGTATGTATTTCTTCAAAATGGTTGCTCTCTTTGTTATTGTATGGTATTACTAAAATCTACACTAACACACTCGCACACACATGTCCACACGTACAGAAGCTGTTGCTATTATGTACATATCATATTGTATATATATATACATTTATTTATTTTTTTTGGAGCTTTAGATTTGATTTCATTTTGTCGTTTATCACCGAGCTGCTGACATGCGTACATACATATATTGTACCCTCTCGGTACCCTCGCTACCCTCTCTCCATTTGCTCTGTGCTCTGTCAGTGTGTGTGTAGAAGTTTTTTGCGTTCAGATTTTTTGTACAATGATTATCGCATCAGTTGTTAATTGTTATTTGACGCGTTTTAATCGGCTACCGAAGTAACCCGTGCTCGCAACCGAAACGCGCATTACTATAACTTTCTAGAACCCTCTTTCATACATTGATCGGCCAATCTGTGACGTAAGTGACACCTCCCAGCAGACCTTTTCAATTGAAATTGAATTGCTTCATTTTAGATGGTCAGGCTTAGCACTAGCTCTAGTTAGTTGAAGTTCCAGTCAAGTAGCAGTGTTTGGAATTGACATTAGATTCACTTTAAATAATTTAACAACATCTTGAAGCTTATAAACGTGGCACTACGTTAATTCAGTTGGCATTATATATCGAATTTAGGGAGTTTTCTATGGTGTACCAGAGATGTGGAACCTTTCTTTGGTCCTTGTGGAATGTTCTTTGTGATGCATTACCATTCTTGTGCGATCTTCTATGTGACCTTGCTAGTCGGTTCTTTCTATGTGAAGCCTTCCGTAAAAAGTCTACCTGAGAGGTTTTCCCGATAATACCTTGCTTGTGGAACCTTCCTTGTGATTGTCATCTAGTGGAATATGTTTTGTGGTACCTTTCTCTTCAGATCTTCCTTGTAGATTATTTCCTGTAAAATCTTTCTTGTGTTACCCTTCTTTTGATACCATCCTAGTTTGACATTTTGTTCAAGATCTTACTTGTGTAACCTTTCTTGTAAGTTTTTACTTTTGATACCTTCTTTGTTAGACCTACACGTTGTTTCTTCTTCTCTTTTTTGTAAGACTTTTCTTGTAATATCTACCTTGTATAACATTCATTGGAAACAACTTTCCTTATGCTTTTATTTTAAATCTAGCCATTGGCTAACATTTTCAAGGATTAAATTTTATAAACGAGTATAGTCAATGACCTTAATTATATGAAGTCAAAAAATTAGACTCGTCGCTTTTCTCGTTCGGCTAAATGCTGTATTTGATATAAGCAAATTAGAAGAAAACAAAATAGTTTTTAGCAGACTAGCGCAAGCTTCAACTAATTTTAATTTGTTGTACAAATATGTGTGGAAAATATTTTAATAATTTTGTGTTTGCTTCTTCTCGTTACAGGTAATTTAACCGTTCTACACTGCGAGAAACATATCATAGTAAGGTTGGATTGAAGACAAGCCTGCGGCGAACACTTAACGCTAAGTTTTGTCCCTCTGTCTATCCATCGGTCTGACTGTTGTGTCTGTCTCTCTGTGTGTCTGTGTGTCTGCCTGCATTCATTCATTTGCGTTTCATTCATGCACAACAAACACGTATGTGTGTGTGTAAGAAAAAATATGTCAAAACTTGTCTCGTCTGTCTGCCATTAGCAAGAGCCCTTTGGCAGGCTGCACGCCCACGCGCAGGCCCAAAAGTGGGCGTAACACGATAATAATGACGCTGATAATGACGATTGTGTGGCTGATGATCAAGATCATCAGACTTGAAGTTAAAGTTTAAGGCATATAGTATGTTCAAGGCTGCTGCAATCTCCGAGTTCCTCTGAGCTCCTCATGGGTTCCTCATGGGTTCCTCTGAGTTCCTCCGACTTCCTCCGACTTCCTTCGAGCATCTGCTGTCTTTTGTGAATGAATTTAACACTTTTTTTGCTGCTGCTTTTGGCGTCGCCTTAAATGTAATTTATGTGCCAGTTCACAATAGACAAACTGGCTACCTTTCAGTGCAACTCTGATTGCAGCTACTGTGCAGCTTCACGCTCATACGCACTGGCTCTCTCGCTCTCGCACTGTCGCTCTCTCTCCCTCTCTCTCCATCTCTATCTCTGTCTCTGTCTCTGTCAAACGCCCTCGCACTGACTGCATTCATTATATGCAAATTTCAATTATTTGCACAAATCAGACCCAAAAGATCTCGCTTTGCCAGGCGAAGCGACGACAAAGACGAGAACGACAACGACGACGACGACGACGACGCATTATTATCATCATCGACTTCATTATGTCCCCCAACCCCCCGCCCGCTGCCCGCTCATCAACGCCCCCGTTGAACGATCAACGACAAACGTTCAATTCAATTTTTCTGTTTTTTTTCTTCGGTTTTTTTCTTTGCCCCTCTGCCTGACCCGCGCTGTTGCTTTTCGCCTCGTTTATCGGGCAAACAGGAAGAGCCATAATATAATTTATTGTATTAATGCCTCACATGCCCCGCATAACGACAACGATGGCAACGTCGACGTCGACTGCGACTGCGACTGCGACTGAGGCAGCATCGATAGAAGCAGTTGATCTTGCCTTACATTTCAATTTCTTTGCTGGCATTTCATTGATATGCCAATAGCCCAAAACTCTGCATATATATTTACATATATATAGATATATATTTATATATATACCCAGTGAAAATGCGTAATAACGGGTTTGTTAACTTTGTGCGAATGTGGAAGACACTACAAAGTGTATATATTCTTGATCAGGGCGACGAGTTGGGTCGATTTAGTCTCATTATCCGTCTGTATAAACGCTGAGATCTTGGGAAGCATAACAGCTAGAGCATCCATTTTTAGAAGGCTGATAGATATGTGTAGTATTCAGCTTAAGTTTATTTCAAATGCCACGCCCCCTTTACGCCATTATCGATAAAACAAAACCATATGACAAGCGTGTAGCATTTTTAAAACATATAAAAATGATATTTAGAATATAGGGTACAGGGTACTCCACTGTCGGTCGCGTCCGACTCCTCGGCTACGCCCATACTTGTTTTTTTTTTAGTATTTCGCCTCTTTTATTATTAATTTAAACATAAACATGGATTTCCTGTCGTCGGCCGATATGCAAAAAAGCGTAAAGAGCTTTGACTGATTCGCTTGCCTTTTGTTGTTTCTGCTCATTTTCGACATAATTCTTTCGATCGAATTTCACAAACAAAAAAAAAACAACACAACAAAAATTGTGGCCCCGTTTCCCAGTCTCTATATGTTTGTCTGAGAGGAAATTAAATTAAGCGCTTGTCTCGCTTTTTGTTTTTGCCTCTCCCCCTCCCCCTTCCGCTCATCGCATTGTTTTGTTGATCAACCGCATTAAGGCAGGCAAATGCGTGGGAGCATCGATTTGATTTGATTTATGCTGAAGGTCAGGCAACTCGCAGCTCAATGGGGCAAGAACAACTCGCAACTGCTGCTGCTGCTGTTGCTGCTGCTGTTGCTGCTGCTGTTGCTGCTGCTGTTGCTGCTGCTGGTGGCAACAATGACATGCCGGAACCAGAAGCTGCAGCAACTCTGCTCAAGAAGCGCCGTTAGATAGGCAGACACAGATACAGACACATGTGGCATGCAACTGTGTGGCAGCTGCAAGTGGCGACAGTTCTGTTAACCCCGGCAGCAGAGTCTATGCCCACAATTGAAATGTCGTGGGCGCAAAATTTAACAATAGAACAATAAAAATAATAATATATTATTATAAAACAAATATTAAAAAACAAACACGAAAAATTGCAGTAAATGCACTAAATTTTAAAACAAAACAAGATAATAGAAAATGTAATTAAATTAAATTAATAGTTGTATAAAAAAATAAAAATTTTAAATATATAATTCACAATAAAAAATTTTAAAAATTTAATAACAGGCATAAATAAATATGATTTCAATATAAAACCAGAATGGGCGGAGCAGATCAGTCGGACGGGCCCGACTGTCTTATACCCTGTGCCAAAGCTCGCGCTGCGCGCTCGCGTATACAGTATAAAATATTTTAAATATAATTTTTTAAAACTATCACACGGAGCGTAGCAGCAATTCTTCTTCTTCCATTTTGTGTATGCCATGCTTTATAGGCCGCGCTGCTAAAGGGCGAGCGGCGTAACGCCTGTAATATTGTTTCGTTCATATCTCTTGTGTTTATTGGCCGATTTTATTTCGCTTTTCAGGATAGGTAACTACCATACACAAGAGTATATGTTCTGAGTTTCAACGTTCTATGTTCAATATTACGCTTGTTATTCGGTTTTTATTGATTAAGGCGTAAAGGGGGCGTGGCATCAAAAATTTGAAAAAAGCCTCATCTGTGTCTGATGTAGACCTATCAACTACTGAAGAGAGAATTCATGTAAATATCTCAGTGTCTTTTAAATTGGCGAATGTATTTTATTTCATTCATTGTGGGCGGCAGGGGCGTGGCATTCAAGATTTGAAATAAACTTGATCTGCGTATGGTATACACCTTTCAAAAGAGACCATAACGGCTGCTCTAGCTTTTATAGTTGCTGAGATCTACGCACTCATCCAGACGGACGGACAGACGGACAGACGGACAGACGGACAGACGGACAGACAGACGGACATCGCTAAATCGACTCAGCTCGTCTCCCTGATCAAGAATATACATACTTTGTGGGGTCTGCCACGCCTCCTTCTGCCTGTTACATACATTCGCACAAAGTTATTAACCCTGTTTTTCCCATTTTTCAAATGGGCACAGGGTATAAAAATAATTAGTATTATAACTTATATCAGCAATACAAAATATGCTAAATGCATTCAGTAAAATTTTAAAATAAAATTAAATTTAAGTTGACTGCTTATCAAATAAGCATAACTTTGATGCATCATATCTCTGTAAATTATTAACTTTGATCAAGTTTACAGAACTAAAAGATTTTAATAACCAATTCAACAATAGTAAAGATCGAATTTATGTGGATACATTTTCAACTATTCAATGGTTCAATTTATTGCATTTAAGCTTATTGTGGGCGTGGCATCCAACATTCGGAAACTATGCATGCTTCTGTCTGTTACATACATTCGTCTTGAGCTTTTAACGCTGTTTTTACCCATTTTAATCAGTTGAGATTATGCTTCAGTTGCAGTCAAGTCAAGTGCGTTGCTTGGTTAGTTTTGTGGTTAACTGTACTGATGCCAAAGGTCACACCGAAAACTGCGGCATGGCATTGAAAATCAATTGCAGACAGTGGGGCTAACTGGTGGTTTTCTGGCTAATTTTTTTCTCTCTATTTTTGGCTGCACCGAAATGTCAGTTTAGGGGTTTTGGGTTAACATTTTGTTGCACGAACTGCGCTTATGTTGTTGACACTGGCAATAGGCAGGCGTTGGTTACACATGCCGAAAGGGGGCGTGATGACGAGACAGCGAAGACAGACAGACACTGAGACAGGCAGTTGGACAGTGGGACAGACAGGGCATACTGGTGTGTAACAGTGGGCACTGCAATTGACACAATTTTCACACAGACTACAATGCCGGCCGGCTGGCATTGACCAAGCCGCACGTGGCATGCGCTGTGTGTGATGTGCAGATGATGATGACGATGGTCGCACGCACACACACGCACACTCCACACACACACACACACACATGCAATTGATTTGTACTTTGGGGTCAGCCAGCAATAACAGCAGCAGCAGCAGCAACAGCAGCTGTAGTATGCCAAACATGCCAACAACAACGGCAACAAAAATGCCAAAGCGACCCCCAAGCCCCTGCCCCTGCCCCTGCCCCTTCCCCTCCCCTACCAGCTGTAAAAATTCGGAGCCCCAGTGGCGGCTATGCCTGAAATGTAACTGCATTTGTCAAACCAAAAAGCATTGGAAAAACATAAAATTACAATAATAATGAAATATTAATAAATTATAAAATAATAATAAAATAATTAAAAATATTAACATATAATAATTAATAAAACTAATATTAAAAAAATTGTATAAATATTAATACCAAACTAAAGATTAAAAAATATATGCGCGATTTATTTAACAAAAATAAATAAATATAAAACTTAATTATATTTAAATAAACAAAATAAAATAAATATAGAACACAAAATTAAGTAGACTAATTAGCAAAAATACAAATCTATTAAAAATTGGAAATTAAATGTATAAAAAATTAAAATTATGTAAAATAAATTCTAAAAAAAAACGTATTAATCACAAAATTATAATTGAAATAAATGCAAATTAATCTAAGGAAAATAATTAGTTAATATACAAAATATACTTTATCCCAAAGTTCTTAACCCTGTTTTTACCGATTTATCAATGGTTACAGGTACAACATAAATTTGAGTAGCCAATTTTAGATAAAATATCCAATATTTATTTTGGTCGATATGCATTATGAGTAATATTGACAAATTAAACATTTGAATAGCCCAGACGCGCCATTTTAGTTATCACAATTCACATTCATACTTTAATAATTTACAAATTATGGTATTTATAAAATTCACAATATTAAAATAAAATTTGAAATTAAAAAATTAACATATTTATAAATATTTTTAATACTTTATAAATCATTTTAATATTCGAATAAGGGATGATTGTTAACCGCATTCTGTTCACCTAAAGAAACCGTTCTATGAAAATTCTATAGAAGATTTCTCTTCCGATTCCAGCTTACCTAACGTCAGCCCACGTAATGGCGTCGGCATGCACTCGGGTCCCACTGGGGCAGGCAGCAACAGTTTGCTGTGGCACGACAGCTACGCACAACATGAAAACCGCAACAGACACAAACTCGAACCCCATGCACTCGCCCCAACCCCAGCCCCATCCCTGCCCCTGCCCTCTTTTCACATGTTGTCTGGCTGTCCGTGCTGCAGCGGCTTTGCGCCTCCTCCCACCCACTGCCACTCGGCCCCCTCCCTCTCCCTCTGGCCCACACTTGCTGGCACGCAAATAATTTCGGCGTTGTTGTTGTTGTTGTTTTGTGTTTATTATTATTATTTTCGCGCGCGCGTTTTTTATGTTTCATATTTTTTACCCGTTGCCCAGTTATTGCCTTGCGTGGGCGTATTTTGTTTTTCATTTTTCATTTTTCATTTTTCGTTTTGTTTTTGTTTTTGTTTTGTGTGCACTTGCCGTATAGGCCTTTGGCGACTTAGCTGAAAAATCAGGTCAAGCTGCTAAGTACATAGACTGGGCTTAAAGCAATTTGTTCGTTGAACTGCCAAAGCCCAAGACCAGTTACAAAGTTAATAAACAGCGTCAATTGAACCTACACTCTGAAAAATAAAGCAAGATTTGTTCAACAAAATACAGTTCTTAATTGAATCTTGTTAAGTGCAGAAATTTGAGCACAAGTTCAAAAAAAACTTGAATGTAGTAACAGATTAATTTGGGTTAAAAACGAAATCTTTTTTAAAGGCAGTGCAAACTATTAAAAACGGAACACGAATCGTATCTTATTTTATTCTTAAGAAAAGAGGAAAAGTTTAGGAATTTCGTTCTTGAAAAAAGAATTGTGTAAAAGCTTAATTTTTTTCGATTTCGCCTGCTCTATTAAACCAAAATATTATGCCAGTTTCTTAAATTTATTTTTATTTAATTTTCGTACACTGAATGCAAAATAAAGAATTTTCGTACTTAATCAAGAATTTGCATTGTCAAAAGTTTAATAAGAAATTATTGATGCTTAGTTCAAGTATAAAATTATTCACTCTTCACACTTAAGAACTTTTTAGATTAACATTATTTTATTATTATTTTTTCAATTTATTATAAAATTTTTTTAAATTAAAATTAATTAATTTGAAGATAATGCCTTTTTATTGCCCTAATTAAACTAAATTGCGATTCGAATTAAATTTGTACTTTAGATAGATTTAGGAACATTATTTAATTTTATTATTTACTTCTTTATTTTTCTAGGTTTAACTACTTCTACGAAAATCTACCAACTAAAGCTGCAGTTTCGAATGTTTTTTATGGCAAGCTTTTAAAAAATTCTTCTAAAAATACAACTCTGTGTTTAGACAAATGAAAACAGTTGCCAAAGAATTTTATTCCGAAATAACTGTTAAGAGCTGACTTTTTGCTTAGGCATAAAATAAATTTGCCAAAAAAATTTAAACTCTTTATAGCACCAGCATATCCTATATTATACTCAGGCACAGGCGGCAGAAAAATGTAAAGCTGTAGAAAAGAAACGCGCACAAAAGTCAGCAGCAAATAATCATGTTGAGCGTGATAATGATGATGATGATGATGATCAATAAACATACTTACATACATATATACTGCAGATGACAGACAATGAAGCACAGACTGGCAACGGGTAACGGGTACTGGGTACTGCTTCTTCTTGTCAATTAGTGAAAATCGAATTAATATTGTAATACTTTAATGAAATAATGCATGCATGCAGACATAACGACAGACACACACACACACACACGCACACTGAGACAGTTATTTATGCGGAATGACAAGTTGGATCTGTAGTTGTGACTGCGACTCTTCCGTTGTCTCTCGCTGTGACAGCGACTATGGCAAAAATCTCAAACCAAAGTTGATAAAAATAAACGAGACATACATACATATATATAAATATATATACATCTGTGTATATATATGAGAGTGCAAGCCTTTGTGCTGCTTCGCTGCGTATTGTTTGGGCGGCAGCAACAACAACTACAACTCGGTACACTCTGGCAAGGTGTGGAATGTATGACAGAAATTGATATAAAATATGCTAATTGCTGCATAGACTTTGTGGAGCGCGTTGAGTACTCGACTTGTCGACTACTGAGTGCAGAGCAGTAAGGGGTAAGCGGAAGGGGAGTTGTGAGTGGAGACAAGAGGGCAGCGAGTAGAAAGTGCAGAGTGGAGAGCAGAGAGTTGGGAGTATATTTATATGCTAGTTATAGATCAACAGAAAGCGTAATAAGAAAATTATTACAGTTAATAATAATTTATGCATTTAAAATAAAAATATAATATTATTATATAAAATTAATATTGTAATAAATTCTTTTGTTGATACTTTTGCGTTATGTAATTAATATATTTTAATTTATTATTAAACCTAATATTGACTTTATTTATTTTATAATTTTTTAAATTATTGATAAATTCCTTAGTTAAACAAATTCATATTGTATAAGATTCCATTCTTCGTCATTTTCTGATCCTGAAGATATTGAAAATAGATCAAAACGCTCTAAACGATAAAACCCAATAAGAAGCGTAATATTGCATACAGAAGTTTTTTATTTGGAAATATATATTATTTTGTATTATATTCATCTATACTAAAAAACACAATGAAATGGGTGGATAATCATTAAAGTTATTTAGGAAACAATATTTCTTTTAAGAACAACTTGGATAACATTGAAATAACAATACCAAATTTTAAATACAAAAATTTATTTTGTTTTGTATGCGTTAAAATTAAATTATTAATTGTACTTATGATAGAAAGAGAGGAACTTTTTAGCGTTGTTGCTGTCATGTTTGGGTGTTGCTGCGGTGCGGATTATTGGGCTAATAGAGCCAGAGAACGGCAAAACAATTGAAAATGCAATCAAGTGTTGGCCAAAATAGCCGCTGTTGCAGCTGAAAGTGCGGCGGCAATGCAACAGCAGCAACAATCACAACAACAACAGCAGCAGCAGCAGCAGCAATAAAAGCAGCAACAACAGCAACAAGAGCAACAACAACGCTGCCAATTAATCAAGAAATTCTTAAATAATTATTTGCCTATTTTTATAGTCTCAGCAAATAAGTGCTGGTGATAGAGAGCGAGCTGTGGAGAGTGGGGGGAAGGGGGCAAGGAGGGGCGTTAAGGACGGGCTGTTGGACAGGGTGTTGCTGCTGTGCCATGGGGCAGCGGCCGACGCGACTGACTGACTGACTAGCACGACGACAACGAAAACGACAGCGACATCGACAACGATAACAACAACAGCAACAACATCAACAACAACAACAACATCAACGACAACATCATCGTCTGTTGGAGTGTAAATTTGTTGTTGCCATAAGCCAGATACAAATCTATATGCACTTTAATACATACATACACATATATATAATATATATCTACATAATAGCTGTATGTGTGAGCGTGTGTGTATGGTTAAATAGATACATGCCACAAATATATAGAAGCATGCACTTTTCGATTTTCATTTTGTGATTTCTGCTCATTGTTGCTGTAAAAATAATTCAGGCAGCCAGGCTAGCCTGCCAGCCCCTCCACCGCCCCTAGCACCACGCCCTGCGCTCTTTCATCACCCCCCCTCGCCCCCTGTCAACTGTGAGCCTGTCGCAGCCAGCCAACACAAACGAATTTTCTATGAAGCATTGCAGATAGATGAGCCGTTTAGTGACAGTCAAGTCGTTGAGAGCAGGCAGCAGGTGAGGGCATGGTTGGCGAGGGGGGGCAGAAGCGGAGGGGCAGGCAGCGATCACAGACGGGCCAGATCTATATAGCAGTCGAGCTGCTCTACAAACTCTTTCGATCGTTGTAGCTCTGTCACTGTCCGTCCGTCTATCCGTCTATCCGTCCATCCGTCTATCCGTCCAACCGTCTGTCTGTCTGCATTGCCTGCTGATGAGTGCATTGGTCGACTCGCAATAATAAATATTTTTACAGGAATTAATTAACAGCAAGAGCAACAACAGCAACAACAGCAACAACATCTATGGCCAAAATGAAGTATGCAGCAGAAGCTGATAAATTGATATACATACTGTACACACGGCAGCGTGTAAAGTCTCTCTGCTTCAATAAAATATTGCGTATGCGTCATGTGGGCCAGGCGCTGTTAAGCATTTACGCTATTGCTGTTAGTTGTTATATTGCTTCACTGTTAACTTCAACATGTTAACTATGGACTTGAAATAAATCTAATTTAGTTAAAGCCATGCTTTATAAAGTAGCAGTTGTTCGCTTATTTAATAAATAGATAACAATTAATATTTTCTTATTGACTGTTGATAAACAGCTGTTAACTGAAGGTATCATTAATACTGTTAACAAGAACCTCTTAGCATATCATAGTACTGTTAACATATTAAAATGAAATGCATTAAACTGTGTAATTTCAAGCTTTAAGCTCCAAAAATTACGAAAATTAAATTAATTTAAGTCATAGAATTAATAGAGATTTTTTTAACAGTTGTAATTATGCAAACGCTTTAAAATACTGTTAAATATTTATTACTTGCTTATCGATGTAAACTTAACTTTTGTTTCTTATGCTGTTGATTTGCTGCTATTTTATAAAAATTTTAAAAAATTATTGTTTTTAACATAAAGCTGCGTTCAAGCTGTTAAGACACTGTTAGCGCCTGCCATGCCGTCTGTTAAAGCAGCTCTGTTATTGGCCGCAATCTGCCAGCAAACTTGGCAATTACTCAAATTCAAATTAAGTGGCAGCACACATACACACACATGCCACACACACACACACACGCATTTATTATGCGAGTGTGGGTTGGAGTGAGAGCGTGAGTAAAGTGTCTCCCAGTTCGGCAATCTCCCAGTCCCAAAACCGAAATTCTATACAATCCAAAATGCCGCAACTTGTCTCGTTTAGTAAATAACAAATCAGGCATTTATAAATGATGTGAGCATAAAATATACACAAGGCAGCAACGCATCGACTGCTGCCCCCACCCCCAACCCCCAAGCTCCGCTCTATCAATCCCCCTACCCGATAAATGCTGCCACATAACTCCCAACGCTCAACCCCAAAAGCAATCTAACAGCTACTGCCAAGCCGAAGCTCGGGACAACGCTTGAAACAAAAGCATTTAGCGCATGGAGCTCATACAACTCTTTGGCAAGTAGAAACAGCAGAAGAAGAAGATGAAGTAGGAATAGAAGTAGAAGAAGAAGCAGCTCAGGCAATGTGTCTTTCACCCTCTGGATGTCGTCGTTGTTGTTGTTGCCGTTGCCAGCTTCATACGTCTCTAATAAGACATGATTGTAATTAATTAAATTAATTCGTTTCGGTTTTAATACACGAAATGTTTTTCGATTTTGTCAGGTCCAAGGACTACGCACAGCTCAACTTCCCTCCTCTCTACCCCCTCCCCCACCCCTTCTACCCACAGCCCCACTCCATTCAGCTACTCCCCTGCACACAAAAGGATTGCCAAATGAAAGTGAAAGATTTCTGATTTACGTTTTCAAATATTTGTTTGTCACACACTCGCTAACTCAAGTCAGTGTCGGTCTGTCTGTCTATCTGTCTGTCTGTCTTGCCATCTTCCAGTACACTCAGAAAAACAAGCATGTCTAAATTTGAATTAAGCATATTATTCTAAAAACCTGTTGTATTTTCTAAATATATATGAACAAATTGAACTCGAAGTAAAATAAAATAATTATAGTTTCATTAAAATTACCAAAAATAAATAAATAAACTTTCTAATTATACATATGAATAAAGCATGATAAAATATTTATAGTTTCAGTTAAATTAAAAAAATAAATAAATTAATACAGATCTATACAGCAGGATAAAACTGTGTAATAAATACAAAATTAATTTTATTTTTTTTTTGTATTATTTCACTTTGTTTACAATAAAAGTATTTTAGATAATGTAATATTTTTTTCCGAGTGTAGCGCCACTGCTTGCCCCTTACCACACCTTGCGCCGCGTCTGTCTGACTGACTTTGTGTCTTATACAGCCCCGAAACTATAAAATGTTGTCGATTTTGATTAGGCAAACTCGACAGGCAACTTTGTGCGTGGCTTTCATTAAAAATGCCAAACGCTTGAGTCTCTCTTCCTCTGTTCCTCTCTTTCTCTCTGTCTTTCCGTAGCTCCCACTCTCCTGCTCCGACTGCCACTCCCACTCGCAGGCTCTTTCGCTATCGCTGTCTCTGGCTCATAGGGTTGCTTTTTCAAGCGTTTCTATCAGACATCGTTGCCTTGGTATTTGATGGCATACTACCTTTGCGGCTGTGGGCCCACTCCTAGCCAGTTTTTGCTTCTTGGCTCTTGGCATAATGAATTGACATTGATTGGAAATTTTGATTGAAATTGTAAAATTGCTAAAGGCTGGCAACGCCAAACATGCCCCGACTTCGCCCGCCTCGGCTTGGCTGGCTGGCAACTGAAATAAATTGCTTAATTTTCGGCATAATTAAAGATTTGATAGATAGCCTCCCCTTCACCAAAAAAAAAGACGGCTTAACGCTAGGCTGCTTGCCTTAACCCATATATGCATATATATTTAATTAGTGCTTATTAGCCTGAACAAAAGTAAAAAACGCCCAGGGTTAGGCTATGAAATATTTGCATTGTTTGCAAGCCTTTTGTTGAGCTACAAAAAGCATACACTACACTTGCAAAAAAATAAATTCAACTACAACGCAAGTAAAAAATTGAGAAGAAAATTCTTGAACATTCTTTATTATAGTATATGCTTTCTACTAAATAAACTATTATAAATCTTGTTTTCAAATGCCTAACGTTAAGATTCAATATAAAGTTTAATGTGTGCTTAATTTAAGAGACTTAGAACATGCCATAATTAAATTATTCAATAACAAAATGTTGAAAATTCTAGTTTGGCTCGAATTTGTTCTGTGTGTATGTTTTGTGCACAACTGTACCTAGCACACTGCTAAATAGAAATCATTAATTTCTGTTAGATTTTACAGTGTCAAATTTATGTAGCTCACACATACATTGCTCTGGGCACATTAACTTTGTGTATATATAAATATATCTTGTTTTTTTTTTGAGCCTGCCTTAGTTTGGGTCCCGCATAAAAATGTCAAAAATCACACACACATACTAAACATAAAAAACAAAGTAAAAGCCAAACAGAAAAGTAGAGGGGGGGGGGGGGAGTAAGGAGGGGCATGAGTACGGACTTCTAATCATTATTTGTGAGGCCCCGCACTGCCCACATATATGAGTTATATGTATATCTATTTGTATTTGTCTGGACTGTAAAACCAAGACCCCAACCTCCCCACCCTCCCCACCCTGTTTAATGTTTGCGACCCCAAAATAACCCGCTCCCCCTCCTCCGGCCACTTCCCACATATCCTCAGATATGCTATTTGGTCAGTGTAATGCTTAATTATTTACTTTTTTCTCCTGGCTTTTGTTGTTGTATTTATAAAAATTTTAACCGAAAAAGGCCCATGAACAAAGTGACCAAAGGCAGGCCTGGACACGGGGCATGCTGGCAGGCAGCAACAATGCTTCAAACACACACACACACACACACATTCGTACAACCAAAAAAAGGGTCACAAATTGCAGCTGTGTGCGTTAATTTTTGATGTACGATTAGTTGGGGAGGGGGCAGTGTGACCAGGCTACACAAAAAGGTATGCATACGTTATGTAATAATAAGGATAAGCCAAAAAATTATTATTACTTTTGTATGTGCTCGGCGGAAGGGGGCGGTGGCAAGAGAGAGGGGGCAGTGGGCAGTTGGGGGTTGGGCAGCAACCACTCAAGGGTGTAGGCCGTGCCAAAGGGTTGTATACAAAAATTTGCTTGGCTTTTTTGATTGTTAATGAGCATAAGTCATATGGCATCAGCAAACTGACAAACTGTATAAGCACTTACGGCTCCCTCTCCTTCTCTCTCTCTCTCTCTCTCTCTCTCTATCCCTCCCCCGCTCTATATATTTCCACCTTCATTTTCAATATATCAGAAACTTTGAATATATTTCATTGCAAGCTGCGCTTGGAGCGCTATTTATAAAACCATTTTCTAATTTACTTATGAATATAGGTATACTATATTACAACTTTTATTTGATAATTTCTTTAGATTTTATACATATTTATTGATATAATAAATTAAGGATATATAGCTATACAGCTGATGATTTTCTTTTCTATTGTTTAACCCTTTTATTTATGTTTGTGAACTTTTGAGATCGAGGCAACTTTATGTGTTTTGCCAGCTTGAGTTTTTAAGCTTTATTTGCGTAAAAGCTTTAGATTGTTTTATTCTCTAGCCTATTAGGGAAAATCCGAATCAGAGCAGATTTAGTCTACTCTATTCTCAAATATATTTGTATGCCGTATCAAGTAGATATTAAATAAATAAATTTTGGATGTTTTTTTAAGCTATGCTTTACAATATGTTTTTTTAAGTTTTGTATTGTACTTCATTGCATATCTTTACATTTCTTTTATTTCAGATTCAGTTTAAGCTTTAAAATTTTTGCTATAAGTTTGTCTAAAACTTAACTAAACCCTTTTAAGCTTTATTTTTTAATAGCGTTTTGAAAGCTTTCTTAACGCAATACTTAAGGCACAAAAAATGTAACAGATTTAGCCTAAAGCTTCACTTAGCTTAATATTGTATTGTTTTTCTGCTTAAAGTTGCTCGAACTTAAAGCTGCTTGTAAGCTCTGTTTTAACTTGCAGCTTTTGGGTGTATTCAATCATATTTGATGCCTGACAGCTGCAGCTATCGCAACTGTCACTTGCTGGGACTCTGTCGCTTTTACCTTGTTTTACAGACAGCAATTACGTAGCTTCTGATTTGATGTACACACACAGCTGCAACTGTGTCATACGCAAAGAAAGTTGCCACAAGCATTTTTCTTTGACACTTTACAGCACGGCATACCCTTTCCATACCCTTTCGCTTTACAAAAAAAAAACAGAGACAGATATATAGAGAAAGAGAGAGAGAGAGAGAGAGAGAGGGAGAGAGCTGCTGTTCGCTCTCATTCTGCCCATTTTTCAGGCAACTTTTTGTATTTTGTTGCCGGGACAGACAATTACCCACACGCTTGTGTATGTGCATGTGTCAATGTGTGTGTGTGTATGTGTGTGTGTGTGTCATATGACGCATTAAAAATCGAAGCTAACATTCAACTGTCGTCTACCCCCGCTGCCCGCGCAGTGTCAACCCCCCGTAACAACTTTAACAGTGTCTTCTTTTGCTTGGCGCGCGCATTAATCCTTTTTTCAGCATCTTTTCACACACACAAACACTGGCAAATATACACACACATACACATGCACACATGCCGGTTGTGCGCGTGTATATAATCCTTTTTTACAGTCCAGCCCTTGCCCCCGCCCCCCCCCCCCTGGCGCTCACGCCCAGCGGCTTCGCATATCAAAGCTAATTTATATTTTCTATAGCATACATTTGGGCGTGCACACTCTTTTGCTCGTTCGCTCGCTCTCGCAGCTGCTGCCTCATCATCTTTGGCTTCTTCTTCACTTGTAGTGTGTGTGTGTGTGTGTGTGTGTGATTGGAGTGGGGGCAGGGGGTTTTCAGTCAGCGGGCTGGGCAGGGTTGCTTAATAATAAATACAACTCTTTGTTTTTTCAATGAGTCGTCGCTGCCTGATTTTTGATAAGTAAATATAAATTTACATACATTTATAAGCATGCATGTGTGTGTGAGTGTGTGTGTTTGTGTGTCTGTGTGCATCTGTGTATGTGTGCTGAGCAATAAAAAAGAAACAGCATTTTTAAGTAGAAAATATTAGATAGCTGGGCAGACGTAACATAACTGAACAGTCCAAGAGAGAGAGACAACAACAACAAGTACAGTTATTTGTTGTTTGTGTGTGTATGTGTGTGTGAGTATTTGCATATGTGCACAGCCATCTTGCTCAGACACGCCGCTCAGTTAGACAGAGAGAGAAAGAGAGCTCCAACTTCTGCTTCAGCTCGCTCTGGATTTACTTTGGCTCCAACACAGCGTCGTCGTATGTTGCTTTTTTTTGTTTTTTGTTTTTTTATGCTTCGTCTTTGCTGCAGAGACAGACGCAGAGAGGGGAAGACGGACGTGGAGTCAGAGAGACAGCAGATTCCCCTCAATCTCAGCAGCATCAATACATCATTTTCATAACACTCGCTGCATATGTATGTGTAGGTGTGTAGGTGTGTAAGAGTGTGTCTGTGTATGTGTGTGTTTGTGTTATGCTACTCTTTTTACTTCGTACTTTGTGCTTTATACTCTGCGTGTGTTCACTGCGTTTATGCGTTGTATTCATTGCGTGAAATGTTGCCACAACTTGTAGCTCTCATGGTATAGCTTTCGAAATGAATTATTTCGATATATTTTTGTAATTATTACTTAATTTTTTATTTCGCTTATTCTCTCTACTCTATATAAACATTTTTTTAAAGCTTGAAAGTAATGATATATTGATAAAGTTATAACGTTTGAACAGAATTACTATTTGCAAAAAATATTAATAGATTATTTATTCAAAGTTTTTAAAACACAAAAAATTAGGTTTTTATTTTAAAATTTTTATCAATGTAAATTATTTGAAATTATTTAAAATATAATAGCAAGCTCTGAAGTATCTTCTCTTAACTGGCTCTACACGTATTCGATTTTCCCACAGTATTTGCTTTTCGTGTATGCAGTTCACCGCATTAACTTCGTTGGTTTGCTTGTATTTTTGCTGCTTTTTTGTTGCAGTTTTTTAAGGCGTGCCTCCGCTTCACTCTGCCCTGCGCGTTTAGTGCTTGTGTATTTTTTGTTTGATATTTAAATAAATAATTAGCAAAAAGGGATATGTGCGTGTGTATGCGTGTGTGTGTGTGTGTGTGAAAGAGCTTCTTCCCGGCTCGTCGCTCTCTCAATCTCTTTCTCTCTCTCTCTTTCTTTCTCTCTGTGTTTGTCTTTGTAACTCAGCCCCAGCTACGCTCTATATGTGTGTGTTGCTAATGATGTTTGAAATTGTAAAGCAAATGCAAAGGCATGTCCCAAAAATAAAAACGCTGCAAATACCTTAAGCGTGGTGCATGAGGGGTGGGTGGGAGAGGGGAGTGCGGGTAGTCAAATAACGCTAAAAGCTCCATAGCTCCATCTCTCCATACGCAAAAGTAAAACTCACACAGAACTGCTTAAATTATCCTAGAAAGCACATAAAGCCGCTTAAAATCAAAGCAATTGCTAAATAGAATAGCGTTATTAAACTATGAATAGCTACAGTCGCAAGCACTCGACAGCAGTTAGCTAGCAACGGATGAAGAGTGAGAGAGAGATAATATGTAGAGCTGAGCCTTCTCTCTATTGGTGCTGTTTCTCCTATCTGAGCAACTTTATGTGGCAGAATCATCAAATTTGTTAAATAGTTAAGTAAATTTCGTATTCAGATCATATTTGATCATATTTACATTTGATCATCCGGAACATAGAACTAATTGACGCTCTCATTTTTTCGATTTTTCTTCTTCTAGCTATTTCGGCTCCTTTGCTCTCTCTTAAGATCTATCTCATACTCTGCCTTCTCCCTCGCTTTTTTTTTTTTGCTTAGAGGCCTACTCCATCACGTTGTCTTTGGTCTTTTCTCGCTTGCTCGCGCTCTCGTCTCCCCCCTTGCATTTGGCGCCACCGAGCACTTAACGCATTGACAACTTCATATATGTGCATATAAATACACATACATACATAGATAGCCAAGCAGCTTGCGTGTGTGTGTGTGTGCTGCCAAGACATCAGCGCAGCATCTTTTGTCTGCGCCTAATGTTAGGCTACGCTTTTTGCTTTTTGCCTGCTTTCAATTGATATAAAGCGCGTAACTCACAAAGAGCAAGAGAGAGACATGCACACATACACCGGCACATTTAACCCCTTTACAAGTAGCATCTCCAGCCCCCCTTCCCCCATCCCCCTCCAACCGTCGCATTCCACAGCTTTTGCACCTGTTCTTGCAACTTTTATCATTTTTCACAAGGCCTTTGCCGGGCTGCTGTTTAATGTGTGTGTAATTGTGAAAACGCTTTGGCTACATTTTGCCTGGTTGGCGCAGCCCCGCGCCCCCGCCCATGCGAAGGGGTTGACTACGCCTCTGAGCAGGCATTTTAAGTGGCACTGGCAGTCGGCACAGCTGCTCGAAAGTTTGTTGTGTTTTTTTGTTGACCCTGTACTTAAAAAAGTGCAATGGGGTCTGTTGAGTTAGTGTTAATACAAAATGTATATTCAATGTATATAGATTCTGAATCGATATAGTAAAGTCCATTTGTCTTGCTGTCCGTCTGTCTGTCCTGCAGTCCTTCTTTACGATCACGTAGCTTTCGCAAACTATAAAAGCAAGTTATGCAGTTAGCAAATTAAGTTTGCTTTAGATTTGTGATATCTTCCCCATTCCCCTGCTATCCGAAAAAACCCACAGCCGCAACAATTTTTAAGCTACATATTTGTAATTTGGAATGCACGTAACTTATGGTATTCTCCATCGATATTGCAAATTGCATATCGATCGGATAAGAAACAACGAAGCTTTTTAACGCACAATTTGTTACAAAAGGCTGAGAACAAGAAAAAGTAGTTTGCTTAAGCGAGCGTTAAGTCTAAGCTCTTATACTGTCGATCACATCCGACTGTAGCCCTTTTTTCCTACTTATCTGCTGGTCTTTTGTCAATACTACAACTGACAGGCGACTCGAAATCAAGGTATCACAAGCACTCTTCGAGAAACTCCCTCTCCTTCTTCCTCTCCCAGCCCAGTTTGCTGTCTTTCTCTGCTCTGCACGTCCCGCTGCCATCATCTCTCTCCTCATCAAGCTGCTGGCAGGCTGCCTCGCATTGATTTGCTTTGATTTATTGTGCCGCCACACAATGAGGCAACGCTTGCCACTCCTGCCTTAAGCAGCTATTGTTGCTGCTGTTGCTGTTGTTGCTGCTGCTGTTGTTGCTGCTGCTGTTGCGGTTGCTGCTGCTCATGAGGGGTTACAGTCGCCTACAACAACAACAAGAACAACAACAAGAACAACAACAACAACAACGGCTTTCACTCGAGCTGAGCTTCAAGCACAATTCATAACATTGCTTTCGTACTAATTACATAAAGTGCTGCCCGTTGCTGCTGCTGCCGCTGCTGCTGCTGCTGCTGCTGCTGCTGCTGTTGCTGCTGCTGCTGTTGCTGCTGCTTCTTGCTCTCTGTCCAAGGGCTGACAGCTGCCATGCGACAAATAGAACAAAAAAAGTGCAGAAAATCGCGACGACCGTTCGACTCACTTCAGAAACAGCTTGAGACAATGCTGCATGCAGAAATTCTTTATGACTAACACAAGAGTACGAGTATTTATGCATTATAAAAAATACACATATATATATATATATACACACACACACACACACACACGCACACATCTACTCAGCCCTAGGGCTGAAATCTGTTTCTGTTCAAAAGTGCAGGCTTTTTGACATGTGCCGAGCGCACGACTCGCACTGAGCCTGAGCCTAAGACAGAGAAACGACACAAAAAAGAGAGAGGGAGAGAAAGAGAGAGTGAAAAGAGGCAAGAGTAAGAGCGAGAAGATGTGCTTCTCCGCTTCTCCGCTTCTCGCTCTCCTCTGCCCTGTATTTGTGTGTTCTTTTTCGAGCACTTTTGACTTGGTTTCTGTTCTTGTTTTCCTTCTAAGTCATTCAAGTGTTGTGCTATTAGTTGCTTCAGCTGCACTGCTTGCAAGCAGTGCAAAACGCTGCCAGGGCTGATCCCTTAGAAGTGGCCATCAGCCCTGATCCTGTAATTAACTTAATCGCTGCGGCTTAGTGTAGCTATTACAATTATTATTATTATTATTATTGTTATTGTTCCCATTACTATGCCTATAACAACTATTAGGAAAGTATATGTAAAACTTATTGTCAATTTCGATTTTGGCCTAATGAATCGGAATAATTTCACGATTCTATTCCAATTTGAATTTGAATTCTAACACAAAACAAGATTTATCAAAGAGCTTCAATATGTAGAACGAATCAATTTTTATTTTTCTGAGTGTACTGCTTTGTAAGTTTAGCAAACTTTGCCAATTGTTGAGCTTTAAAGTTTAAATAATAAAAAGCCCCTGTGAGCTAACGGTAAATACCGATTTGCTTGATGACTTAAATGTCCTTGAATTGAACTTAAAGCTGGTTAACGTACTTAAAATGTGCTGAGGGTCTATTAAGTTTATTTTTTTTTTATATTTTTGTAGAATATAAAAAGCTTTCATTTCATTTGTGCCGAGTATTTATCTTTATGCACTCGAATGGGAGCTGCCTATGCATGCTGTCCATACATTCATTGGGTTATACCCATTGTGGAGGGCCTGCTCATCTTTTGGGGCTAATAGAAATGTTAACAGCATCGCACATTGGCCCCTGTTAACATTTCACTTAACATTTTTGGCGCCCTTTCGATTTCGCTCCCTCTCCCTGTCGCTCTGGCTCTCGCTCTCTTTCTCTGCCGCACAGTCTTTTGTTTTCGTTTTTCATTTTATATTTTTGTTTTACGCTATTTTTTCTCGGCTATTTTTGGCAGCTCCTTTGAAGTGGCGACTACGGCACATGCAAAAATATTAAATAAAACTCACCAGCAACAAAAATAAAATCAACAAAAAAAATACTCAAAAAATACTCTAAAAGAGTGCTGAATACTAAAGCCTTTTTTTTGCCTGGACATGCACACACACACACACACCTACACATAAGAGAGGACAGCGGGCGCAAACCATTTAAGTGGGTACTGAGGCCAGCTCACTCTTTGCTGCATGTGTAGAAAAAATACCCAAACAAAAAAAAAACACAAAACAACAAAAAATCAGAAATAAAAAAAAAATAGTAAAATACGAGCAAAGCCACCCGCATTTTAGTTAATTAACTCATTTGGTTGGCAACTGCTGCTAAGCCGCTCGAACTGGGCCACAAAAAGCTGAGGCTGAGGCTGAGGCTGATGTTGAGGTTGAATTTCAGGCTGAGGTTGAGGTTGAGACTGTGTCCAGACCCAGCAGCACCCACTGTGCTTTGTGCCGAACTGCTCACATTAATTGATTTGCTGTTGCGTTTTGCGCTGTTGCCAATTTTCATGCCGCTGACCAGGGGGCAGACAAACTACATAGTTTTTGCCGTGTAACAAGTGTGACGCTTCTCACGGGGATTGCATTTCAACGAGCCAAGATACACAACCTACAACCTACGGTTTGAGCGCCACTGTGCTGCAAAAAGTCATAGAAGAATTCGGTTTTGTTTTATTTCTTGCTTTTTTTTGTGTGTTGTTGTTGTCTTTTATCCATCAAGCATCGACTGCTGGCATTATGAAAACAATTTTCAAGCTTAAATAGCTCATGCTACACTGTTAGTCATGAAAATTACAGTTACACCCACCATACCCCATTCTACTGGGCCCTGGGCCCCTCCCGCATCAACCAGTCACCCAGTCACTCTAAGAGCCTGCCCGCTTTTGAAGGCTGTCTGGCATTTTAAGTCTTAGCAAAAACGGCAAGGACACAAAACTGCAGCTTCCTGCCCCGGTTCTCCCCTATCCAGCAACCATTTGGCACCCTCCTTGCCCGTACACCTGCCCCGCATCTCGTGAACAGCCGCTTGTCTGTTGTTTGTACTTAAGAGCTTTTAAATATCATAAATATATATCTATGCGACGAGTCGAGACCGTGCTGAGACCAACCCCCTCCTTGCCAACACCCCTTGCCCGGTATCCCCCTAACGCCCTAGGCTTTTGCTTACGTTACATTTGGCTGCGGGTTCAGCTTTGGTTTTGAGTTCCAGTTCGGGTTTGGGTTTGGGTTTGGGCTTTGGACTTCTCAGTTTGAGTTTGAATTGGAGTTTGGGTTGGCTTGGTTTGCTGATGATGTTGACAAATATGCTTCGAGGGCCATTCATCTACAAGGAAAAAAGATAAACACCGTGTGCTTGTTCAGTTGAAGCACAACCACAATAATACATAACGCGATGAATGCTTTTCTTCGAACTGCACTTTTTAAATATCATCAATCAAAATCGAATCTGATTTGTGAAAAAGTGGAAGGGTATATCTTCGTTGTGTCACTGGTTCTTTAATCTTTAGTGGAGTTTATTTTAAACTATTGAACAACTCTGGCAAAACGCTAGGATAATTCAAAAGCTCCACAAGCAGTTTGGGATACTTCTTTCAACGTTTTATACGACTTTTATTTGAGTGTAGGACAAGCATGGTATAATTGTAAGCCACTTACTTTAGAACTGTACTAGTAGGACTCTACTTTTGGCACAGTCTTTAATATACCTTCTTCTAGATTCTAGAACAATTTCTGAAGTAGGCTTGTAGACTCCTTACTAAACCATCCTTTTCACAAGATAATAACTCCAAAAGAACGCTGTGACTATTTTTCTACTGTCTTTTTTCGAGATTTCTTTAACCTCTTCTAGTCTTTACCAGACCTTTCTAGTAAGTTAAAGAGGCTCTCCTACATAGATATTTCTTATTCTAGTTTAACTGTATAACTTTCTCTTCGGTTTTCACTTGACCTTTCTACTACAATAACAATATTACTATTCAAACTAGCTCTATAGGAACTTACTGTAATACAAAGATTAGCACTATTAGTTACGACTTTAATCTATGCACTGATATTCTAAATGTTGAACTTATTTCTAACCGTCTACATTGAAACCCTCTATGGCAACTTCAGTCCAAAATTCAGCCTTAACTAGACCCTTATAACGACTTCCTGCTTAACTTTTTCTACGGGGAATGAGGAGGCAAACGCTATCGTCGTCGCCGTCGTCGTCGTTGGCGTCTCATCGATATGAGGAAAAACTTGGCATAAGAACTGCAAAAAGCTTAAAAGCCTACACACAGCTCACACCAGACTAGAAGTCATTTTTCGAAACTATAGCAAGCAATGCCCATCGACTAATTTTCAAAGTTCTTTATTACCTGCAACGCCCCGGCTGCTACAACTGGTGCTAACCCCCCTACTTGGTCACCCTACTGCTGCTGCTGTAGGTTGCTGTTGCTGCCCGGGCTTTGGCTTCCGGTATTTATAGAAATAAAATTGCACAAAACTCAAAAACCAAAGCA
This sequence comes from Hypselothyrea guttata, assembly GCA_035045125.1. Lineage (NCBI taxonomy): Eukaryota > Metazoa > Arthropoda > Insecta > Diptera > Drosophilidae > Hypselothyrea > Hypselothyrea guttata. The sequence goes on from JAWNNJ010000194.1 coordinate 2,678,884, forward strand.
AAAACAAGTACAAATCAACATGAAAATCGAATCCGAAGAGTCCCCTCCCCAACCATACGGAAAAGTCATTGCCATACCGAGCAAAAGTCGTGGAGTCGTCGCAAAGACCGTACGCTAGCCGTACCCAAACCCTGGGGTTGGGTTTGGTGTGGTTTTTTGGTTTAGGCTGAGCTCATTGCTTGGCTCTGGCTCTGGCTCTGGCCCTGGCTTTTTGGGACTCCAGACTAATTTGCCAAAAAAGTTTGCACCGCATATTTTTGTAACCGTTTTTCTTGTTTTTTTTTTTTGTTTTTTTTTTTTTGCTTGTTTCTTTTGTTGTTTTAATTTCTCATTTGGCATTTGATTTCAAGCAAAAGTCTGTGCTGTACCTCTATTAGGCAAGGGTCTGGTTACTAAAATTTCAAGTTGGGCTTATCGATAGCATCGATAAACTATAAATTTGTCGGCTGTTTGGTTGTTGCTTACACGGTATGGTTACTAATGGAAATGGGGCCAAAATGCAGAGGTCCTAATGTTTTTAAGCCTTCTGTGTGTGTGTGTGTTTGTGTGTGTTGGCTGGGCAAAAGTTTTGCAACGTATTAATTTGGCTAAATTTAACCCGTAATGACTTTAAAAGTAAAATTAATGAGGGTCGATAGTTGCCGCTGCCGTTGCCTTCTGGTCTGGGGCATAGCACAGTGGGCGGGAGTTAAAGTTCTGCAGTCAAAAAACATATGCGACTGACAGCATTTAGTTGGCAATTATGCACAGCGAGAAAAAACAAAGCATTCCACACTTGACTTATATTATTTTGTTTGAAGATAAAATTTCGTATATTTAGAATTAATTATATCCTAACCTGATCTTAAATAAATAGATCAATTAATTTAAGAACGTTTCTCTCTGTGTAAAACTGTTTCTCTGACCCTTTCCACTTTTCTCACTTTCTCTCTAATTACAGCGCGCTACACTAGCCGAGAAGGAAGTGAACACCCTGAAGGAGCAACTATCCACAGGCACAACGGGCAGCGACAGCAACAGCAACAGCGACAACATTAATACAGCAATAGCAACAGAAGCAGATACTGCAGATACAGCGACAGCAACAGCGACAGCAGCGGCAGCAGCAGCGGCGGCAGCAGCAGTTGCGGCATTGGCCAACGGCAACATCGAGGAGCCTGGCACGGCCAACAGCGATAACAGTGATAGTGAGAGACTATTGAACAGCTCGATTGTTGCAGCGGCCATAACGCTGCAGCAGAACGCCGGCAATCTGCTGGCCAATACAAATACACCGTCGCCATCGCCGCCATTGCTGAGCGCCGAGCAGCAGCAACAGTTGCAGAGCAGCTTACAGAACGGCGTCGGCGTCGGCGTCGGCGGCGCTTGCCTCAACCCGAAGCTCTTCTTCAATCACGCACAGCAAATGATGATGGAGGCGGCGGCTGCTGCTGCTGCGGCGGCTGCAGCAGCTGCGGCGGCAGCACAACAACAACAGCAACAACAGCAATCTCCCATGCATTCACCCGCTGCAGCAGCAAACACACAAGCAATAAGTGCAGCAGCAGCAGCAGCAGCAGCAACAACAGAGCTGGCAGCAACACATGATGTTGCCGAGGCAACAGCCAACAGCAGCAGCAGCAATTGCAATAACATTGACGATGACGATGACGATGAGGAGAACGCATCGATGCAATCGAATGTGGCCCATGCCGATGGGGATCTGGATGATATGGATGATATGGAGCTGGAGCATGTTGCTGCCAATGCCATTGAGCCAACAGCGAGAACTGATAATATCGAGGATGTGATTGCAACGCAAGCTGGCAATGAGCAGCACGATCATAATGATAACGCTAATGATAATGATAACGCTAATGATAATAATAACAATAACAATAACAATAACGATAACGATAACGATAATGATAATGATATCGGCAATGATATTGCCGATGAGCCAGAGGACGATGTCGATCAGGAAGCTAGTTTAAATGTTAGCAGTAATCACAACAACAACAATACCGATAGCTGTAGTCGAATGAACAAAATTAACAACAACAGTGAGACGCAACATGTTGCACTGCGTGATAATAATGTAAATGAGCAACATGTTGCACTTGGCGCCGACGACGACGACGATTGCACCAACAACAACACTAACAACAACAACGAGAAGCGCAAAAAGCGCAACAACAACAACATCAACAATCCACCCGCTGTTCTATTAGCTGCCAAAGACAAAGAGGTAAGTCCCACTTTCCCCCAATCACCCAATCGTAACACTTGCTCAAACAAATTTCAATAAACCTCAGAAACAAATATTACAAAATAAATTAACAATAACAATATATAAATAATTGTAATTGAAAATTAAAATATAAATATTATTGGAAAACGCACTTTATGCACACACAGCTCGCGCTGCGCGCTCTTCCGTGCAGTCTATAATTTAAATATGTATATAAATTCAAAATACACCGAAAAAATCGCTATTAATCTTGGACAGTTGAATTCAAAGTTGATAACTGTGCTGTTTATTAACTGGATTTGAAATTGTTGTATCTTTTGAACTCAGTATCTTTAAAACTCGGGAAATACGTCGAGTACAAACAGCAAAAATATATGTATACTTACATCAAATCGTCTAGATTTCCAAGTATTCATACAATGCGATTTGCCTGGGGCTTTTTAATATTTATGCGTAATGCAGTTTGCATTTTTCCGGCCTTTAATTTAATAAACTATCCATGAAAACCGCACTTAGCCTGCCGATGCGGCCAGACAATTACCCGGCGCAATGAAATGTAAAACCGTTAAGATTAGACAAACGTAGCCGCCCAAAATAACATAGGAAGGGGGAAAAAAAGGAAAACAAACACGAAAAGCAACAAAACAAAAAAAAAAAGGAGTAAAAGTCGCAATTTCAACCGCAGACACCGACGCACGACTGACCATCCCTCCCCCCCCTTTGGCATATCACCCTACGCACAATTGAGAAAACACTTGCATAAGTAAACAAACACCCACAGGGCCACGCCCCCATCCCCGCCCCCAGCTGCTAGCCAGGCTGTTTAGCGCACGTTTCTTGTAATTTTCTAGCCAAACAGCGCAGGGGGCGGGAGAAGGCGAAAAAACCAAGACAAAAAAAAACACAGAAGGAAATACAAGACAAACAAATGAGCGTCCCGCCAGCTGGTGCATTGGATGGGGCAAGGGAGCGGGGAGCGGGGAGCGGGGAGCGGGGAGCGGGTGGAGTGGAAATAAAAAGGACTTTTGACTTCTTCTTTACATGCCGCCACAAGAAAAGGGCAAAAGGCAGTCGCAAAAAAAAGTATATGCAAAGGATTTAGCTCGAAAGGCAGGAAATACCAAAATAAAAAAGAGAAAGAAAAAATGATAACAAGAAAAACGAAACAAAAATAAACTCTAGAAAAAAATGTATAGAAAAGTTAAAATAAAACTTTTTACCGTTTGATTGGGGGAGTTTTGACGCAGCAGTCAAAAAACCAAAAAAAAAAAAAAAAAAATTAGAACCAAAAAAAGGTTAGGGGGCGAAGATGAGCTGTAAAGTGATATCATTAAATTATTGACATGAAATTTTAACGCCTACAATTTGTTGTCAGTTTGTTCTGGCTCTGCTGTTTTTTTTTTTTCTCTCTCTCTTTTTGTGGTGTTTTGTTTGCATTTGTTGTCAACGTTATTGTTCTTGTTAGCTACTTGCTCTATACACATATATATTATTTTAGCCATTTAATTTACAGACGTACATAGGGTTGCCTTTTTTGCTATTCACATAAACTTGACATACACTTAATACAATGATAATTCAGGCATTGAAATTTGTACTTCCCGTGCGCTTTATTTTTCAAGAAATACACTGAGCTGCCCTCGCACAGGGCTCTCTTGCCTTCAATTCCTTCCATGGCACTTCCGTCATTGTAACAATCGTAACAATTGTTGCACAAACTTAGCACAATTTTTCGCACTTTTCATGTTCAGGGTTTTATCAATCGAGTATTTGATAACCGCTGTCTGTAAGTTTAAATAGGGTTACTTACTGTGAACCTGTATAAACGCTGAGATCTCGAGAACTATAGGCGCTAGAGTAGTCATTTTTGGAAAGTAAGTAGGTGTGTTATATGCGCAAATCATGTTTATTTCATGATTTATTTATTGAATGCCACGCCCCCGTTATAAGCTTATCGAGAAACATCGAGCAACATGAATAATATTGAACTTACTAGAAGGTTGTTATTTAGGGTAAATATTCTCTAACATTATGTTTATTCATTTCGAAAAGCACAATGAAATCAGTTGCTAAACATAGTTATAGTTATTTTTAAACCAAGGTACAGACAAAAAAAAAGTAAGAAGAATCATTTTATGAATATTTTTGTAAATTATATATTTAAGTTATGGTGTGTAGTGGATTAGTTTTGTTCCTACGGGTAGTATCTCTAGCAATTGTAATGCATTACTTTTGCGACAGTGGTAATGCATTTTGTAAGCTGGCCATAGAAAACTTAGCGCCGTTAAGGAGTTATCCAATTTTTTTGGAACCTACGCTGTGGTATAAATTTTGCTGCTTCCCTTTCTGGCGGTGTCGCTTCCAGACCATTTCGCTAACTGCCAGTTTTCTTGCTCCTTTTGCCGCTTCTTTTCAATTTCAATTTCTGTAATGCAAACGAACCTCACCGCAGCTACATTGTGCGCACATTTAATGATTGCTTATTGCCTGCAGGCATTAATCACTCCATGCTGCTTTTTAAGAGCCTGGGCCAAGGCGCTTGCCTAATACCGATTGCAATTGTGGCTCGGTTGAGTGGGTTGGCTGGGTTGCTGGGTTGCATTAAGCCATCAATCATTATCATCATTTGCCATTAAGTGCAGCATAGCATATTTTAGGTATTCTTTGGCCTTGATTTCAGCAACCCCTGCACAAGACAAAAACCAATCTAAATCCACCCGTTTTTTGCCTGCATTTTTCTGTTTGCTTGTTTTAATATTTTATCACTTCAGTTGGCAGATTTGAACTCCAACTCCAATTTCAATTCCAACTCAAATGATTATTATGCGCTTTCTTTGGAGCAGCATTTACCTGTCACTTGCTGCATCTTTTGCCGCTGCTTCTACTTTCTGATTTTATTTGAAATCCATTAAATGCTATTTTTGTGACGCTTCTAACGATTTCTGCGAACGCCGTCCATAGCTCATTAGTTTGATTACTGGCGCTCAGTGCTGCCAATTTTTTTACTAGGAAAAAAGCTGTTTTTTGCTGTAAGGATAAAGAAATAAAGCTGCAAAAAAGCTACAAGAAAGCCCAATGACAGCTAAGTTATTCCCAAGATTTTGATGTTTCCTTAACAATTGAGATCACAATCTCATAAATTTCGCAAGCAAATTTAAGAAAGCTAAAATTGTCGCTTTTCGCTCTGGGAAAAGCGTCAGATTTGACGGGAAAAATGGGAATTTTGCAGCAGTGCTGGCGCCCCCTGGCGGCGTAGCAGCTCCAGCTCCAGACACAGTGGGCGCAAATGTACAGTGCGTGACAAATGCACTCGCCTGACAACTAAATCACTTATGTATGCGCCCAACACGCAGATTTATCTGTTACACATGTTCATAAATATGCGACAATATTTGCCTTTCTGTGTGCCCCAAAAAAAAAAAAAGACAACAAATGACGGAAACATTGCTAACCGATCCGCAAATACCCTAACTTAAATGGCTGCAGAAGTCTGCACGAAGACGCCACAAAGTGATCATACCCAATTGTAGGAGGCATTGATCGACAGTTGTGCAAAAGAGCAAAAACAGCGGCGAAAATATTATTAAATGTTAAATGGAATTGCAACAGTTGTTTGTTGTTAGAGTCTGTCTTCTCCATGCCACTTGCTCTCCCGCTCCCTCTCCCTCTCGCACACCATCGCCCTCTCTGTCGCTTGGCTGCATTTGTTTGTTTTGGCACAACGAGTGTTTATTTTTTTTCGCAGAAGTGCAATTCTTATAGACGAAAGTGCATAAAGCGCGCGAAGTGTGTGTAAAAATAGCAGCTGAGCCAACCATGGGTTAAATGTGCCACACGCCACCAGCAACAAACATAATTGAAACAAAATATAATGCTGCAGCTGTAGCAGTACACTGAGAAAATATTTTATTGCTAATATTTTTGTATTTATTTGAATGTCCTAAATTAAATAATCTTTGCTTACAAAAATTCAAATTTAACTAAATCAATTAAATTGCTAATAAAAATTTGGGAAAACATAAAATAAAATTAAAAATAAAATCCATTTGATAGAAAATTTCATTACTGTATTAACTGCACTAATTTAAAAAAAATTTGCTATTCAAATTAAATATAAATATGTTCGATGGAAATACAATAACATTTTTGCACTTACTTTTAAAGACATAATAAGCATATGTATATATTGAAATTAAATATTGAAATATTTATATTTTTAAACCACAAATTTTGATATGGAGTAGAGTGGCGTGATAAATTGTAGTATTAATAATTAAAAAAAAGTTTGTTTTGCGCTCGGTTTCTGAGATAAACAATTATGATAAATTTGCATTTTAGCTTTGTGACAATTGTGAAGAGATGATGTTAAAAAGTGTCTAACAAATATTAAAGATATGCAGGAGTTAAAAGAAAAGGAAGGTACAGAACTCCATCGCACTTGCCTTAAAAAATAATTGCTATAAAAAAATTAACCTCAAAAATGCAACCATAAAATGCTGAAACGACAATTAATCTAAAATATTTTGTATAACAAAGCAAAAAAAAAAAAAAAAACTTTTTATCTGCTTGCTAAATTGATATATTTTATTATTACTTTGCGGTTAGTCAGTTTGGGTTGTTATTGCTATTAATATTTATGCTAACACTTGTCGCTCTAACAACAACAATGTCAATTAAAATATAATATATATGTTGCTATGTATGTGGATTATCAGCTCCCACAAAGCGTATTGTAGTATGTGAGGCGATGTGTGTATGCTTAATTATGAAATTCATGGGAATGTGTAGAGACCGCAACAACGGAGTGTGTTTCGATAACAATTAGGAAATGTTTTTTGATTAGAACAACTAAATAAGTGAAACTGCCAACTGTCAATAGCAAATATACACAATTTATAATCATGGACGACATGATAAATACGACTATGAAGAACTACGAAGTTCATTGCACTGTCAATCATTGAAAATGTCCCGCATGTCGACTGTCCGAGGCTCAAGTTTTGGACTTGCCTTGCACTTACTTGCCCGTAGTTGACCAGCATAATGTGTACTGTAGACCGAAAGATAATCATAATAATAATCATAATAACAATAATTTTCATGCACAAATTCGATTTGTGCTTATCATCGCGTGACGCGACTCTGCCACAGCCTCTGAACCCCTTAGTTTGTTGGGGGCGATAGCTCAATGATGAGCTATCAAAATTGTATTGCCCGAGTTGACGGATGGGTTTTGAACTAATTAGAAATTAAGCATATATGTATACATACAGAGACACACACGCACACACACAGACAGACATATGGATCTGTATATATCAAGAGACCCGCAGATAAATTTTTAAATGCTTTTTGCATATCTTTTTGTACACCCTGTAAAAACAGGCTTAATAACTGTGTGCAAATATAAGTAACAGGAAGACAGACTGCACAAAGTATATATATACAATCTTGATCAGAACAACGGAATGAGTCGATATAGTTTTGTGATATCGGCAAAGCACTAATCGATAAAAACCCTAAAAGCAAGCTTCATATTAAACGTATAAGATTGTTTCATCGGATTTTAATATTTATAAATATATTTATCTACTCTGTAAGGCGCATTAAAATCAATTAAAAAGCACCAAAGTTATTAAGGAAACAATATTGGAATATTATCGGGTAGCCCAGAGTATTTTACTGTAGGACGCGTCCGACTTGTCAGCTCCGTTCTTGCTGGTAATATTTTTGCGGCTGACGCACTTGAACAAAGATTGATATACAACATATACATGTGAATATAATTAATATTCTAATATAGCTGAGAGAGTCATATTAGATATATTTTGTTTATTAGACTTATAAACATTACTATACAACTAGCATACTATTGGATCTTATTTTGAAAGTGCAAACAAACGATTATTTGTCAGCGCGCGTGTGTTTGTTTTTGCAGACAATTGAAAACTGACAATTGAGTTTATTTTTAAAAATCATGTGGAAAATCCGCAGCAAGGCCAACACAAGTTGGCTAAAATTAAACCGTATTAGACCCAAATCGACAGCAACTGTGTAAATATGATCGATAATGCCATAGTATTTAGAACTTGGAATAAAGTTTAAAAATAATATGCACCCAAGCCCAGCACAATTTGTTAGCTTCAGCTTAAACAATTAATCGAACTCTAATCGAGGGCAGGGCTAAAGCGTCACACAGATCTTTGGCCAGATATGTGAGTTACTTATCTCTCTCTATATATACATATATACTATACACGTGTTTAGGCGTGGCAATCATCAATATTCATAAAATATTATTATTCATATTTCAAAGTGCCACAAACTGAGACATTTCGAATTTTTTGATTAGCCAGTGTCAAGGCAGCTCAATTCAAATTGAATTATGCCCGGCCAACCAGCGCACAAAAGTCTATGCTCGGCATGCAAAGAGGCAGCAAAAGGCGTAAGAGATCGGCCAAAAATTGGGTCTGGAGACGGATTCTGGCATGCTCGCTGTCGGTGGCAGCCGACTTAACTGCCGATTTTCAGTCAATTTGATTTCGTTATTTTCTATACATAAATATTAATCATAATTCGTAACTCATAATCACCGCATTATAAAATAACGCAAGCATATAATAATATTTCATATTTATGTATGTACGCAATATATATTTCGAATGATTTCAAATTTATATTGCTCTGGGCTCTTTCAAATTATTGGCGATTATTAAAATTTAGTATGAGATTTTTCAATTAAAGCAAAAGTTCATTAAACAAATTTCTTGGCATTTGTGCAAAAAAAAAAGAGTATAAAAAGTGTCTTTGAAAATGTTTAACTTGCAGCGGGTAAGATTTGCTTTTGCCTAGCATTTAGTCTATATATTTAGTCTTATTTGGTCTACATAAATTGACATTATTTAGATAAGCTGTTCCAACTGCATATCCACTCAAATTATTATTCATTTACCGTCAGATATTGCGCATGACTTTGTCCATTTATCTAAATTTATTTAGCATATCAATTTTCAACCAATTTATTTTCTCTTCGTTTATCTACAATATATTTATGTTTATCTATTTATCTGGGTCTCTAAGTATCTAGCCATAGTCAGCAAGCGCAAGAAACCAACTGCAAACATATTTTGTTGAATCTAAATTTTGCGGTTTTACTTGGTGTATTATTTGTTGCTGCTGTTGCTGTTGCTGCTGCTGTTGCTGCTGCTGCGCGACAGCAACCAGCACAATTGCAATTATTCAATTCAAATCAATCAGCAACAAATCGCAAAGCACACACACACAGACAGGGTAGAGAGACATTGAGCATAGTTAGTACTGAGTTGCAATGATTTAAGTTGCTGTCGTTATCGTTTGCTGGCGCTGTTGCTATTGCTATTGCTGCTGATTAAACTGAAAAAACAGTCATTATCGTGCACACACACACATATTAGTATATATATATATTTATATATATATATATGTTTATTTAGACCCTGCACTTTGAAAGAGTACAAAAGGGTCTATTAAGTTAGTATATATATTCATGATCAGGACGAGGAGTTGAGTCAATATAGCCATGTCCGTCTGTATTAACACTTCAAACTCATAAACTATAAAATACTGAAGCTGGAGACATAATTTCAGGCATTTAGGTTATACTATAAAGTTTCTTTTAGATTTCAAATATCTCCCGCTCATCTCCAGATATTCGCAAGAAACCACAGTAGCCATACTGTTTAAGCTATCGACTTGAAATTCAGCATGTTCATAGCTTTTTGTATTAGCTATTGATGATGGGAATTGCATTACGATCAGTTAAAAAACAGCAAAGATATGCCAAAGACAATTTGCTACTTATTGCATACGCCTAGATTGAAGATTATCAAAGATATTTGCATAGGCGCGTAGTTTTGTTTGTTTTGTATGTACATATTCACAAAGTAAATGGTCTCACACTGTCGACTACGTCCGACTGATCTGCTCCGTGCTTTCTGGTTGTTTATATGTGTGCTGTGACTGTCGTCGCTTCGTTGTTCGACCAATTGCAGATAAATTCAATTCATTTATCGCATATGGATTCTGATCAGCTCAACTGCCCCCTACACCCACTCTGTGTGTCTGTGTGTGTATGTGTGTGTGTGTGGTAGTGTGTGTTAGAACTGGCTAGCTGTAGTGCACATGCTGGCGTCTCGCTCGCGTCTATTGTTTGTTGACTGATTGTTGATTGCTTGACAGCATTCGTTTTTTATGTCTATTTCTCGGTGTTTTTTATTATTGTTGTATATTTTGTCTAGTCTCTATATAGAGCTGCTACTGTTCGTTTGTATGGTAAATGGCGATTTTGATTTTTTAAATTGATTATTTCCTTATTTTCGTGTACCAATTGTTATTGTTGTAACTGTGGCTTGAGCTAGTTTGCAACGGTTTGCATTGCATTTTGCATTTTCCTTTTTTTTTCATTTTCTTTTGTTTTGTTTTGATTTGATTTGATTTGATTGTTCGCCATGTGATTTTGCATGCAATTTGTGTGTTGATTTGTGTCATCGGTAATTGGTTGTTGTCTTTGCTAATATTATTGCTGATCTCATGCCCTTGCCCCTTGCGCCTGCACGTCTCGTTGCTTACCATAATTGCCATTGACTTTCACTTTCAACTTTCAGCATTTTTTTAGAAATTTTTCTTATTTTCTTTCGATTTTTCAGTTAGTTTTGCCTAATAAGTATTTAAGACTAATTCTTTGCTCTTTTCTTTGCAGGTAAGCAAACCGCTAACTAGCGTAAGTACACTGAAATAAATTATATGGATTTTGTGAGCTTGTTAGCTCATTTGGCACTTCATAAATATTGCTGCATGTTGCAATTGCGTTTTGTCTAATTGATGGCCATTAAACTTGTGGCAAGTACAGCAACCGTTAGCATTTTTGTGCCATTTTGTTGTTGCTTTTGGGTCTGGGCCCCTTTTCTGATTTACGGCTAACAAATAAGTTGGCAACTTTGCAGTCAACTTGTCAAACCATTTTTCAGGCCTTCATTTTCTGGAGGGGGGGGGATGGCAAGTTGTGCGGGTGATATGAATAATTACACAGCATACTCTGCTCCAAGTCATGTGATCATCAATTTTGACACCTTGTCAAATGGCCAACTATGAGCCAAAGATATATCTATAGACAGATTTCGAAAATTTGCCATGAAAAGTTGCTGCAGCTGAACGAAGAAAATTAATAAAATTCTTACATCTTAAGTTCATTAAAGATGTCTTCAAGTTGTTTAATAAATATTCTGTTCTGAAATTAATTTTATTTAGTTTATTTTATTATTTTTGTCGATTTACTAAAATATATTAAACATGTTTCCATTACACTTTAAATATTTTTTAATAAAATTAATAAATTATTAGACATATTTAAAATTTTTGTAGAAATTTGCATTAATTTGTGAATTGTGAAGAATTAATCTCAACATTTTACAGCGCATTTCCTTAGCCTATACTTTCACGTTTTCCTTCAGTCTGCACATCTTTTGGGCCCAAAAACTCCATCCAATTCAAATCAAGTCAAGTCAATTACAAGCATGAACGGAAATTCAAAAATTTTCAATTAGCAAAACGAAGACGAAGACGAAAACTGTTTGCTGTTTGTTTTTTTGCTGTCAATATATCAAATTGCATTTTATTAATTTAGCATTAAATGGACAAGAACTCAGACTGCATATGATTAAGGCTCCCACGTTCGAAAGTGCCAAGTCACTATGAGATAAGAAATGCAAAAATACAAATAAAATGTAGAAATAATGTTAAACACTACAGCATTATTAGACAATAAATTAAAATTGCTTTATAATTGCTGCTTGTAGAGGCAATAAAAACTGGTCGAAGAGCTCGAAGAGTCGGATGCCATAGACAGCAGCAGATCGGTCGAACGCGCCCGACTTGGAATACTCTGCAATATTGATCACTTAATAACTTCTAAGCTTGTGAACCGATTTCCATGATCTTTTAGGGATATATTAATATGATAACAGTACATATATAATTCAAATCACCTGTTTTTACATTACAAATTGTGAAAATAAGAGATTTTTACACCTAGCTCACAAAGTTTCCGTGATCTATTTTATTTTCATATGGTATTTTGCGAACAAAATTCGGTCTTGTTGTTTTCCGTGTCTAACAAACATATTCACGCTTTTGACACATAACTTTGTGCTGCAGTTCTGTTTGTTGGCTTAAACACGTACAACAATCTGCAAACAAAAATAATCAGCATGGGAGTTATCAGCAGACGTTTATCTTAAGTTAAAACCAACAGCTTTAACAAGGAAATGACCTCAAAAGAGAATTGAGACCCCCGCACAGTTTGGCATTATGCCGGCGAGCGTAATAAAAATTCAAGAAACTCACGCAATTACATACACAATTGATTTCTAATTAAAAGCGAGAAATTTACTCGAAAATAAAATCCACAAAAAAGTATCCAGGGAAATAAAATGGAAATAATTATTGGCGTCATGCATTTAAGTTCCGGCTGAGCCATCAAGTTCAGGCTTTGTGCCCCCCCCCCCCCCCCTGACCCTCTGTTCCCCTTACCAATGCCTTGGCTGCATGCGACGATTCTAACGTTTGGACAATTAAAAAAGGCTAAGCGTTAAAATCATTCATTTTCGACCAGCTAAATGCAATTGGGGCGTCTGCGATTTGCTTAGGGTGTATGTACTATGGGTGTTCGTGGTTGTGGTTGTGGCCATAGGGTTGCCGCAGTGCCTTGGCTTTAATTAGTTTGCTACGCTGTCGCTTCAGTTTTTGACGAGTGAAAGAAAGAAGAAAAAAACACAACGTGAAGAAACCGCGACAACGTCTTCGTTCACATCGTCATCTTCTTCATCATCCGCATCGTCAACGCAAATTACGCGTCATCAAAATAATTGCCGTGGGTCGCCCAGCCACCAGCCATGCCTCCCTCCGCCCCCCGCCCTCCCGCTTCACCACTTGCTGCCCCTTCTTGCCCGAAATAGCCATACTCTGACAGTCAGTCAGCCCTTGGTCCATGCTGTGGCACAGTGGTTACAACATCACTGAAAACGCGGCCTAAATTATGGCCGCTAACTAGCTAATACTACAGCCCATTTACTAAGAAAACCTTCCACACTGAGAGAAAAATGTAGGGTGTTCAAAAGTTCAATGCGCCACATACATTTTTTATAAACAAAAAGCTTTTCATTCAAGAGCGTGCTTAAATATTTTTCTATTGCAAAGAATAATTAATCTTAAAATAATATACAATTTATAACTAATCTAAACTTTATTGAATTTAATTTTATCTTAACTCCGTAATTTGTCTTACATTATCCAAATTTTCTTTTTCAATATGCGCTTCAATTCTAGAAGAAAAAACGTTTTTATTACAAGTTATTTTACTTAACCTTTATTTAGATATTTGCTCACTTGAGCATATCTAAATTTCCCATGACTGCACCCACTGTACCGTTCATAATCAAACAGCCCAACAGACGGGCAATTAAAATAAGCTTGCTATCTATATATAATTAAATATCTATACATATTTATAGAAATGCTTAAACATTTTATGCCAGTCTCTTTTTTTTCTGCCCATTTTGAGTGCATATAACCATCCCTACCTTGGTATTTTTGCAGTTTGTAGCCCCAGCTCATTTGATAAGCCAAGCAATTGGCATTACAATTTGTCGTTAATAGAAAACGAAATTGGCATCAAATAAAGAGAGCCTGAGAGCGCAGACACACAGTGCCTGCAGCAAATCCAATTAGAACCTAAAGCTAAAATCAAATTAGAAAGCAGCTGTCCAAGCAGCTCAAGCAGTCTGCCTGTCTCAGGGAAATCAATAGCCAAGCAGTTTGTCCATTTAGGTTGTAGATCTCGACCACTGTAAGAGCCACAATTTTAAAGTTGCAAAATTGTTATTAAGCATGTAGGTAGCTCAGGGAATCGTCGATTGATGCTGTGATTTGCATTATCATCAGATACGCAACAGCGAAGATATGCAATAGACAATTTGCTTGACTTTATATGAGGTCTCCTACGTTCAGTTACGTCCGACTGCAGCCTTGCTGGTTTTTTTTTATTGACTTAAGTTTGTGAAATGCAGCGGACCAATAGAGAATGTGGCTTGGGGAAAAGCAGTTAGTATTAACTGTGACCGGAAGTGCAGGTCTGTGTTTCGTAATCTCAATTGTCATTACTCATACGTCACGTATGACGACTTTAAGTAGCTTTGTGTGTAGCCCCAAAAAAAAAGCAGCAGCAAAATAAAGCGGAAAAGTGAAAAAAAACGTTATATTTACAGCAGCTCAGGCGCTGATCATGTGGGCGGGTAAGCTTGAAACAAATAGGAAAAAAAAATAGATATGCATATATGGGTAGGTACAAAGCAATTGCAAGAGGAAGGAAGTTGAAACCATTAGAAAATGCCAACGAGCTTCGTCCGTCGACGTTAGCTCAAATAAGCCAACAAGTTAGCGTCTATCTACATAGCATATATACGTAGAGATATATAGAGAGATATATATACTCCAGATCCAACGATGCTCAAGTCCTTAACGTGAGTCGGTTGATATTAAGGTGTTGTGGTGTTTGTTTTTGTTTTCTCTCCTTTTTTTATCAGCACGCCGTCACATTCATATTTTTCTATCTATTGGCATAAAACAAAAAGCAGCAGAAGCAGAAGGAGAGACAAAAAGGAAACAGACAAACAAAGCGAGTGCAGGACAAGCATTCGAATGAGATGTAGTATGCATGATGATGCCTTACGAATGTTTGCTGGAGATGTTGATTGGCATTGCGTTATTTGGGAGGGGGGAGGGAGGAGGGGCTTGGAGCTAGGGAGACTGTCCGTGCTGCTTGCTGTCCGTGTACACGGTCTGCCTTCCCCATATTGATGATGCGGGCAAAGACAAAAACCGACAACAAAATAAAATACAAAATACAAAATACCAAAAAAAAAATAGAAATAAAAAGACAACAACGTAGCGAGTGCTTTGCTCATAAATTATTGTCTAGACTATGATTTTAACGTTTTTTGATTATGAAAGCCAAAAAACATGTAGAGGAAGTAACCCAAAAACCCCAGGCCCGAGCAATATGCGGTTATTGTATAGAGCGAAATATATATAATAAAAATCGCTGGCATAACCTTTTTAGGCATTTGTATTTGTTTGTTTCTTTTTTTTCGCTCTCGTTTTTATTCTTTTTTAACGTAGATATCATATCAATAAGCAAAAGGATTAGACATATGACTGCCCATGGACCAGCTCAAGGGGTACATTTTGGGTCGACTTTTGTAGTCATCATCAGCGTTGTGCTTATCGTGGGGTTGTCACAAAAAAATAAAAAAATAAAAAATATATATGTTTATAAAAAAGTGTGCAGCAATATGAATAAAAGTCAAGCTCACGACTTGTGGCATGGTGGAGTTCACAAAATTGGGTTCGCTCTGGCCAGACAATTATTAAGCAAAAGTTTAACGAATTAGAAACAAAATAGGCTATAGATTATTGAATGGGATGCTGGGGGGGATGCTTGGGCTTTGATTAAAATGTACAATTTGCAATACGTGTATACACAATATGTGGGTATTTGTTGCCTTTGTGTATAACTGTCTCAGTCTCAGTCTCAGTGTTAGTCTCAGTCACATAAATAAATATGAAAATCAACCCGGGCAACACTTCAATGGAAACTGCTCAGCTCTCCAGCTCCCCAGCTCCTCAGCTGCAAATCAAACCCTTTACCCTTTACCCTTTGCCCAGCCCACCCACATAGCACGCAGCAAATTTCTAAACAATAAAATCAAAACATAAATCGAAAATTGTAAAATTTGAATAAGAAATTGCGACGGTAGACGCTTTCGAGCTCTCTCTGTCTCTCTTTGAGTTGTTCTTGCGCTCAGCCTGGGAATTGTAAAGCTGTCAAATTTTAATTACAAAACTTTATAATCCAAAAAATACAACAAGCCAAACGCAGAAATGTGCGCGATGTACTGTGCCATATACCCTGGGGTTTCTGCCCGTCCCCCACATCACATCCCCCCGCATATAGATACCCTCTCATCATTTAGTTGTTGCCGTT
This sequence comes from Hypselothyrea guttata, assembly GCA_035045125.1. Classification (NCBI taxonomy): domain Eukaryota; kingdom Metazoa; phylum Arthropoda; class Insecta; order Diptera; family Drosophilidae; genus Hypselothyrea; species Hypselothyrea guttata. The sequence continues at coordinate 2,695,191 of JAWNNJ010000194.1, forward strand.
GCTCCCAAATCAATTCAATAACTTTGCTCTGTGAGTGCGTGCGTGTGTGCGTGTGTATGTGCGTGTGTGTGTGTGTGTGTGTGTGTGCGTAAATAAATGACTGCTTGACTGACTGACTGAGCCACTAAATGAATGAATGACTCTAGCTTCACTGACAAAATGTCTAACTCTATGCCTGCTTGACTAACTGTCTCTCTGTCTGTTCTGTCTGTCTGTCTCTTCGTCTAACTGTCTCTTCGTCTCTCCGTCTCCCTGTCTGTCTGTCTGTATATCTGTCTGCGTATTGACGTCGCTTCGTGCCAAGTTCAGTTCGATGTTGTTTGATTTATGCCTTTGAATTGTTATAGTACTTGCCCCAGTCTCAGTTCCTCTCGTACTCCCTCTCCCCTCCTTCTTCCCCTCCCCCTACCACTACCACTTCCACTTCCAGTCACCTCTTCCATTTGTGCCTTGCTGTACGCGCAGTTGTTGCCTCTGGCAATTGACAAATAACTAATGAAAATTCGTAAATTCGCAAATTCGAAAATTACCTAATGCCAAGACGCTTTTAGTTTTAAAGTATTTATCATTTGATACATTGTAAATACAATATGGAATTTATGATTCGATTTATGAATTTCTGCATTATCAAGAGCTTTCAAAATCCGAGCAAGGTGAAGCGGCAACAGACACAGTCGGACGCAACTGACAACAAGATTAACGAGACTTTTCAAAACGCACAAATGAGTGAAACGTATTTATTGTGTCTTGTATCTCGTAGCTGACAGTTAAACAAATATAACTAGGACTAGAACACAGTATACTTAGCTTTATTGAATGTAAGGAACAGTCGGAAGCAACCGAAAATTAGAAAAATTATTCTTTAAGTGTAAATAAATAATTAGTAGGGCTAGAAGCTAGTTTAAAATCATTGACAAATCCAGCGCAAAGTTATGCTCTTCAATACTTTAAACAGCATTCATGCACTTGATTCGTTTGCACTCGTTCAAGTTATTCATACCGTCCATTGTTGCCTTTTGTTGCAAATTGCCAACTTGGGTATTCCCAGCTGCAGAACAGCAGCAACAAAAACAACAGCAACAGCAGCAACAACAGCAACAACAGCAACAACAAAAGCCTTGGCGTCAAAGCTCTGGGGTACACTTGATAGACTTTAAGCCGTACGTACAGCAGCATTGCAGCCCCTGTGCCGTGGCGCAACACTTGAAACAATCAAAAATCAATGACAAACGTACACGGCAAAAAAAAACAGTGTGCAGAGAAAAAACTGGAAAGCAGAGCTCAAGTCGTTGACAGCATTGAGACGACAATAACATTGCTGCTGCGTTTTGTGGCTGTTTCTTTTTACTCATTTGTCTTTTGGCTTTTTGGAAATTAACAACACACGCCGCATATACCCCGCTCTCCTCCCCCACACACCCCCTGCTCTTGCCATCCCCCCACTTATAACGGCACAGCAGCAGCGCCCAATCGAAAGCTCTTTTAGACGAGACTGCTTAAAAAGTTACCCCTTTTTTTAAGCCTATCTATCTTCTAACTTCAGCTCTACCTCACTCTGTCTTTATTTTACACTCACTCTCGCGCTCTCTCTTTTTCTTGCTCTCTGTCTCTGTCTCTGCATTTAACTGTATATAAATATGTATCTGTATATATATGTGTATATAAATTAAAATTTTTATGCCCGAATGAATTTTAATTCCTTTGACGGTTCGCTTTTGGCATTGGCAGCTGGCGTGCCTAAAAGGCTGCTACAAAAAATATATAGATATATGTATTGTATAAGGATATGTGTGTGTGAGCCAGTGTGTGTGTGTGTTTGTCAGCTTCTTCTGCTGCTCTGTCTTTGATTGCTTATTGTTAATTTGTATTTGTGTGTGTCTCTCTCTGTCTCCCATTTTGCATACGCGTATGTGTGTGAATTCTGAGATGTTTTTGCTGCTGTTCGCTGATTAAACCCTTTTTTTACCCTTGCCCATAAATGAATGAAAGCGGCAATCATACACGCACACACACGCACGCACACTCACTAACACATACACACACACTCTTATAAGGCATCTTAATTCCTTTTGGCGTTTTATGCATCGACCCAAGCAATGCTCCCACCTGCTGCCATTTTTACGTTCGCCCAAACGTCAACGTCTTTTGCCTTCGAGTGTTTGTTATTATTGTTGTTGTCTTCAGTGTGTGCGTACATGTATATGTGTGTCTATGTGTGTGTGTATGTATGTGTGTATTGACTGCTTTGTCAATTGTTTGGGGGCTGCGGACGGCCTGCCTGCCTTCTTCCTTTCTCCTCCCTCCTCCCTCCACCCTTCTGCCTCCCTGACAGCCTGACTGTCTTCCTTCCTTTTGCCGCCTCTCTGCCCCCCTCTGCCGTTCTGGCCTTATCCGCGCTGGCTGCCTGGCAATTTTGTTAATTACAAATCGTTTGCTTTTGGCTCTATGCTAATGTCTCTGCCTGGGACAAGCCGCCCCCTGCCCCTCCTCACAAGCCCTTATGACTAGCATGTGTATGTGTGTCTCTATTTTTGCATAACTTACGCAACTTTTTACAATTCTGACAGCTATGTTGCCCCAGCTCCCAGTAGGTCCCCTTGCTTTCAGCACTCCCCCTTCCCTCCCCTCAATAAACAAGGGTTGTTGTTCTATTATATTCCATACATGTCTATTTATATATGTTTTTATATGCATGGAATTTATAGACTATCAGCCAAAACATTGCTGTCTCTTTAAATACTAAGGCACGCACTTCTTTAACCATAGCCAATTAACAGCTGGACCCCACACACACACACAGAGAGAGAGAGAGAGAGAGAGAGAGCAAGAGAGAGAGAGAGCATTGCAACAGTCTGAGCTGTCAGTCAATGTCCAAAAATGTGTGTTCCCTGCCCCATCCAATGTGTAACTATTTTATTGTTGGAAAAATGTAAATTTTCATAATTTTACAGTCAATACTTTGTACGGCGAAGACTCTTCAACGCCTCTCCGCACCCCTCTCTGCACCTCGTGCTCTTTGTCGTCTGCCTTTGCTGCTCATAGTTTTTATTTCATTGTACGAGTATGCCATGGCCCGTATATGGAACCCCATTTTTGGGCCAACCGTTCATTGAGCCAGGCAGAACCACAAGCCAACGAATTGGACAGCAGGCAAAAGTTTTGCTCAAAGGGTTGCAAATGATTTTTGAGTTTGTGTCGAAAATCCCCAAAAAGTTGATTTATCGTTTTAATAATTCTTCAACAGAGCAGCAGCCGCAGCAGCAGCAGCAGCAACAGCAGCAACAGCAGCAACAGCAGCAACAGCAGAAACTGTTGGATTGAGATTTTAATATTAAAATGAAATGAAATTGAAAATGACAAAAATGTTGGATGCAAAAATCCACGCATCTAAAAATACTTATTTACTTCAATTAACATTATTGCCAATTTTTATCAATGAAAAATCCATACACATAAAACAAATACGTTTAGTTATTGAATGTTTATCACTCTAAAATGCAGCGTTAATTTTAATTTGCATTGTTGCCAGTTTTCACAATTGATAAATATACATTTTAGCTATTTTCCAATCAATCGTTTATAGTATTTGCATATTTGTTTATTGGCTATTTCCCATACAAACTTGCAGAGTTGCCAGTTTTCACAGTTGATGAATATACATTGTAGCTATATACTAATCGATCGCGTATAGTATTTACATATTTATTGCTTACTTGCAGTATTGCCAATTTTCACAATTGATGAATAAGCATTGTTGCTATTTACTTATCAATCGTTTATAGTATTTGCATATTTATTTATTGTTTCCCATATTAACTTGAGAGAGTTGCCACAGTTTCACAATCAATCGCAGAACATAAAGTAAATTGTATTGTTTACTAATTGCAGAGTTGCCAGATTTCAGCTAGTCTTGTTGCCAATTTTCATTGTCTGTAGTTTTGTGCGGCTGCTGCTTCATCTTTTTGCTTGACAGTAGATTATTAATGAACTCAAGCACATGTGTGTGGGTGGGTGTATGTGGGTGTACGTACGGCTAAGACACTCACACACATACACGCACACACACACACACATACAGGCACAACCCTTAGCATACCCGTACACTTGCGTCGCATGCTAATTGCGTTTATTTAACAAAACAAATTTTTTACATTTTCGAGTTCTTCTTCTTCTTGAGCTGGCAAAGGGGTTTGGATGGGGGTAGGGGTGAAAAACTGGCTCAATTGAGTTGGCAATTAGACGGCTGCCAGAAGGGACATTTTTTAGAGTTCGAGTTCCAGTTTGGATTCGGGTTAGAGTTAGAGAATCGCGTATTGGATGGGGATATACAACATTTTTATGCAATTAATTTGAGTCGTCGTCGTCGTCGTCATCGTCATCGTCGTCGTCTTGTCATGTCGTCAGGGGGTTGGACTCGATCTGCAAGTTGTTGTCCTTAGAAGCGCTCACACATGTCTCTCGTATGCTAATGAAAAATCGAACACGCAACCCCTGTCATACATCTACCCCCTGCCCCACACTAAACGCATGGGCTGGGCCTGCATTGGAGGGGTTGGGGATTGTCTTTTGATTGATAATGAAATTAACTGGCTCACCGACTAACTGACTAAGCGGCTGAGCGACTGAGCGACTGTTTAGCATTTCGTGGCATGACATGTGCTAAGGCCGGAGAGAACACATGTTTATTTATTTATGTTTATGCGTTTTTAATGCCAATTATGTATTATTGCTAGGTTGTGTGGGCTCAGTCATAGTTTCCGCATTGTTTATAGCCAATAATCATAATCTGCCTAGGCACCAATATTGATAAAATAAAACGATGACAAGGGAAAATCAACGCTTGAGCGAGTTAGCATGAAGGGGCATGATCATGTGTGTATTGCCAAATAAATTTCGTAAAAACGTGCCACACAAAATAACAGCATGACACGCAAATTGCCAATTGGCATTATGCTGATTAGAGCCGAATCGAAATGCTCGAAATGCTCGAAACGCTTGCTTGGGGTACAGTCACGGCAAAGCATTGTTTCGGGCGCTTTGTTCTCTTTGCCGTATGCATCAATTAAAAACCGCGCCATTAAATTAATTTTAATCACATAATAACAAATACACACAGACAGACACACACACACACACACACACACACACACGCATACAGAGCGAAAGACACCTGGCTGTCATTAAAAAATTTTGTTGCATACCGCACGGCGCACGCCGGCTAAAAACTTTGTCTTGTCATCTTTGTTGCGTCTTTACGCACACACTCACACACACACCTGCACACCAACACACCTGCACACCTACACACCTACACACACGTGAGCTGGCACGTCGCTCATACGTCTCTCACTGTCGTTGACGCACTTAAGAAAAATTCCCTTGTCAAATTTGCCAATTATCATATTTTCATCAAACAAACAAAGTTCCCCAAAAACTCAAACGTTCGCTAGCGGCGGTTTTTGCCTGGCCCACATACCCCTATGCCTGATTATATATACATATATGTACATATATTGTACCTGATATGGTGCTACTCCTCTCTCTCTCCCCCCTCCCCTGCTGACTTTCTTATACACCTGTGGCTGTATCTGTGGCCTGCAGCTTCCAGCTTCAGTCTCTTGAGTCGACGTCGACGTCGACGCTGTCATCGTCTTCTGCGTCCTCGTTGTTAATTTTATTAAAAATTATTTTATAACTCTCGAACTTTTGCACATATACAGCACCGGGCGAAAGTAACGCCAACAACGCGCGGCGACGTGACTTACGCGTACACTCTGCGAAAAAATCAAAATGTTCTTATTTGATTCAATCTCGAAGCGGCGCTATAGACGTACTATCCAGAATTTGCTTAATCTTAGTATAAATTTACTTAATTCAAGTAATCTTGATTTTAAATACGTTTTAGATTGTTTAAATTAAATGATGTAAAAATATGTTTAATTTGAGCATATATTAACTGAAACTAAACATGTTTTTTTGTGTTTTTAATCGCAATTTAGATTTTACTTAAATTAAGTAAAAAACGTTTGAAATTTTGGGTGACGTATTTTGAATTAATTTCATCCATGAGCATCAAGAAAGTTTCCCCGAGTGTATCTTACCTCTTTGCAAGCCAAGTACCGCTGCCCACCTACCTCCTGCCTTCCTAAGTCCTCCCCTCAGTCCTGTGCTTGTTGTTAAAATATTGATGTGCACAATTACAACAAAATTGCCAGCAGCTACAGACAATAACACTGTGCAACAGAGTTTAAGCACAACGAAAAACTCGCTAAGGATTATTTTATTCATCATTTTCGAAAATAAATAAATAAAATAAAAGATATATGTTTGATTAATATCAAAAAAGGATTCAATGGAAACTAATATTTTTAATTTGCTTCTGTTAATTTTATTATATTTTTCATTGTTAATTAAACTATTAAAACTATAAGAGTATATATAAATTCAAATTGAAGAAAATATAAAAAAAATTATTCATTGCAAGCCAATTTAAAATCTTATTATTCTGGCCAGTAGTAGAATGACATTGTAGGTGAATCTTTAACCAATTATATATAACACAATTAATGCGTTATTTGTGTCTTTGTTTACAGATTAAAGCACTTTTGGATGAGCTGCAACGTCTGCGCGATAAGGAGCAGCGTGATCTGGTACAAATCCAAAGGCTCAAGGAGCATTTAGAGGTGAATCGGCAGCATATTATTCGGCTGGAGTCGCGTTTGGACAAACAGCAGATCAATGAGGCGTTGGCTGAGGCTACTGCATTGGCGGCTGTGACGGCCGCTGCCACCAATAACAATAATAATAATAATAGCATTAACAATAGCAACAATAATAACAACAACAACAACAACAGCAACAACAACAAACACAATAGCCAAACAAACAGTGAGCACAACAACGATGCGTCTGTATTCCAAACAACAGATCTGTCATCGAGCCATCAGCATAATGTCGCTGATAACGATGACGATGACGACGATCAGGATAATTGCAATGTCAATGAGCTGCGTGATAATGACAACGATGCCGATAACGATGGCGATAACGATAACGATCTGGATGATGATGATTTAGAAATCAACCGCAATGAGCAGCAATCAAATGCCATTGCCAATGATGATGACGAGACGGATGACCACGATGTCGAAATGTCAAATGCCACAAACACAACGGATACCAATGAGCTGAAAATCAAAAAGGAGCAAAAGTAAGTGATACTTCATTCATTCTATGCAGTATTAAAAATTATATACATATTTACTTTTAAATTGATTTCCAAAAACAAGCTAAATTGGCAACGCCTGGCTTGCGATCCACCAATAACAAACTATTATCGATATTCTCTGCATAAATACTTATATTTCGATATATCGATTTTATTAACACTCTCCTTTCGTCCCGCTCTCAGCTGTCCACTGGATCTGAACGTGCTCAGTCCACAGTCGGCCATTGCTGCTGCTGCGGCAGCTGCAGCCGCCGCTGCCTGCGCCAACGATCCGAACAAATTCCAAGCTTTGCTGCTGGAGCGCACAAAAGCTTTGGCCGCCGAAGCTTTGAAGAATGGCGCCAGCGATGGCGTCAACGCTGCCAGCGATGGTAAGTATACAGCACTGTGCACTGTGCACACTGTGCACACACAACTGTACCTATTTCCTGTGTTGAACAACGTAATGAAGAGAAAAGAAATGATGCAATTTCCATGCTTCGAGTCGTTGCGCTGTGATTCTTTCTGTCGCTTATTATCTGAGAGCTCGCACTCGTAATGTCAATAGCTAAACACTTGATGATGGTTGATGGTTGATGGTTGGTATGAGTATCTTTGATTTGAGCCATAAAGCCGGCTATTTATGATATGTCGGTGTTTGCTATGAGCATTACGGGCAACGGCGCCAATTTTTATGGCCTGTCAATAAGCGTAGAAACATCAGCGATCGCTCGAAGACAAGATATGTCTTTCTTTCCGCATTTTTTGTTGTTGGTAGTTATACGGTTTTTTTTTTTTGTTTTATTTTTTGTATTATTATTATGATTTATCTTTTACAATATTTGCATCAAATAGACTGCATTGCGTTGTCATTGTTGTTGTTGTTACAGAATATATATATAATTTGCTCTGCATGTTTATCGATAACTCAAGAAGACAAATACAACAGACAGACAGACAAGCTCATCATCATTCTCATCAACATAATCATCAAGCCACAAACACGAACACTTTAATATGCTACCTATGTCTCTCTCTCTCTCTCTCTATCTATCTCTCTCTGTCACTGTATCTCTGTCTCTTTATTAATATGAATTGAATATATATATATATATATATACATATACATATATACAGTTTATTTGTTGTTTTGTTGAACGAATTGGCAAAAGTGAAAAGTTGGCAAACAAAAATCGAGCAAAAATTGCAAAGAAATTTTTGACAAAGTTGCACAAACTATATAGGCCCTATGTACTGCTATGTAATGCAAGTACAGGGCCTACAAAAAGAAAATTTTGATTAATTTTTGGCGTTTTGTTCCATGGATGTTGTTGAAATCAGTATTTTTATATGAAATACCAATTAAGGCCGAAACGATACGTTATTTAAACATACATAACATAAGTAGCAACAAGACAAAAGGCGCAACTTTTTTGTTGTTGTTTTCCGCAGAAATGCCGCAACAACAACAACAACAACTTTCACTCTCAGCAACAAGCACAGCGCCAGCAACAACTGTTGTTGCTGCAGCAGTTGAGGCCGATGCAGCAGCAGCAGCAACAGCAACAGCAGCAGCAGCAGCAGCAGCAACAACAGCCACGGATAAGCCTGTAAATGCCACAATATCCGAGTTGAAATTGCAACCAAAAATTGAGCTAATAGACGCGGATGAGGCTGAAGCTGAGCCTGAAGCTGAGCCTGAGCCTGAGCCAGAGCCAGAGCCAGAGCCTGAAGATGTTGCTGGCCAAACGCTGGAGGCGCAATTGGTCAATAGCTATTGGCGGCGTGGCCTGGAATCCAATGCAGCAGCAACAGCAGCAGCAGCAGCAACAACAACAACTGTTAGCAAAACGCCAACAATTTATCAAAATAGCAAACAACAGCAGCAGCTGTTGCCGCCACCCATGCCACAGCAGCAACAACAGCCGCACTTTGCCACGCAACAACAACAACAACTACACTACCAACAACAACAACAACAGCAGCAGCAGCAACATGGACCCTCGTCCACTGCGCTGCTCAGCCAACTGGTTAACTCCACTTTCTCACATGCCAATCACTCCTCTTGTTCCAATTCCAAATCGACACGCCCAGATGCCGGCCCTGCACACCTGCAGCAACACCCACACGCACACCAGCAACACCAGCAACAGCAACAGCAGCAGCAGCAACAGCAGCAGCAGCAACAGTTGCATCAGCAACATATGCACAACAGCAGCAGCAGCAGCAACAACAGCGCCAGCGGCAATGAGCCGCACAATCATCACCATCAGCTGGGCCATCATCATGGGCATGGCCAACTGTTGCATACGGCGCATCATGCGCTGCACCACGGCGATTCGAACTCCTCCAGTGCCAACAGCACCACCAACAGCACCACCGCCCAGCTGGCAGCGAGCATTGCCAGCACGCTGAATGGCAGCAAGACGCTGTTGCAAGCGTCTGATGTCGATGGTGCACCAAATGCTGCCGCTGCCGCTGCGGTGGCAATGGCTGCACATGCCCAGCATGCCGCCGCCTTGGGGGCGCAGAGTTTTTTGCCCAATTTGCCGGGATTGCCGGCGTTCCAATTTGCTGCCGCCGCTGCTGCCGGACAGGAGGCGAGGGCGCATTTTCGGTTTGCCGATGCGGAGCTGCAACTGCAGCCGGGCGTCTCGATGGCCGGACGTTTGGGTGAGTCGCTGATACCCAAGGGCGATCCCATGGAGGCCAAGCTGCAGGAGATGCTGCGCTACAATATGGACAAATATGCAAATCAGGCGCTCGATACGCTGCACATTTCGCGACGTGTACGGGAATTGCTATCCGTGCACAATATTGGCCAACGGCTGTTTGCCAAATACATTTTGGGCCTGTCGCAGGGCACCGTCTCCGAGCTATTGAGCAAGCCAAAGCCCTGGGATAAGCTAACGGAGAAGGGGCGCGACAGCTACCGCAAGATGCACGCCTGGGCCTGTGATGATAATGCCGTTATGCTGCTCAAATCGCTCATACCCAAGAAAGGTGAGTCTCTAGCCATTAGCTGCTTTTTTTGTTTGTTACCTAATTATAGCCGTAATTGGACTGACACCACTGACAAACTGTACGAAAGTTGGCATAAATATGCAGCTCTATCTCTGAACTACAGCAGTTTTATTTACCAGTTAATATAAGTTTTCACCGCAATTTCCACACATGATTTTGGTTGGCATTAGCTGCGATGTTACTAGAACTTCATTGTTGAAGTTGTATATTATTATACCAAAATAGATATAGCAATAGCAACTATCAGCTAACTCCCAAGCAAAGCCGGCTAATATTCTCCCCCAGAAGCTGCAGCCGAGTGCAAATAAATTTAGGATTTTTCTAAATATCTATATATCTCAAAATGTTATCAATCAATTACAAATATTAATTAATCAATTCAATGACGTAAAAACACTACAAAGATTTACAAATATTGGCTAAATTTTGTATTTCATCTGAATTATTTATTCAATTATGAATCACTATACCATATTTATTAGATTTTTACTAACTAATTTATTTAAATTAATTTTTTTATTTTATTTTATTTGTCATCATTTAAATGTGAATTTAGATTGTTTTCGTTTTATTTTTTAAATTAGTTTCATTTTTATTATTTTGTTAATTTATAGGTTTTCATTTAATCAGGTTTTGTTTCGCTTTAATTATGATTGATTTCATTTTTATTATTTCTATAATATTTATATTTTTTTATTTATGTTTTTTAATTGGCAGTTTATTTATATAGTTTCATTTAAATTAACTTTCTAATTTTTATGCAAATTATTTTATTATTTATTATTTATTTTATTTATTTATTTATTTATTATTTTTGTGCATTCTATTTGTTTTAGTTGATTGCTTCCATTAAATTATGGATATTTTGCTATTATATATTTTATTTTATTTTGAAAAAATTCTTGATGTTTTACAAATATTTTGGAATAGTTTTAATTTAATTGTTTGGCAACAGTTTAAGTTTATATAATTAAATCACAATAGGTGCTTTATAAATAATATTTCTTTAAATCAAAGCAAAAACGAATTTATATTTGAATATTTAGATTTAAATTGGTTTTTATTACATTTACTTATTTGATGCATTTATTTTGCAATTCGATATTAATGTGAGACATTTAAAACGTTGCTTTGGTTCGATTCCGCGGGATGTTCTCACCCAGCATTTCGCTTGTGTTTCGCCTATTTGATGTTTTGTTTGGTGTTGGGCATTTCATTTGTTTTTGGCTGCATGCCAAAATATTCAAATGTACAATTTTAATTATTTTTGATTTTTGCGTATAATCAACGTGCCAACAGCCAACAGCAACAACAGCAACAGCAACAGCAACAATAACAACAGCAACACAACAACAATGTTCTGGATGTATATCGTACGTTTAGTTCGGCTGTCGCCATAAATTTTGGCAAATTTTCACTCTGGGCATTAGCAATTTTACATGTAACATTCTGAAGAATATAATTTGTTAGATACACAGAGCGAGATAGCCAGATAGAGAGGCAGTGTGCGAGAGAGAGAGAAAGCGAGCTAAACAACAAGATCTTTGGCCAATGATAGCCGCAGTTACTTTTATACAACTACACTTGAAAAAATTAACAACGTTTCGTTCTACAAAATAAAGTTCATAACTGAAACTTGTCCGTAAAGAATCGTGAACAAATGCAGATTAACTAAGTAAAGGGAAACTAAACGGAATTGAGCTTAAATTAAGTAGGAATTGTATTTTGTTAAAAAAAAAATTTTTTTAATTGTGTATTCTTCAAATTTGCTATTGGATTAAACCAGAAATTAAATAGGAATTGTATATTATTTAAACCAACAAATTTTTTATTCTTCAAATTTGCTTTTGGATTGAATCGGAAATGCGGAATTTAAGTACGATTACAAATGTTAGCTGTTATTCGCTCAGTGTATTTATCTGTCTGTCTGTGTGCTTTGACTTTGTTTATTTGTTGTCTTGGTTAAATTTTATTGATTATTCATCAATTTAATGGGGGGAACTGCGCCGTTAGCATTTACAACTATGCCAGACTCGCTACAAATATGTCAATGAAAAAGTATTTTTAAAGTGCCAGCTAAGGGCGCAGACACGCACCCCCACCAACCCCCGCTGGCCCGCCTCTTGCAACTGCCACACGCACCTACATGCAGGCATTCATACACTGTATTCCCCCTCCTGGGCGCCTCAGCCCCCCCCTCAACCCCCCTGGTGACCGATGTGACTTGGCAAAGTTAATCAAAGTTTTCTGCGGCCCACTATTTGCCCATTGCATATGTGTCTGCGTGTGTGTGTGTGTGTGTGTGTGTGTGTGTCTGCGTGTATGTGTGTGTGTGTCTAAGTGCATGCAAATGTTGACAATTAATTTATGACGATTACTCATGGCAGCTAAACTAACTGTTTACATATTTAAGCACGAATGTATGTGTGCGCCTCTCTTTCCCTCTCTCTCTCTCTCTATCTTTCTCTCCTTGCTTTGCTGCTGCCTCGCTTCACTTTTCTTACTTCGTTAGTTTTTTTTCTATTATTCGATCGGGTTTGTTTAAGCTCCACTTTGTCCTGCTCGCGCCATTTTCCCTTCTGCTTCTGCTATGCAGTTAATTATGAACAAATAGGCGCCTATGCGATAGCGCATAAAAACTGTTGCCTAACGCAAGGCGCTTGGGCAGCAAAACCGCTGATCAGCTTAAAAATATATGTGTAAATAAATATTACAATTTATTTTTTATATTTTATTATGTTTTTCCAATTTTTCACATAATTAAAATTATTTAAGAATTATATAAACAAATGGCTAAATTAATATTATACTTTTTTCTTTCTTTTATTTTAGTTTAATGTATTAATTAAATTTTTATTTCATTTTAATTCGACTTTTTAAATACTTTTTTATGTTTTTTTTATAATAATGTATTAAGTTAATTATTTAATCTATTAATTTATTTAATTATTAATATATTAATATATTTAATAAAATTATTGAGTTTTCTAAACGATGAAATACGAATTCAGCAATTTGCAATACTTTGAAGTGCACTGCGCGTCAATGATCTTTGAATTGTAATTGTTTAAAGCGCGGCAAGAGCAAAGGCTCCGAACAGATTGCGAGCGGCGGGGAGGGGCAACAGATGGAGGGTGGGGGAGCTAGAAAAAATAAAAATAATATAGCATAGAGGAGGCAGAGAAGAGATGGTCAGGGGTGAATGGGGCGACGCGACGACTGCCGTGACAATTGGTCTGTGAAAGGCTTGAAACAAAATATAACAACAACAGCAACAACAGCAGCAACAGCAACAACAACAACAACAGCCGCAAACGTGAAGTTGAATTAAATGTAAACAACGACAACAACGACAACAACAATGAAATGCAACTGCCGCCTTCAACGAGGCATGCAAAACGTTGACGTGCCGAGCGTTTGAAGTCGTCTTTGTGGTGGACAAAGTGCGGCAATGCCTCACGGGCGTGGCATGCACCACCGAGGAGTTGCCCCAAGGGCGTCGCGCCCAAGGATTGGTTAGAGACTCCCCTTCCTACCCCCCTTCCCTACTGTTTCCCTACTAACCCCCACCCCCACACACACACACACACATCTACAGGGCAGGGGTGGGGGCAAGGGGGGTGCTGGGCGTTTTAGCTGGTTTTGGAGCACCAGCAACATCAGCACTTCGAGCATTGCGAAAAGTTTTCGCGTTTTTGGTTTGTTTTCCAGTTAATTTTTGTTGTACTGTTTGCTGTTGTTGTTGTTGCTGTTGTTGTTGCTGTTGTTGTTGTTGTTTCCATGTTTTGTTTAACAATTAACGACAATTGTTGCATATTAAACGGCGCACAGAGCAAAGCGAGTGAAATTGTTGCAAAACAACAACCGGCTATTGAAAAAGTTAGAACAAGTTAGAAATGCAATTTAAATATATAACGCTTAAATCCGCCTTGAGGCAATATTATTGATAAATTTAAATTACTAGCTGTAAAATATAAAATGGCAAAACAACTGATATGGCTAGAAATCTAACTACAATACATGTTAAAAAAGCATTCGCAAGTCCAGGATATTGGTATCCTTACTCCTTGAAAAAGGCGGTGCCAAGCCCATTTTTTTTAAATAAGTGCATTTTAATCTTCAAAACTCAAATCTAAGTTTATTTTAAGGACTGGCGGTCGCCTTTTCTGAAAGCGTGAGAAAAGGTTTTCCCCAAATTTAGGTGCTACAATATAGGAAGAAGATCAAACCTTCTTTACAGGGTATCTGGTAAATTAATATAAATAAATGCAAGCAGTGCATTAAAGACAGAGGCAAAGATAGTGAATAAAGCATAACATAATTGAATAATTAGCTCTATAGCTAAACCAATTGAAAACGGTTGCATTTAATATGGGAAAACCTAAATAAAATAACCTTGTTTTTTCCATTTTTCAACGGGTACAGGGTATAATCAGTAAGGTCAGAACAGATCATTACGGCGAACGCACGTAACGGACATTAGAATAAATTTGTGCTTCAATAATACACATACAAAGGCAAGCTATGCGCGCATGCAAATTTTCTGTTGCATATCTTTGCTATTTCTGATTCGATTGTAATGCAATTCAGAAGGACATACGCGATTTAGCTCGTCGTTCTGCTCAAACATTTCCCAATTGCACTAACTTGGTGGACTCTTTTGCACGTTCTTGAAGTACAGGGTGTAATTAATGGAAACCGCAATAAAATGACAAAAACCAATACAAAGACAAAGCCGACGTCATTATAGTCTGGCATTTGTATACGTGTGTGCATATAGAAATATATGTGTGTATGTATGTATGTATGTATGTATGTTGTCGACGGCAGGCAGCAAATGTGACCAAGTCGTGGCAACTCGTTATGGCAGCTAATAATACTAGCATATTAACACATAATTCTAGCAGACGTCGTCTATTTGTTTTAGCCAACAGAGTCGGGCGAAAAATGCGTGGCCTAAAATAGAAGAGAAGAGCAAAACGAAAACAAAAGAAAGAATCAACACGCACACACACACACATGCAGAGGGTGTAGCAGATCGCGAGAATAGAGAGAGATGGATAGAGAGAGAGAGAGCGAGAGAGAGAGACCCAAAGACAAAAGCATTCCAAATGCCAAATGACAGAGGAGAAAGACAACAAATGATAGACGATGCCTGGCACTTTTATTTGCCGCCGTTTCACAAATTATTTGTCAGCAGCCATAAAGCGAAATATGTGACTCACACACACACACATACACACACACACACACACACACACGCACACATTTGCCGCATCAATTCCTGCGCTTTTGGCCTCATATTTAAGGCATTTTCTTTTTCATTTTTATTATACTTAAGTATATTCTCTTTTGTTTCCTTTGTATTTTATTTGATTTGATTTTATGAAATATCATTCTATTCATTATTGAGGTAATAAAACGCATGACGAGGGAGGGAGGGCGCGGGGTATACTATATGTATTCATTTATTTATATGCGTGGGCTCCTATACAAATAACTATAAATCAGCTTAAGGCAGATTCAACAATTTTTATCATGCATATGATTAAATTTCTAAATAATATGGACAGCAAATATTTGAATATTTTAAATAGTAATGACTTCATATAAAACATGTCTATGTCGAGGCATATTGATAGGGTATCTGTTGAAATTATATTCTTCAAAAATTTCAAAATCATTGCGCAAGAAAATTTTCATTAAAAAGCAGACAGTAACTATCATATCTTCTTATATTTTTGCTGAAAATATTCATATCTTCTTATTGCTTCAATCTTCTCTGATTTCATTCTCATGCATAGATTCCATCCAAATAAATGTTTTCTTTCTCTATATGAATGTTATTCTCCTCTACCTATATTTATCGTTTACTCATTTTGGCTCTGAACCGATATTCTCCTCAGTTTCTCTTCTTTTCATCCTGAACTTATATTCTTTCTTTCTGCACAAATCAATTTGTTATTATTTATTATCTAGCTCTTGCTAAATCTAACTTCCCCGGTATTTATCCTTATCCTTAATCTTATTTATTCTGTCTCCACCAAACTTTTTGATCGGAATTCTTCCCAATATGATTTCCTCCTGAACTCCTATCCTATGCTATTCATTCAATCTTTATGTACCTAACTTCTGCCTATAATTTGTGTAAAATTAAAAATATTTATTCTAATATTTCATTTTTTCTTCGTAAACCTACCAATTTCATGTATCTGCAATCTCGCCCCACCTCTTTGCTTTTTCATGGTTTAATGCAGGTTTCAGTTCTACCAACGAGCTTATAACTTTAAAAGTCTTTCCATAAGCCCCTAGTTAGTTGATTTAACCGACTTTACTCAATCAAACTGACATGCAATGTGTACATTTATAAATATGTGTGTGTCCCTATGGTGTATAATTTATTTGCCCTACGCTAATTGCTTCGTAATAAACTTTAAAAACTGCCGATAAAAACTCAACTGAAAAATAATTGCAACAGAACAAAAAACGAATGAAAATAAAATGCCAATTGCAAATTAACTGCAGTCAGTGTTGGATGGAATTTCGTAACCAAGACAAACAAATACTGTAGTATTGACGCCCCTTAACCAATTGGAATTCGATAAGAATGCATATTTTATTGGCAGTATTAGCTGTGATGAGACCTTCCTTGAACACATATGTAGACGCATTCGCTCAGCTGTAAGCCCACTTCATTATCATGCTACGTTTGGCCTCAGCTCAGTTAGAAGACGAAAGCAAGTAGGTGTCTTTTGTGTCAGAGTTCGGGCTGTATTTTTGTTATAATTGACACTTCTGCGAACGCAAAGAGCTCAAAACACAACGAAGACAGTCGGTACACTGACTGGCATTTTAATTAGAAAATTTTTCTTGCAATTAATGCAAATTGCGTGCGTGTGCCAATTTCGATGCGCCGTTCAATTGTGGCGCCCCCCCCCCCCCCCCCTCCCCACCATCCCCTCTACCCCCACCCAACACCGTACGCTTGCAACCCTCTGTTGGTACAAAATAGAATAGAGAAGCGAACAAAAAAAACCCTTTTTAAATAACGAATGTTTGATATATACATATAAATGAAGTATGATTACATATTTGTGTGCTGGCAAATATTTATTGTATTAGGAAAAACGCCACAGGAAAAGCACCGGCAGTAACGAAAAGACAACAAAAAAAGGAGTCAGAAACGGTACAGTAGTTAAGGTTGGGGTTGGGTATGGATCTATGGGTCTACTATATGGCACTCAGCGTGTCTGGCGAGAACATTCGTCTGATTTGTTATAAAAGGCAAATATTCATCAAGCAAATTGTGACACAGGTGCCTGGAGTATACATGCATAGATATTATACGTATATAGAATATATGTAAGATATGATAGCTCATATCTATATATTTTTATAACAGCTAAAGGACAGCCAAAATCCAAATCCTTTTGAATGACAATTTGGTCAACATGTTCCTCTCTAATAAATTACAAACAAAACACAAACTCACAATGACTGAACAACAAAAAACACAAAAAAAAAAAAACGCAGACAAAAAGTGGCCAACCGTAACAGCCAACAAATACTATAGCCATACACATACATCTACATAGATCCATATTTATATCCATATGTATGCTAGTCGTGGGGGGTTCAGGTAGTTCGCTTTATTTGAGTATTTAAAAGTCGCGTCTGTCAGCCACGTGTACTGCTTTAATAGCATATTTGTTTACTCTTTAAAGCTATAAAGCGCAGCTATCCGTAGTTGATATGCAATTTATTACACTTAAGCTATTTATAAATTTTAATTTGAAGCTTCATTCATTTAATAATTACACTGTTCCATTGACTATTTGGTGCTGAGCTTAAGATCTGGGGAAGTACGAAAGACATATAATTTAAAGCATTAGTCAAGTCAAAAATTGTAATTGAAATGAATCCAAGATTAGTTATCGATTTTATTTTATTTAATTATTTTAAATTGCAATTGTTAGTGCAGCTTAAAATATAAATTGAAATATAAATTTCGCACTAGTTTTGGTTTTTTTTTTAAGTATTCGGCCACCAAAATTTAGATTGAACTGGCTGACAATATGAAAAAGTGTTTTTACATAAATTAGTTTAAAGGGACACAAAACTTAATATGGTTCAAAAAAAGTTTAAATATTATTTTTTATATTAATATTTTATAAAATTTGAAACATTTTTCTTCGTATTTCCGTTTAAATTTAACGCCGTTAAATTCTTTTTATGAGCTTGTACTTGCAACAGAATTTATATTCGGGCTTCTAAGTCTATGTTCCAAAAAGGCGTATTATCTTTAACAGTTGTTGGAGCCCATGTTGTGCTACTTTCTCAGTTCTTTAGTCGCTATCGATTCGTTGAGCTTGCGTTTTCGTTGACAGTTCTATGCCAAAGCTTAACTCCACGCCAATTTTAAAACCAATTTCAATTTCTCTTCAATTCCATCGCTCAGACGATAGATAGACTGTGCTAGTTGCAGACCCATAGACCCATACTACAATAGATTTAGCACACACATACATACATATCGTACATACATACGCCATTTATGTACGTCTGCGGCTCAAGAGCGCTTAAACTGTCTGTGTCCATGTCTAAAGCTGGCTTGTGTGTGGGGTCAGCCAGGTGTCATCAATGTCATCTTCGACTTTATAACACAAAAACACTTTGTAATCCCCAAATGAAGCGACGACGACCAGCTAAACTAAGCAACAGGCAAAATGAAATCTACAAAAAAATTGCCAAAATCATTTGCAGACAAAAATTCAGCATGAAACTGACGAGCAGATCAGTCGGACGTAATCGAAAGTTGGGGAGCCTGTTTTCATAATCACTGCACCATTGTCTCACAAACAGAGTCATAATATTCTCCTATGCATCAATTTCTTTCCCATAGTTCTCTGAGCAATTGTACAAATTGTCTGTTACATATCTTTGCTGTTTCTTATCCGATCGTAGACGAACAGACGGACAGATGGACATGCTTATATCTACTCATCTCATCACGCTGAGCAAGAACATAAACACTTTGAGGGATCTATCACGCCTCCTTCTAACTTCAAAGACCCCTTTGTATTTTTCGAAAGTACAGCGTCTGCATAAAGTAGAAAGGAAAAAACCCATTGAGCTGACCACGATCCATTGTAGTTGGTATCCGCTGTATCAGTTGTCTTTTTATTGCAGCTAGCTCGAAAAAATCTCTCGCTTCAATTGGCAAACTGGCGAGCAAACATTTGTCATTCATGTGTTGATTTCCGTTTCCTGTGCTATCCCTCAGCATATCCTATGGACAATGTAACGACTGACACCCAATTGCTCCCCCCCCCCCCTCTCATCTCACCTCCTCACTGCCCAGCATATCCAAGTGTTTGCTCCTTTGGGGCATCGATTATGCTCTGGCAATTGTTTAGCGATTTTCAGTTATTTCATTTCATTTGATTTCATTTCATTTGCCTCGCGCCCCACACACTGATTGATGTTGGCCACAAACATGCCAAAAGGGGGAAAAAAAAAACTAGCCAAAGGATTACACACAATGCTAAGAAAGGAAGGGGGGAGGGGATATCACTTGTGCCTTTATTATACAATTTAGCAGTCGATTTTTGGACTGTGGACATTTAACAAGTGGAACCAAAAAACAAAATACACAGCACAACAAGCTCTACTCCATTTCAATTCAATTTTTGCGCAAAGGAAATTTTCATATGGCATTTTTATTTTTCATGCTTTGTTGTAGTTATTGTCCATGTGCTCTTTCAATTGCAATTGAATTCACATTCATTTTTATTCATTTCGTCTCGTCTCGTCTCGTTTCGTTTATTCAACCAACCAACTGACTGTGGCTCGCTTCGATGAGCAACCACAGCTTTTCCAGCTTCCCAGCTTCCCTGCTGCAGTCCTGTCCCATCCCGTTCTTCCGACCTCCCACACTTTTCTGGCATTTTCCCTTTGGTGCCGCAGCGCGTGCCAAATTAGCGCACCGCTTGCATTGAACTATTTGAGAGCCCATCCATAATTTCATTTCCTTTTTTCACTTTGTTTTTTTGTTGTTGTTTTTTTCGACTCTTTTAGCTTTTAAATATTTTTTTGCGGATTTTTTTCTCGCATCCTTCTCATTGATGTTGCCGTTGCGTTTGGGCATGGTTCACGGTCGCTTTGTTTGTGGTCGCCGTTTGTTGATTGAAAATCAAATGGTGTTATAATTGAGCCGAGTAGGTGGGAGCAAATTTGCACTGCTAAATGCATTCATTAGTTGTAATTTCAATTGAATGCATATGAAATATGTAAAAATTACACATGCCAGTCGGATGCCATCGACATCGGCACTCGCATGAAAGTAGAAATTTCAAGCATTGCTTGAAAATTCGATGCAAAAAAGCATATAATAATAATAATATAATATATAAAAGCATATAAATATAATTTAAATAAATTATTTGAAAAAATATGCAGATACCAGTCGGACGCAACCAACAGTTTTGTCAATGACAGTAGCAATTAAAAACATTAATTAATCCAAATTCTATAAAAACAAAAAAAAACGCATCAAAATAAATTAAAAATATTTATAAATTATATATTATTAATACTTCTCATATATTTATTTTATTTAAAATAAAATAAATTATATATATAAATATTTCAAGTGCTATAAATATACACGCTAGACGAACGCGACTGACAGTTTAATTAATCCTAGAATTAGTAGAGAAATTTAAAAGAATTAAAACATTTGTTAAAAATTTTATGCAAAATAATATAGTATATAAGATTATTAGGAAAATCTACAAACATATTTATTTTAAACGAATGATTTTAGCAAGATTTCTTAGTTCAATAATTAGCAAATTAGCCGTCTGCTGCAGGGCATAATTTTTCGCACAGTGTATTTGGGGCAGATATTCAAAGTGCATCGGATTCCCCTTTTCAAATGCTACGCGCCGCTTTTATGACCACAAATTTGCGCTGGCTTTTTGAACGCTTTATGGCTTAATTGGCTATGGCCTGAGACCAAGGCCAGTTTTAGCTATAGCTACAGCTATAGCTATAGCTATAGCTTTTGAAATCATTTTTTACGCTGCATTTTGATTTTTGCTGCTATCAATTGGCTGGGCAACAATAAATCTGCGGCAAGGCAGCGAACGCGCATAAAGTTTATAACATTTAATGGGCAGATGCTCACTTTATGATCAATATATTTACAACATTCACTCATTTCTCTCTCTCTTCCTCTCTCTCTCTCTCTCTCTCTCTGTCTTTGCTTCGATGCCTTGCAGATTCTGGACTGCCACAGTACGCGGGTCGCGGCACTGGCGGCGATGATTCGATGTCTGAGGATCGCCTGGCGCACATACTCAACGAGGCGTCATCCCTGATGAAGAACAATGCGGCAGCTGCCGCACAGCAGCAGCAGGAGCATCAGCGCCGTCATGCCACAGACGATACGCACAGCAACGAGGACAGCAAGTCGCCACCGCAAAGCTGCAGCCCCACCTTCTACAAGGTGGAGCACCAACTCAAGCAGCAGCAGCAACAACAACAGCAGCTCCACGCCTCCGAGCACGCGCAGCGCGAGCAGCGCGAGGCGGCGGCAGCGGCAGCGGCTGTTGCGGTGCATCAGCAGCAGCAGCAGCAGCAACGCGAGCAGCGCGAGCAGCGGGAGGCCGTGCAGCGCGAGCAGCAGCAGCGGCTGCGGCACGAGGATCTGGCGCAGGACAAAATGGCGCGTCTCTATCAGGAGCTAATGGCGCGCACGCCACGCGAGGCTGCCTTTCCAAGGTACGTTTGGGGTATGCTCTGACTGTCGGTAGCGTCCTACTGAGGCACACAGCCATCTGTTTAGTAATTGTATATCTGTTAATACACTACGTCTCTCAGTCTGTGCACATTATTAATGCAGTTACCGTTGACTCAAAACTTCCTTACTGTCGGTAGCGTCCGACTGTGGTACATCTATAAAACTAAAGAGTATTACCGTTATTGCATACGTTTAGTAAATGATTATGGGTTAGATAAGATCATTTGTGCAGTTATCGTTGGCTCGGAACTTCCTTAATGTCGTTAACGTCCGACTCTGCTGCATGAATTTACTCATTTTCTATGTCCGTATGTGTGTACACCTAGTAACTGAACTTTCAACTGCAACTCTACACAGACTTCACTTAGGCAGCTCATGTTGCACGAGAACCTTCCCGATTGTCGGTAGCATCCGATTGTGGCAGCTGAAGCCAACTATTTCCGTTTCGTCAAGTAACCTAGCCATGTTCCACTGTCGGCAACGTCCGACTGTGTCGTTCTATGGGACTCTGCTTACATTTGTGTGTGCAATTCGCAGCTTTCTGTTCTCGCCGCTGTTTGGAGGCGCCGCGGGCATTCCGGGAGCAGCGGGAAATCCCTTCCCAGGCGCGATGGCGCCCGATGAGAACATGCGTCATGCGATCGAGCGGGAGATCGCCAAGCTGCAGCAGCAGCATCAGCAGCAGACGCAGGCGGCCAACTTCAGCAACTTTTCCAGTCTGATGGCGCTACAGCAGCAGGTGCTGAACGGTGCTCAGGATCTGTCGCTGGCCGGCAAGGACATCAAGCTGAACGGACAGCGCACCGGCTTGGAGCAGCACAGCGGCAGCAACAGCTCCAAGGATGGCGAGCGTGGCGACGATGAGCGCAGCTTTCCCAGCCTGCCGCATGTGCGCAAATCGGAGGGTGGCAATACGCCAGCACCCTCTGCACCGCAGCCAGCGCTACCGGCCCCGCCCAGCGGCGCAGCGAACGCGGGCGCTGGAGGCGGCATTGGGAGTGGCAGCCATGGCAGCAATTCGGCCGCTCCGAGTCCATTGAGCAACTCGATACTGCCGCCGGCATTGAACAGCCAGGGCGAGGAGTTTGCGGCAAGTCCGCTGCAGCGCATGGCATCGATAACCAATTCGCTGATCACGCAGCCACCGGTGACGCCGCACCACTCGCAACCGCAGCGACCCACCAAGGCGGTGCTGCCACCGATCACGCAGCAGCAGTTCGATATGTTCAACAATCTCAACACCGAGGACATTGTGCGACGCGTCAAGGAGGCGCTCTCCCAGTACAGCATCTCGCAGCGACTGTTTGGCGAATCGGTTTTGGGTCTGTCCCAGGGCTCCGTCTCCGATCTGCTGGCACGCCCCAAGCCCTGGCACATGCTGACGCAGAAGGGCCGCGAGCCGTTCATACGCATGAAGATGTTTCTGGAGGATGAGAATGCGGTGCACAAACTGGTCGCCAGCCAGTACAAGATAGCGCCCGAGAAGCTGATGCGCACCGGCAGCTACAGCGGTAGTCCGCAGATGCCACAGGGCCTGGCCAACAAGATGCAGGCCACGCTGCCCATGCAGAAGATGATGAACGAGCTGAAGCTGCAGGAGCCGGCACAGGCGCAGCACATCATGCAGCAGATGCAGGCGGCGGCGATGTTGCAGCAACAGCAAGCCGCGCAGGCCGCTGCCGTGCAGCAAGCGCAGGCGCAGGCGCAGCAGAGCCAACAGCAGCAGGCAGCGCAGCAGCAGCAACACCAGCAGCAGCAGGCGGCGCAGCAGCAGCAGGCAGCGCAGCAGCAGGCGGCGCAGCAGCAGGCGGCACAGCTGTTGCATCATCAGAATATGCTGCTCACCTCGCCAGGCCTGCCGCCGCAGCATGCGATCAGCCTGCCGGCGGCCAATACGCCCAATGCGCCTGGGGGCGTGCCAGGCGCCGTGACGCCCGTGAGCGGGGAGAAGAAGCCGATGCTGATGCCGGTGCATGGGGCAAATGCGATGCGCAGCCTGCATCAGCATATGTCGCCGACGGTGTACGAGATGGCAGCGTTGACGCAGGATCTGGACACGCACGATATTACGACCAAGATCAAGGAGGCGCTGCTGGCCAACAACATTGGCCAGAAGATCTTTGGCGAGGCGGTGCTGGGGCTGTCGCAGGGCTCCGTGTCGGAGCTGCTGAGCAAGCCGAAGCCCTGGCACATGCTGTCCATCAAGGGACGCGAGCCGTTCATACGCATGCAGCTCTGGCTGAGCGATGCCAACAACGTGGAGCGGCTGCAGCTGCTGAAGAACGAGCGCAGGGAGGCGAGCAAGCGACGTAGGAGCACCGGACCCAATCAGCAGGACAACAGCAGCGACACGTCCAGCAACGATACCAATGACTTCTATACGAGCAGCCCGGGTCCGGGCTCCGTTGGCTCCTCGGTCAGCGGCGCACCGCCCAGCAAGAAGCAGCGCGTGCTGTTCTCCGAGGAGCAGAAGGAGGCGCTGCGTCTGGCGTTTGCGCTGGATCCGTATCCGAATGTGGGCACCATTGAGTTTCTGGCCAATGAGCTGAATTTGGCCACGCGCACCATCACCAACTGGTTCCACAATCATCGCATGCGGCTTAAGCAGCAGGTGCCGCACGGCCAGCCCGGCCAGGATAATCCCATACCGAGTCGGGAGAACACCAATGCCACGCCCTTCGATCCCGTCCAGTTTCGCATACTGCTGCAGCAGCGTCTCGTCGAGCTGCACAAGGAGCGCATGGGTTTGAGCGGCACACCCATACCCTATCCGCCGTACTTTGCCGCCGCCGCGCTGCTCGCCGGACGCAGCTTGGCCGGCATTCCGGGCGCGGCGGCCGCGGCGGGCGCAGCGGCTGCCGCTGCCGCCGCTGTCGGCGCTGCCGGCGGCGATGAGCTGCAGGCACTGAATCAGGCGTTCAAGGAGCAGATGAGCGGTCTGGATCTATCAATGCCAACGCTGAAGCGTGAGCGCAGCGATGATTATCAGGACGAGCTGGAGCTGGACGCCAGCGGCCACAACATGAGCGATAACGAGTCCATCGATGGCGGTCACGAGCCGGCCGAGCATAATCTGCTCTCCGATTATAAATCGGCGCTCGCCTCGGCCGCCGCCGCTGCCGCGTACATGAGCAACGCGGTGCGCAGCTCACGCCGCAAGCCCGCCGCCCCGCAGTGGGTCAATCCGGCTGGCGCCAGCACCACCAGCAGCAGCAGTGGTGCCGCCGCCGCCGCTGCCAACGCCGCCAGCGACAGCGAACGCATCATCAACGGCGTCTGCGTCATGCAGGCCTCCGACTATGGACGCGATGACAACGACAGCGTCAAGGGCGGCGACGCCGACGCGCAGCAGGATGAGCACGCGCAGCTGGAGATCGATCAGCGTTTTATGGAGCCCGAGGTGCACATCAAGCAGGAGGAGGACGACGACGAGGACGAACAACAACAGCAGCAGCAGCCGTCCGAGCAACAGAGCGTCGGCGTCGGCGTTGACGCCGATGCGCTGGACAAGCTGAAGGCGTTGCATGAGGAGAAGCTGCGGCTGGTGCGCGTGCGGCGTCTCAGCGGCAGCAACGGCGAGGCCGAGGAGCTTGCCACAGCGCAGGCAGCGACGCCAGCTGCGACGCCAGCAGCGGCAGCGGCAGCAGCAGCGACAGCGACGCCAACTGCAGCCACGTGGAACTATTAAAACAAGCAGCCCCTCGTGCAATGTTCAAGACGTTTATTTGTGATTAAGTTTTTGCTTAGCCGCTGGCTATATACATATATATATACACACACACATACACACACATAATTAAGCATCTAAAATATTTGTAGAGTTTTTTTTTGTTTTTGTTTTATAATTTAGTTTAGCTGTAGTTATTACAAAATCAAGTTTAGAGAAGCTAGTTAAAGCGCCGCAGCTTTAGAGCAGCGCACAAAAAATAAAAAGCAAGAGTATTAAATAGTTGGCTTTATACTTGCCACTTTCCCACGCCCCCAGCACACGCCCACGCCCACGCCTATACAACTCTAACATAAGCAAAAGATTTCATTTGAAAATTCTTTACTACTTGAAGACTGTAAGCGAAACGGCGGTAAATAATATTAAAAATAAAAATGCAAAAAAATTGAAAGAAAAAAATTAAACAAAATAATCGTTTATGAATAAATATTAACACAATTATTACAACAATTATTATCATTATTATGCGTATTATTATTATTACATTTATTGCTGTTAAGTGTACATAAACTATGAACATTAAATATATATAGTATATATAGATTGCTACAGTTTGCCGTGCCTGTAAATAGCATTATCAATTATTAGAATTGCACGGCAAATTTTACAATAATATTTTTTTTTACACAAATGTTTTAACTATCTTTTGATCTCAAGTTTCACCACATAACCTCCTTCTTTCCCAAAAATACAAAATAAATGCAACTGAAGCAAAACGACTTTATATCGAACAACCACAAAAGGCGAACCCAAAGTAAAAGATAGTTAAAAAAATCCTAAGCAACTATATCATTTTCCTTTTTTTTTTTAAATATACTTTAAATTGGTTCCACATAAATTTAAATATAAAAAAAAAACAAATATATATATAAATATATATATATATATATATAAACGTAAACAATAAATTTTTGTAAATTTTAAATTTACATTAAAAAATATTGAAAATAATGAAACAACATGAATTATTACACTTGATAAAAGATAAACAAAAACTTGTAGCAAAATGCACTAAATTATTATTTATAATAAATAATATTTATAAATATTGTGTAGTATATAACTATATATATTTAGCCGTTTATAATATAAAATATAATAATTATTACAACGCATAACAAATAGCATAATTTTTTTTTATAATTGCAAATAATTAAATATTAAATAAATAAATAAACAAACAAAAATAGAAACGCATATCGTGCTAAAAGGATGAAAGAAACCTTCACAAAGGATAACGTAAAATTGAACAACAATAAATATTATTAATAATAATTAATTAAAAAAGTAAACTAAATATTAATTAATCTATAAGCAAGCCAATTTTTTTTCTAGACACTAAGTTTAAACTTAACTTAAAACTAAAAATTAAAAATTACAAAAACACTGTTTTCCTAACTCTAAAGCAAAAAAAAAAAATTCAACAACAACAAGAAACCCTTTTTAAGCATGAATAGAATTTTTTAGGCTAACATTTAAGCGAAATTACGAGAATATTTTACAAAATGGCATAAAACCAAAAAAGCAGAAAATGGAAAAAACAAAAATCAACAGCAGAACTTCAACAATTTTGCATAAGCCCAAAAACTTTGCCGCATTATTAAAGAAAGAAAAATATTCAGCAAAAAATTTAAACTAAATTTTTAAATAAAAAACAAAGCAAAACAAAAAACATATACCAAACACATTTCAAAAAATACCTAAAACAAAATACAATTTGCGTCTTCAAAATAATTAAGAATTAAAAAGCAAAACAAAATTCTTAAAAATATTTACAAACAGTAAAAGAAAATCTAATTATATGCAAATAAGATTTAAAAACAAACAATTGGGAAATCTGTTAAACGTTTTTCTTTTTTAATTTAAACCTTTTATTTAATTTATTAATTAAACGTGTTAAAAATACTTTGCATTTTCATACGCTTTAGCTAATTAATAATTACAAGCTAATTAATAATTAAATAAATATTATCGCATAATATTTACACAAAAACAGATATGTATATATATATATATATGCATATATATATATATACATAAAAATGTAGCATATAAACATACAAAAAGTATGATATAAATGAGATAAATAATATGTTTAAATCGTACAGAAATTATGCATATGGCAATGTTGGCAACATTTAGTTATAATTATAATTTAATGCAAACTTTTTTTCGTATTGTAATAATTATAAACAATTTTTTTTTCTATTATGATTATTATTGTAATTACAATAAAAAAAATACAAACAAAAAACAAAGAAAAAACATACCAATAATTCTTGAACATAAATAAATCTTTATTAAATAAAAATGTTTTCTTAAACGAAAAAAAAAACCCATCGAAAATCCTTTTTAATTTCCAAAACAAACAAAACAACTTCTTATGTTTCTGCCCCCGTGCACAAGCAGTGCGCAAGCAGTGCATGCAGTGCAAGCAGTGCAAGCAGAGGAACTTGAGTACTCGCAATCCCCCCACACACACACACACACACATACACACTTATATGAGAGGAATCTAATTTCGTGTCAAGTTGAATCGGCGTTTATTCGACAAGTATCAATGTATATATACCATATACACACTTACACACATATATATATATAAATACATGCACACATTGCGTATGAGCAATGTGAGGTGCTGCCAACTTAACATAACAATAACAGTAAAAACCCACATGCAGTTATCGATAACAGCTAAATTTACAGTTATACAAACACTTTAAAGCGTAGGCAGTAAAGCGAATTTTTTTATATAGCAAGCGTAGCCTTGAAACGTAGCGAATCGATAACGATAAATCGATACATTTCCACATACATACATATATGGTACTCGTACAGCTAAATAAAGCAAAAATTATACGTAACTAATTGTAATTTAGCGCAAAATGGGTTAAGCATATACATATAATTATAACAATAACAATAAACATAATAATAAATATAAAATCAAAAATTTATCGATCAATGTCTACAGATAACTGTATATAAAATAGAAGTATTTTGATTTAGCAGTATATTGAAATACAAAAAAAAACACACACAACAAAACCAAATACAAAAAAACTGCATAAGAACTTATCCTTCCAGCATATACAGTTAAAACTTGCAATATGACAAAATGTTTAAGAAATCGAATAGTATAATACAAACGATAACGATAACGATAACGATGAATAGTGTTTTTTTTTTTATTTTTTGCGAAGCTCAACTTTTTGGCAGATATACTTAACATATAGCTAACTAAGTACTATGTATGTACGATTAGAAATGAATTTAAGCCCACGGTGATATACAGTCTTATACACACACATGCACACACACAAAGACACACACGCACACTCCCAAGAATTAGACCTATTTGTAGGTCGACAAATAAAACAATAAACCAGAGAACATTTTGAGAATTTTGCCAAGAAGCTAGCATGTACATATATATACAGGAAATGACAGTGGAAAAAAATATTAAAAAAAAAATGGAAAATATAAAATATATAGTAAATATATATAGAAAGAAGTTCACATCTTTAAACAGACCATATCAAGTTTATATATATATATATTAATGGTATTGCATTATGATATGCAGTTATTTTTAGCCATACCGATGACAGGCAGACGAGTACACAGAGTATTATAGACATAAACAAGCAGATGCACACAAAACCAGCATACCCCATATGCCGTCGTAGTACAGGCAATACAGACACATTCAAACAGACACAATTTCGTATTTCCGCAGAGCAACCAAACACCGTTTTCAGTTTTAAATCCGCCCATCAATGCAAACAAAATAAATATAACAAACAACAACAACAACAAATAAAAAACAAAGGAAAATAAAATATAATTAAACAAAAATATATATAAATTATTAAGCAAATGTACCCCATTAATAAATTACAATTAACATTAAAATTTACACAACAAATAATGCAGCAAAAATATCAAAAAAATTATACATACATACATAATTCCAACGGATTAAAAGCATGGAAATTATCCAAGTGGCCTAAACTTAAGCACACTCAAAACATTAAATTCAAAAACCAAAAAAATAAAAAAAAAAACAATTAAATATATAAATAAAGAACATAAAACTAAAACACTTTTGGCCTACATTTGACTCGATACAATTTTGTTTTAAATATGCAACCAAATGCGAAGAACTTCATGAAGTAATTAAGTAAGAATTTTTTGAAACATTTCTTGTTGCAAGCAAACAATTACATATAATACATACATACTTATTATAAACAATGCAATAAATATATAAATATATATATATATAAATTTTTTTTTTGTGTTAACTTAAGAACCTGTTTTTATATATATACCATACATAGAAATATGTACATTCGAAATATTTGTGTTAATTTGTACATTAACATTAATATTTTCATTCTAAGAAATGCGAAAATTTTTAGAAAAGGTTTGCGCTTAAACGCATCGACATTTACTAAAGTAAATACAACAAATTTAAACAAAAAAAAATATATTTAAAAAGCAAAAAAAAAACAAAAACAAGAAGAGAATACATAAAAGTTAAAAATAAATTGAAAATTAAAAACGACGAATTGAAAAACCAAAATGAATGCAAATAATTCAATTATAAAAATTATATATTTATATATGTATATACATGCGTACCAAACACACATGTATACATATATAAATATATTCTATATATATAAATAAATATATATAATAGTTTATATAGCATGTAAAACTGAACAGAAAAATCAAATTCAATAAAGACGAATATACTGTATTCAAACCTATATTATAGACGGTTTTCCACTCTGTTCAACAAGCGAGGGCAGCTCAAAAAGTAAGTATGCCTTTTGCCAAATTACCCAGAATTAGTTAGCATATTTTAAAATCAGTTTTGTTGGCAAATAAATTACCAAAGCCCACAAGGAAATTGGTTAATTACCGCCGTCAATGGTTTAGAGCTCCACTAACATCTAATCCCCCTATTTGGATTTCAACTACAAAGGTGCAAAACTTGGCTAAATGAATTTATCACAACTTGCGTTGACTTGTGTCTGCGCTAAAAGCATGGTGAATTGCTTGCAACTGGTTTGAAACTTGGCTATTATGGCTTATTATCTGGTTCATATCATAATTCCCGCCGTCAATAGTTTATAGCTCCACTAACATCTAATCCCCCTATTTGGATTTCAACTACAAAGGTGCAAAACTTGGCTAAACGAATTCAGCACAACTTGCGTTGACTTGTGTCTGCGCTAAACGCAAGGCGAATTGCTTGCAACTGGTTCAAAACTTGGCTATTATGGCGTATTGTCTGGTTCATATCTTCGGTCTTTCTTTTCCGAAACGACGAATTAACGAATTAATTTTAAGCTAGAAAAATGAAAAACAGTGGAGACGATTTAATTATAACATTATATTATATTTAATATATATAGCATTATACATATTTGATTTGTGATTCGGTTTGTTTGATTTGATTCTGTATTTGTACCCTGCACACACACATGCACACATTCAAAGTATTCCGTTTCGTGTAGTAGAAAAATATTGCTCTAAAAAAATACAGGGCAATTGTTCTGCATGTAAGTAGTACTATATATATAGCACGATATTCGCCTAGATATACACATAAGATACTTGTAAATATTTCATAGTTAAACGCGTGTTCATGTTGGTATTTTGGTACTTTGAAATTGAAACCTTGGAGGGCAAACAGATATAATTCATAGACTTCAATAACATATGCATAATTAGTATATATGTGTATATGTATAGTTCTATATATGTATGTATATACCAAGTCGAATAGATATATGTATGTATGTATGTATGTATGTACATTGCTATTGGTTGTTCCTGCTGGTCGTCTCAAAGTCAAAAAGGAATCAAGCAAACAATTTGTCTAAATTATTTCCCTGCTCGTCTATAACAACGACATTTGCATCAGACTTCAGACGTATTACTGTTTATTGTTTTATGGACATGTTTTCCTTGCAACCAGGATTCTCGTAGCCAACTAACTTGGTGGGGGAGGGGCAAGTGGGCTTTAAGCTAACCCTTTAACAAATGCTTTCAACGGCCTTGGACTGGCTTTGCCTGAACGAATTCAAACCTAAAACAAACATCTATCATAGAGGCACTTTCCATATAAGTTAATATAGTACATGACAAAACTTTATACAACTTTATCAGCGAAGCAAACCGTAAGCAAAACCATTAAACGATATACCGATTGCCAATCTCTTGAACCCAATTCGTATTAAATTTTAATAACCGTTTCAATTTCTGAATATATCGAAATATAATATATATCGATTGCTAAACTGTTTCTTGCCAATGGGACATATGTTGTCCAATATTTTATTTTTTAACGTTCTTAACTGTCATCAATATCAACAAGCTAGAACAAATATTTCAAAATCGTTGGTTATCAAATAATTTTTAAAGTTCGTCAATACGTCAATAATATTTTTATAAATTTATACAAAGACAGTATTTTAATTGTCCGCGAATCCAGAGTAAACAAAAATTTAAGCCGTTTACTCAGCACAACCGATTCACTCAAAATAACATCTGAACAGTTATTTAAAAAGGTCTGATAAATATCCGCGTCCGATAACAAAGTCGAATCGATCGATTTCGCTAAGTTTTATTGCTATTCCACATTTAAAATTTCATAGCTTTGTTTTATATAAATTCAGTTTCCAAATAATCTTCAAAATCTTCAAAGCAGCAAATTTTGTTTGATATCGAAACTGGTACACATCAATGACTAGTTAGATCGATAACAAAATTTAATCGATCACTTTGATACGATTTTACTGGCTAAATTAATAGTATTAAAAAAAACTTTACCGATAATGTTGATGATTTCGATTACAGTTTGCATCACTGGCATTTCAACAGAACTTGTGTGTACACCGATTATTCGCTGATTATCGAGCTATATCTAAATGATTTCAAAATACGCCTTTGGCTAATCCATTAAAGACTATCATTATAATCCGTATATTTGGTGTTTTGCTATAAAAGTACCAGCTAAACCCCTGAAGCGGTTGAGAAATGAAACAAATGCAGTCGAAATGAAATCACAATTTGTGTGTATTTGGTACGCAATGAAATCATAAAATATATAGTATATGGATAATATTATATATAATAGTAATAGTACTAATAGTAGCGATAATCGTAATAAACATAAACATAATGATAGTTGATAAAATTAAAAAGAAAAAAAGGAAATACAAACAATAACAAAACTGGTTGCTGATTAAATTAATCAATGATTAAGTATTAAACTAAAGCATATTAAAACGTAATCATATTGTATTGATAGTATTATATTTAATATATGGTAATCTTGTGGGTTGTTGTGGAGGGGGGGGGGGGGTGTTTGAGGATCTGATTTCTGGCTATATATAGCTAAAGTTATAGGCATATAAACAACTGATATCAGGCATAATTAGGATGTAGTATATAGGCCATAGGTGTGTGTGTGTGTGTTGATAACGACAACTCTCGGGCGGCGATTGTCTGTCCCTTAAACGTAGTTATATATATAGAGGGGTTGAACTTATATATGTAGAAAAAAAAAAGATATATATATATATATATGTATATATATATGAAGGCTGCTGCTAAACTCTATTTAGCCCATCGAAATAAGCAAACGTTCAACATGTCGTTGGATGCATATTATTAACTTAGATCTAGTCTCAAGTTTGACAACTGGCAATTGTTTGTTTTTTAACTAATGCAATTAAACATTTCTCTCTGTGTATGTCTGTGTGTGTGTGTGTCTGTGTGTCTCTGCCGTGTATGTTTCAATTAAGTATAGTTAATGCTTGTTTTCGTTTTTGTTTTTGCTAAAAAGGTACTTGAAGTGTATACACTTAGGATTTATTTAATATAACTTTTTTCTATATATATACATATATATATATAGTTATGTATAAATATAAATTGCAGCATAATTCCAACAGCTTTATAGTATATATACAATTGAGTTAATTGTTTTTGTTTTGTTTTAAATTTTAGCTAAGTTTCGCATTTGATGTAATGTGTTTTTTTTTTCAACAACATTCCACATAAAGCATAAATAAATTGTATTGTGCCCCAGCAACTAAATTAACAAATAGATTAACAACTAGTTTATGTTTTTAGTTGCTGTTGTCTCTTGTTTGTTGTTTGTTTGTTTGTTGTTTTCTCTTTTGTTTTGTTTTGTTTTGTTCTTTGCTTAATTGCTAAAAAAGTTGCTATGTTTTTTAACATTTACTCGAAGTGTCCGTGTGTATGTTTTAGTCTACATTTAGTTATAGTTTTAAGTATAGTTTAGTTTAGTTTAAGTGTAGTTTAGTTTAGTTTAGTTTAGTTTAATTTTGGGTATTCGGTTTTGCTATGCTCTATGATTGGGTCTATGATTGGCCTGTGTTTTGGTTGTTGCTGCTTAGCTCATAACATTTATGTATCTATAGAATTAAGCAAATCATAATTACATTAATTAAATGTCATTATTAGGTTCATAGCAAAATTTAAACAGTTTTAAATACTAAGCATTTTACAACACACTCTCTCGCTCTCTCTCTCTCTCTCCCTCTCGTTTTCTATCTCTCTCTCTCTGTTTAACTAACTCTCTTTCTCTGTCGCTGCTAAGGACTTCATAATAAGGCGCTAAATGTTTTGGTTTTTGTTTCGCTTTTCGCTTTTTGCTACTTAATTTGTATAAATATATATATACTATATCTATATATATATTTATATATATGTTTGTACACATATATATATATATAAATCTGTGTGTATTTTCTTCTTTTATGCATATAAAAAACATTTCGCTTAGAGCCATAAACAAAACAAAATTTTTAAACAGTTTTTCTGCTGCAAATTTAACACATTTCTCATATGAATTCTCTATGATTTACTCTTGATACATATGTATATCGCTATATATATATATATATATATATTGTTTTTTTTAAGCAGTTTTGCTCTTTCAACGTGGTACTTTCTCTCTCCTTCTGTTATATGTCAACATTTCCCCTAGTTGTTACGTCTTGATCTTAGCATAAGCTATCTGTGTGTGGCCCAAGTCTAATTAAAGTTACATTTCAATTACATCAATAAAATAATAGGTAAAACCAACGTATGGCCAACGTTTAAATTAACTACAAATAAAAAAAAAAACATTAATATTAAAGAAAAAAAAAGTTGTAAACATAATACAATCAATCAAATGTTCAATACAAAAACATTAAGCAAAATTTCCTTTAAAATATAAATTAATTCAATTTTCTTTGACAATAATCAATGTATAATCAGTTAACAAAAAAAAAAAAAAACAATT
Organism: Hypselothyrea guttata; assembly: GCA_035045125.1. Taxonomy (NCBI): domain Eukaryota; kingdom Metazoa; phylum Arthropoda; class Insecta; order Diptera; family Drosophilidae; genus Hypselothyrea; species Hypselothyrea guttata. The sequence continues at coordinate 2,730,292 of JAWNNJ010000194.1, forward strand.
ACTGAAATTCTAATTAAAAAGAAATTTAAATATTTGTAATTGAAAAACAAAAATAAATATTTAACAAAAGCAAAAGCGACAGCAACTGTATCTGTATCTGTATTGGTATTTGTGTTGGTATCTGTATCTGTATCTGTATCTGTATCTGTATCTGTATCTGTATCTGTATCTGTATCTGTATCTGTATCTGTATCTGTATCTGTATCTGTATCTGTATCTGTATCTGTATCTGTATCTGTATCTGTATCTGTATCTGTATCTGTATCTGTATCTGTATCTGTATCTGTATCTGTATCTGTATCTGTATCTGTATCTGTATCTGTATCTGTATCTGTATCTGTATCTGTATCTGTATCTGTATATGTATCTGTATCTGTATCTGTATCTCTAGCTGTATCTGTATCTGTATCTGTATCTGTATCTCTAGCTGTATCTGTATCTGTATCTCTAGCTGTAGCTGTAGCTGTATCTGTATCTGTATCTCTAGCTGTAGCTGTATCTGTATCTCTAGCTGTAGCTGTATCTGTATCTCTAGCTGTAGCTGTAGCTGTATCTCTAGCCGTACCTGTATCTAAGTCTGTTGAGAGCGTTTACTTATGTTACAGTTGGACGCCGCCTATGTCCAGCTTTTGTGCCATATTCACCGCATCCACGTGGCCTTGCGCTTGATCTTGGTGCGCAGGCCACGCAGCGGCTTCACTTTGCTCTTGGCATTCACCATCGCCGTGCTGAGATGCTGCTGCAACATGGGCTGCCCCATGTGGGCAACACCAACAGTTGCCGTGCCACCGGCAACAACAGCCGCTCCCCCAACCCCTCCGACTCCTCCCACTCCCAGGCCAACGCCATGGCCGGGCAGACAGCGCAGACTGGACATGTAGACGCTGGTGTTGGCGGGATTAACGTCGATGGTGACGGTGGCGCCGTTGCCCGTGTAGAGTTGCTCGTACAGCGGCTGCTGATTGGCGGCAGCGCTGCTCAGCAGCGCCATCTTGCTGCCCGTGATGTTGGTGTAGATGCCGGCATGATGTGGCAAATGATGTGGCTGCAACTGTTGCTGCTGCTGCTGCTGTTGTTGTTGCTGTTGCTGTTGTTGCTGCTGCTGTTGCTGTTGCTGCTGTTGCTGTTGCTGGTGCTCCTCCTCGAGACTGCGACTGGGCAGACGCTTCTGTGGTGTGCTGTGACTGCTCTCGCTGCTGTGATACTGCGTTGCCGTGCTGTACTCCATGATCGAGGAGCGCGACAGCGACAGCAGCGCATCGACGCCATCGCGATGACGCTGCTGATCGGCCAGCTCCTCGGCGCTGATAATATGGCTAAAAGCAAGAGCAAACAATGAGCATTTCTCTTGGATAATTCAGGCTCATTTACTCACTTCTCCTCGCTGCTGTCGTAGGCCGCGTCCGAGCTGGCGCAGTTGCTGTGCTCCCCATGCCCCATGCCCCGCTGCATCGGCTGCCCCGCCTGGCCGTTGGTCAGCGGTGTGGAGGCGCCGCTGTCCGCATTGCTGTTGCCGCCCGCCGAGTAGGTGTGGTCCTCACTGGGCGAGCTCGTTATCACCGGCGCGCTAAAAAACAGCGAGAATTTCAGTTTTGGATTCAAGTTCATCGAGTGAAGTAAGCTTAGCCGAATATTCTAGTTCCTAGTATTATTAGCTTAATTTAATTTGATTTAAATTAATATAAAATTATTTAACTTAAATGGAATTAAAAAAAATCGAAACAGCGAGAATTTCAGTTTTGGATTCAAGTTCAGCGAGTAAAGTAAGCTTAGCCGAATATTCTAGTTCCTAGTATTATTAGCTTAATTTAATTTGATTTAAATTAATATAAATATAAAATTATTTAACTTTCTATGTACATTAATTTGTTTCAAATGAACATGCTTCCTAACTGTTTCCTTTTGAATACCATTGAACTACAACAAATTAGATTACTTCCAATGTAATATTCAAAAAACTGTTACAACAACTACGATAGAAATGGGATTACAACTTTTTATATATTGGATGAAGAAAAACCATTGTGAGCATCAGCATTAGATATATTAATTAATAATTAACTCTACGAAAAGTTTAACTAAACTCAAATAGAACAAACACTTTGTGAGAAAAAAGAATTTAAGCCTGTTTTTGTTGCATACCTCAGGGGGCACGATTCACGTATAATAATAGAGTTAAATGAAAATTAAATTAAAGAAATAACCGTGTATTTCCCTTTTTTCAATGGATAGAGAGTATAATTAAATGAATAAAATAATGGTATACTTTTCAAAATATCTATACAAACAATAGTGCTCTAGACAGGTTTAAAAAGAGAGATTTTCTGTTCTGTTCATCATAAAAGCGAGCGATATTCCGGTTAATCATCAGTAGTAGCCAAGAGTTTGGGGTTCATGGACTCACCCATTCTGAAAGGGTTCACTGAAGGCCTTTGATCCGTGTTTAAGAAAGAGCATAGCTGCTGCCGCGTGCACATCGTCTATGCTATCAGCACCACAGTCCCGAGCCAGACGCTCAAAGTTGAATGCACCCACTGAGGTGGCACCATTGTACTTGCCGCTGTTGTTGTTGTTTTGGTTGTTGTTGTTATTGTTGATATTGTTGTTGTTATTGCTGTCGTTGTTGTCATTGCCACAATTGTAATTGTTATAGTCGCCGATCAGTTCCTCGTCGATGCCATCAGCCTGCAACTGCGTGGGATCCTCGCTAATGTTGCGGAACTTCTTGCACAGATTGGGAAAGAGTTTCGGATCGAATCTAGCATGATTGCCAGCTCCATTGCCATTGCCATTGCCATTGGCCGTGCTGCCATTGGCCATGCCCGAATTGGAGCCACTGTTCGCCTTTGTGGGCGTGCTGGTCATGCGGGGGACGCTGACCGCACTGCCATCCAAGCTGTCGTAGCTGCTGTTGCCAGTTCCATTGTTGTCGCTGGGACTCTTGAGCATGGGACTCAGCTTGTCGACGCTCGAGTTGGGAAAGTAGGGCGAACGGTTCAGGGCCTGCATGAGATTTTGACGCTGCTGGGGCTCCACGCGCCACAGGGAGCCCTTGCCCATGTTGGGCGCCTTTTCCACCTTGACGAAGCTCTTGTTCAGCGACAGGTTGTGGCGGACGCTGTTCTTCCAGCCGTTGGGCGCCGTCTTGAAGTACGGAAAATGTAGCACAATCCAGGCGTAGATCTCCTTCACGGGCAGCGCCTTCTCATTCGAGCCCTCAATGGCCATGAAGATCAAGGAACTGCAAGAGAGATTAATTTTTATTAATTATTATTAATCTTAAATCAATTGTAATTCAATAAATATTGTAATTTGAATCATTACAATTTACCATTAATGTTATGTGCTTCAACTCAGCAATCAAAATCATTATTTAAATCATTCATCATATATGAATTTTAGGTATGATCTTATGATCTCATTAATCAACTTATTGCTGACATCATATTGAATGATTCATTAAATTACATAACTGGTGACTAAATCAATACAAATGATTGCTTTATTATTAAAATCAATGATTTCATGTCATTACAATTAAAATTTTGACTGCTCAATTCTTACTTAATGAAATTATTCATGAATGCAACAATTGAAATTTCAATTAGTTTTGCATGTGCTCCATGAAGCCATTGGTAAAGTAATAATTTAAATCATCATTGAATTGAATTCGGTTATCATTAATGAGTTACATAGTAAAAGAATTAAAGCTATTTATTTATTTTAAGAATTTTCATGAATTCAAGTTATTTATTTTAAGAATAATATAATTTTTTCATTGAATTACTACCCAAGAAATTATTGACAATTCTCTCTCGATTAATTACAAATGAGATTTAAATTGTTCGCTCAATGCATTGATGGAGTTATAAACAATTCCTAACTGATGTCACATCGAATTGAAACTTGTTAAACTCATTATTTAAATCATTGAATTTTTCATTGTTGGCATCATTGATGGTTGATTTGAAGCATAATTTAAATAATTGTTGCTGAATTCGTCAATGAATTAATAGATGAATTCAACGCTGGATTATTTTAATTAATCGATAATCTTAAGCATGAATTCATCACAGATTTGAAGCATTATCATTACGGTAGCAACCGACTGATCTACTCACCTAAAACTATATGGCGGCTTGTTGTTGGTATGCACGAACGGATCGTATGGCACATTATTGGGATGCTTCTGCTTTTGGGGGGTATTACCACCATTGGAGCTAGCATAATTGCCCCCACCAGGTGAGTTAGTATTATTGTTGTTGTTGTTGTGGTTGGTCTTGGTATTGGTCTGATACTGTGGAGTGCTGGCTGGCATCTTAGCATTGCCCACCATCAGGTCAAACTCCGAATCGTCATTCTCATAGCTGGCATAACTGTTGGGGCTGCGCAAATTGGCAATACCGGATGCTGAGCCAGAGACCGATCCCGATCCCGGACCAGCACCATTATGTATGGCCGTGGGGGTCATTGGCGCTGGTGGTGGTGTTAGGCAAATCTTGGGGCCAACTGGTCTTGGGGCGACGACAGTGTAATAAGCGCTAGGTGGCAACACTGTGCCACCGGGCAAAATATCCGGCGAGGCAATCGAGGCGGGTGGTGCAGTTCTAAGGGAGAGTAGAAAAACCAACAATTTCGGATTAGTTCATTTTGTAATACAAAGTTATTAAGAGGGGGATTTATGGTGTGCTGTGGTAACCAAATATTTACCCAAGAAGGTAAGTTAATGCGACCTACGAGTGATCTACCTGCACAGACTGTATTATGTTTTTTGACTCGTTTTATTTTTCACAAGCCTCCTTATCTCTTCCCTCAAGGAAAAGAAGAAAAAGGACCAATTTCGGATAAATTGTTTGGTTTAAAGAGAACATATAAAAAGGGTGTTATAGTGTAGTTTTATATATTAAATATCTTATCTGATGATCTATCAGGTTTATATAGACCTAAAACATTTAAAACTTTTAAACTCTATACCTTAAAACTCCAACTCAAATTCGAAGCGTTTATATAGACCCTAAAACATTTAAGACTTGACAACCCTATACCTCTCTAATTGTCATTTACATAAACCTAAGATAACCGTTTAGAGCAATGCCTACCGGGCACACAAAGTCTTAAAACTTGACAAGGTATACCTCTTATATGACTCAAGCTATGAATACAAAATATATACATAATGTCTATTGCATAAACCTGATAAGCTCATAGAACTGAATGGCCATGACTATGATATGACAACAAGCACAAGCAGCTGATAATGCTAATCAAAATAAATATTGCCTGTTGCACAAGCTCATTATACCCGTTTGTAGGCTTTGTTGCAGGGTATGCAAATCCCTTAAGCATTAATACTAGAGGCTCAGAAAGCAAACTGCAAAACCTCAACGAATAATGCTGATAGAAAATATATGTCTATTACATAAACCTATTATACCCGCTTGAAGCCATAGCTACCGGGTATATAGCAGCTGAAAAATTGACTGTTGAAAGAACGTAAGCTACCCGTTTAAAGTAATATAGAACGGGTGAAGCATTTATTGAATTACGAGAGTTGTACGTCCCAGCAAATGAAAAATATACTGGCCGCTGCATAAACGCAATACACCCACTTAAAGTAATAACTAATGGGTATACAAACCCTTTAAACTTGGAATGTGCATGCCTGTAAAATAGCACGGAAAATATACTGCCTGTTGCAAGCAGCTGAACTACCCGTTTAATGTAATATGTTACGGGTGTACAAAAATACCGGCCTAATATATCCACTTGAAGTAATAGCTAACGGTTATACAAATTCATTAAACGATGGATCTTAAATGTTCTAGCAAACGGAAAAATATAATGCCGATGGGAAATATACTGCCTGTTGCAAGCACCCAATCTACCCGTTTCAAGTAATATGGAAAGGGTATAAAAATGCATTAAACTTGATGTTCCCACTTGAAGTAACCTCTAACGGGTATCAAAATGCCCTGAGCTCGCCTATTGAAGTTACGCGTTACACTTACATGGGATGCGGCGAGCTGCCAACAGGGCTAACAAAACTGTATCCTGGTGGCAAGGTGGTTGTAACCACAGTTGCTGTGCTGGCATGTTGTTCGCTGGAGTTGTTGCTGTTGCTGCTGTTGTTGCTGTTGTTGTTGTTGTTGGCGTGCACATAGTTGACGCCATCGAAGACCGCATTGAAGGCGTTGGCCTTGGGCACGTGCATCGGAACGGAAACGGAAATGGGAACGGAAACGGGCACGGGTACGGGAACGGGAACGGTAACGGGACTGTTGCCGCCATTGACGGCCGCTGTGGATGAACCGGATCCGGAGCCGGATCCGGATGCCGAGCAGGAGCTGAGCGATGAGTTATTTGAGGAGGCAGGTGAGCTGACCACAGTGACAGTGGAGGCAACAACATGACTGTTGTTGCTGCTGCTGCTGCTGCTGATGTTGTTGTTGTTGTTGTGGTTGTTGCTGCTGCTGCTGTTGTTGTTGTTGTTGTGCTCCACGTGAACGTTCATCTTTTCGCGCAGATACTTTTTGTGTGGATGATGTGTGGTGGTGTTGCCAGTGGATTTATAGGCAGCAGTGGCAACGCTGCCACTTGCCTCCTTGCTGCTCAAGTAGAGATGTTGCTGTTGTTGCTGTTGTTGTTGTTGTTGCTGTTGCTGCTTGACTGTTGCTGCTATGGCGGTGACAAACGTGTTGCCGGCACGTGGCAAATATGTTGCTGTCGTGGCATTGGATTTGGCGGCTGCTTTGTACTCCACCACCGTGGTGGTGCCGCTGGGTCCCTTGTGCACCGTTGTGGTGCTGTAGACGGCGGGCGATTGCTGCTGCTGCTGCTGCTGTTCCGTTGCATGTTGCTGCTGTTGCTCAGCTGCATCATTGCTGCTGCTGTTGGGCGGCAGCTCCTCAATGATGTCGGTGACAATGCAGAGATTGTTGCCAGCTGCTGCTGGCGCTGCCTTCAACAACACGCCATTGCCACGCTTGGCAGCAGCTGCTGCTGTTGCTGCTGCTGCTGTTGGTGTTGTTGTTGTGACAATGCCTTTGATCAGATTGCTGTCGTTCAGCCAGGACAATGGCCGCAATTCGCCATCGTCGCCACCGGCGGCAGCTGCTGCTGCTGCTGCTGTGGCAAGTGCATCTGCTGCTGTCAGCTCGAGCGGCTCTGTGGCAAGCAGCACAATGTTGCCGCCAGCGGCACCGCCAACTGTTGCTGCGGCGCCAGCTTGTGTTGCTGCCGCTGCCGCCGCTGCTGCTGCCGCTGCCGAGGTATCGTACGCCGTATAGCTGTTGCCGTTGTGTTGCAAGAACACGTACTTCGAGCCAGAGTTCATGTGGCTGTGATTATGAGCAATCCCGTGTCCGTTTGTAGTAGATGTTGTTGCTGCTGCTGCTGCTGCTGTTCCCACGTTGCGATAACCGTGCGCAGCAGCTGCTGCTGCTGCCACAACTGCTGCCGTCGCTGTTGTTGCCGCTGCCGTCTGCAACTGGCCGCGCAACTGGCTCAGATCGTGCGTTGTCAGCAGCTGCGTCGGATTGTCCGTTGACATGCTGCAAGGAGACGAGAGCAAAGGGCGGACAAATTAGCAACTGGCGACTGTACTTTCGATATTTATAGGGTATATGCGGTTTGTGCAACTTTCAATCGAATTAATCACGGCATAACAGAGTTGTTTCTTAATAAGACAATTGGGCAATGATGTAGATCAATCATAGAAGTACCAATCAGAGACTGTACCTCGAATATTTATAGGGTACATGCGGATTGCGCAAGTAATACTCGAATTTATCACGATATAACAAAGTTGTTAATGAGGCAAAAATATAGAATTGATCATGAATTAATACATACATAGTTGTTTCTTTAAGGACAAAGAGGCAAATGTATAGAAGGAAAGTATTAAAAATGAAGAGAGATGTGATAAAGCTTCAAAGAATTATACGAGAAAGAAGAGAGGAGAGAATATAATAAGACAGGAGAAAAGAGAATAAAACAGAAGAAAATACAATAAAAAAAAAAGAGATTGCTTGTATTCACTAGGCTACCGCTCCAAAGATCAATCACTCGATAACCGATAAAATAAACCCTTCGCTCCATGTAACCTGGTGAATGCGTTTGGCATATTTTGCGACTTGCAACAGTCTTGGATGCCGAAAGTTTTGATACAATTAATTTTTAAAATGTTAACAGTTAGTTTCAATATATTGTTTACATTTCGAATTGAAATCAGCTGTTTTTATCGACTATCGATGAATGGAGCGGAAAAAATAGCAATGAAGCGCACAAATTTTATGATACATGAGCTCCATAATTATAATCCATAATGGTTGCATTTTATGGGTTATCGGAAGATCGATTCATGGAGCGATAACCTGATAAATACAGCCATTGACCAAATAAGTGAAAAGAGATTGAGATGCACAGCGAGAAAGGTAAAAAAAATTAAGGTTATGAGAAGAAAATATATTGGAAGACGGAAAGATAAAGAACACGAATAAGGATAAGAAGCAGATCGGAAATAAAGAAAGCGAATGGGCTATAGAACAAATATATGAAAGTGATATTGGAAGAAAATAATAAATATAATGCAAGGAAAGGATAGGAAACAAATTAAAATATATAAATAAAAAAGAACTTGGAAAGAAGGAAAGTTAAAAAATAAGTGAAGGAAGTTAAAGGAAAAAGCAAGAGATAAAACCATAGAATGGCACGAGCAGAAGAATGAGAAGAGAAATGGAAAAAGGAATGCAAATAACAAACGTTGCGAAAACAATAATAGCGGACCAGTCGAACGCAAACTGCAGCCTAAGAACTGATAGAGAGAAAGAATGCGAATAAGAGAAATGCAGCAAAAAAGCGAATAGGCGAAAATGGGAAAATGGGAAAAAAGGACATTTAACGAGTGCGTTTAAAGGTATATTAACGATTCAAACGAAATTGTATTCCGACTGAGGCCAACTGCCAGTCGAGCACGTCAACAATTGCCAGACTATTGATGTTAACTAACAACAACAAAAAACAACAACAACAACAACAACAGCAACTACAACAACAACAACAACAACTGCTGCTGACCTTCAATTATTTATTGCATACCTCAATCTGCGCGCTCGCTAAATTACCGCTGCCTGCCCACCTCCCCCCCGCCACCACCTAACCTTATAAAAAATAAAAGAAAATAAAACACACACACACACACACACACACACACACACTCACTCGTCACTCTCGTATCTGGCTGAGCAATCTAAACCCATAATACCCCATTTAGTGGGCCGAGTACCGGGTGCAGTTTGAAGCTAAACAAACGTTTAACGCTTTACGCAATCAGCGCTCGCTGCTCCATTAGATATTATTTTAGTTTGTTTCTTTTTTATACGCTTTTTTATTGGCATTTTTTTATTAGTTTCTTTTTCATACATATTTGCCCAAGAGCGCTTTCCAAGAGAATTCCTTTTATTGCTGTTAATTTGGGCGCCCTGTTGCTCTTTTCATATTCAGTTTTATAATTTTTTACTCTCTCTCTCTCTCTCTCTCTCTCTCTCTCTCTCTCACTTACTCTTTCTCCATCTCCGTTTCGCTCTCTTCCCTCCTTCACTTTATGTTTACTGTAGAACTATCTTATCAGCCTTTTTGTACTCTAGTTGCCAGTTGCTTTGGCCTTAATAGTTGTAGTTTTTAGCTGCTTTCAATCAGTGCAGTGAGTGGAAGGGGGCAGAGGGGGATAGGTCAGCTACCACTAAGCACTGCATAAAGTCAGCTTAAGGTTTTCCTAAACTTGCCGGCATATAAACATTTTATTTCCGAGCAGATTTTTTGACTTTCTCAAGTCACAAATAGCTACATTTTTGTTCAAAATAATTCCCAGATGAACACGAAACCGAAACCGAACCCGAACCTAAACAAAAACCGTTCCAGAACCATTTCCGACCTATGAAAAAACATTTATTAAACGTGCTTTGAACGAATTGTTTTGGGCCTGCAGCGCCAATTATTATCGATTTTGTTATTTCTTAGCTACAGAACATGACTTGAGCAAACAAACCCAAATGACATTATCAAATGCGCCTAGGCACAGTGGGACAACAGAAAAAGTGTAACTTTAATAATATTTAAATAATTAAAAAGAACCATTGAAAGAATTATAAATAATAATAAAGAATATTAGAAGCATTCAAAAAAAATATAATGTTATATAATTATATTTATAATATAAGCAAATATGTCATTATCAAATGCGCCTAGGCACAGTGGAACAACAGATAAAGTATAGCTTAAATAATATTAAAATAGTAATAAGGAATCATATACATATTTATAAAAATAATAAAAATAAAAATAATATTTACGATAATATTAATACACAACTATAACCGCTTACTGTCGGCTGCGTCCGACTGTGCGCATTCCGTTTTATTTAACATAACTGTTATATAATAGTAGTAGCTTAACAGTTAAGTAAATGCCGCAGCTGCCAAAATTCCTTGCCGCTTGACCTATCGGTTTTGAAGAAATATCGAAATATCGATAAGTTATAGATTTACAGTCGCGCGACGTAATAATAGGCACACATCATTAGCAATTTAACAGCAATAAAAACAACAACAACAGCAACAATAATAGTAATAGTAATAGTAATAGTAATACTAATAATAACAACAACAATAATAATAACAGTTCTTGTTGTTGCCTTCGCCAAGCCACGCCACAAACAAACAAAAAGCTTACGACGCAATTTGAAAGTTTACGTCGTCGTCGTCGTCGTCGTTGTCGTTGTCTAGGTAACTTTTATAAACAAAATACGACAACAACAATTAATTTGCACAGTAGCGTCTCGGGAGAGCGAGAGAGCAAGAGAGCGAGAGAGCGAGAACAAAACGGGGTTGCGCTGCCTGTATGTGTGTGTGTGTGTGTGTGTGCTTTTTGTCATAATTAATTAGCTAAAATAGAGGCACACACACACACACACACAACTCACACACACAGCGGCATATGCACACACATGCATTTGTTTGTATGTCAAAAGTATACCAAGCATTTTGAAGCGCACACAGACAACGGTTGAGCCACTGTTGTGACGTGTGCCAAAAAGAGAATGAAAAGAATCAAGAGAAACAACAACAACAACAACAACAACAACAACAACAACAACAACATGCCTATGCATGTCAAGTGGCGTTCGCCGCTCTCGGAGCGCGCTCTTTGGCAGTGTTGCCAGAAAAGGCCAGATTTGCAATATACAAAAAAGCTATTTGAATAATAAATAAATAAATAATAAATAAATAAATAATAAATGAATAAATAATAAATAAATAAATAATAAATAAATAAATTATAAATAAAACATATACAAATAAATTAAAAAATAATTGTAACAAAATTTTTGAATTTAAAAAACTATATATAAATAAAAATAAAATACATCCGGTTATAACGACGCCGCTTATAGCGTCCGTCCGGTTATTGCGACGAAAACTCGATGCCTTGGTTGGTCCCCATACAAACTTATATGAAAGGGCCTCCGCTTATAACGTCTCCGCTTTTAGCATCAAACCGCTTATAACGACGAGATTTTTCACAATTCAACCGGATATTGCGACGTGCCGAACAAAAAAAAAACTTTAAAGAGGAAAATTTGATTTCTTTAACAATGCTAAAAGAAGCAAACAAAATCATTTGTGTTTTTTCAATACGAAAAAGAAACAAAATCATGGATTTTGTCTTCCGGATATAACGACGTAAAATCATCGGTCCCTTGAAAGTCGCTATAACCGGATTCTACTGTATTTATTTATTTTAAGTGTGCTATTCAAGTGTGCTGTATTTGTGTGCTATATATGCACTATTTAATTATTTTATAAATCAATGGTTGACTTAATTTAATATTTTTTAATTTTTTCCACAAAGAATATTAATTAAACAATAAATAGCAACTTTAAATTAATAATGATTTTTTTTTGTTTAAAAGCTATGGACAAAATATCTTGCGATACTGAAATATGGACAGAACGACTGGCATGGCTATAACGAATTATCCTGATCGTCCTGTTTCAGAATATTTAAATAGATTCTGAATATATTCAATTACTATTTATTAAATTTCACAAGAAATCGCAAAATTACATTACGCGTGAAAAATCGATTGTCAAATAAAACAGAATCGATTTAATCGCCGAAAAAAAAAGAATCGAAATCGAATCGAAGCCCAGCTCTACTCTTTCCATTGTATTCCAAAGTTCTGTATCAACAACGCTTTAATTTGAAAGCAGTTCGAGTCAAAATCTTAAGAGGTTTTAATGTTTAATTCACCAATTTTTTAAATAGCTTGCGAAATTTATAAAAAAAAAAAAACAGAATAAATTAGCTTTTTTAGCTGGCTTTTGTTTAAGGAAAGTGGCAACACTGGTCGCAGTCTCTCGACGAAAGCTTCAATTGGCAAGTTTAAGAGCGCGCCGAGCTTAAGAGCAATGGCATCGCTGCTTTGTTGCTTTCTTTGTTATTATTATTGTTTTGTTTGTATGTTAGTTGTTGATGTGAACTATGAACCTTTGGGCTCTGAATTGCAGCAGATGTTGTTGTTGTTGTTGTTGTTGTTGTTATGATTGTTGTTGTATTTAACGCTGCGACAGTTGGTTAAACTGTACCTTTTGCCAATAAAAACACACACGGCTTTTTATTTATGTATGTATGTATGTATATATATATAAATATAGGTATGTACATGTGTGTACTATATAGCACTGATTCATGCCCACAGCAGCAACAATCTAGAAACCGCGTGTTAATGCTGTATTTAGCTGTTTTTTATTGTTGTTGTTGTTGTTGTTGTTGTTGTTGTCAAATGAGCTGCTTCCTCTTTTAATAAAAACTAATGAAGCCAGAGAGCGCCAGCATAAGAGCGTCAAACGCTCACTTTCCTATGTCAGCGCCAGTGTTGGCAGTTCCGCTTTTTCCCCCTAAAATCCGACTGTTTTTTTTTTTTTTTACTTTTTACGCTTTTGCTTAATATATGGGCATTTCCACAGTCGCGCACGCTACATTCGTACGCGTTTAAATTAAAATAACTGTAAAAAGGAAGCGATTTTTTTTTTAAAGGCTTAACATATATCATTTAATTAGCTCTTTCATTGGTGGAAAGATTGATTTTGGGTAACTTTTCATTTTTAAGAAAATTGAAAAATTCAAGTCATTTGTCACCGGACGAAAATGGTAGTGGCATTTGAGGTCAACCAATTCAATCGCCAATATTAGCGAATCCAGTGGCAATATTTTAATGCAACAAATTTTAAACTCTTGTGCATGGATGCCTCTTCAAAATGGTTATGATTTTTTTCAAAGATGACTTGCATTTTTTTTTTTAATTCAATTTAAAAAAATTGTAACGTGACTTTTGGCACGTGACCATTTTTATGTATGTTTTTGTTATTGTTGTTGTTGGAAAGTATTTAAGGAACAAATGGTTATAATGTTTTTAAATTGACAAAAATAATTGGAATTATTTATTTTTACATAACAGGAGTGATTTTGAAAACAAATGACTGAGCATGATGCTTCTGTTTGAGAAGCTGTTTTCAAAAAATGCCCTAAAAAACGTCAAAATGACAAAAAATGCGTTTTCGCGACTTTGCATTCGAATTTTTTGAAAACTATAATAGATTATAATAGATATTTTCAAATCTGTTAAATTTTAATATTTCTTAATGTTAAAAATGTTAAAAATATCATTTTTAAGAAATTTTAATTTTTTTGGCCCCGGTGGACCTTTCTGTGGAAATGCCCATATATAAAATTTTTGCAAAAATATGTAAGATTTAACGTTATTCTTATTTTGCTTTTCATATTTACTGCATTTTATATTTAATTTCATTTTATTCTCAAATTATCTTTTACATTTTTACTTTTAATTTAATTTAATTTTAGGCATAAACTGGTAGCAAAAAACTGGTTTATCAATAATTAAAAAAAAATTAGTTTTATACTTTATTTTAATTTGTATTTTAAATTTTCAGTGTCGACTAATTTTTAACATTTTTAACGATTATTTCCTACAAGTTTAATTTAAAGCACAATATAATCTAGAGCTTAAAAATGCGATTTTTGTTAGCATCTGTTTAATTAGTAATTGATATATTAAAATTGAAACAGGTATCAAAAATATCTAATATGTATCAAAAATTGCTAGATTTATTATGATTTGAACTGTTGTTGAAAAGCATAGCAAATCTTAATCTTTGATCCTTAATTTTTTAGCCTTTTTCTCGAAAAAAAAGCACAGGTGGCAACACTGATGGCAGCACGAAAGCACAACAACAACAACAATAACAATAACAAACATGCCTTGTTTGGCCACATAAATAATAAATAACAACAAGCGCAAAAGAGCGCCGGCGCTGCCTGAGCGCTTAAGAGAGCGGGGGAGAGAAAGAGAGAGAGAGAGAACGCGCTCTTGAGCTTTCTGTGTTTCCGGCAGAGCGCATCAAAACAACAACAGCTGGCAGGCATTTTTTGAGAGCTTTTTGTTGCCGTTGCTTCGGCATGTAGGCAACGGCGGCGTCCAATGACGCCAACTGCTCTCTCTTTCTCGCACTCTCTCTCCCTCTCTCTCGCTCTCTCTCTGTGTCAAGCTCTTGCGCTTTGTGTGTGTGTGTGTGAAATATAAACAAAAATATTCTGGAATTCAATTTAATGAAAGCTGTTTGTATGTATATAAATAAAGTAAATGCAATTTATGTATTTATTTACTTATTATTTATATTTATTTATTATTTATATTTATTTATTATTTATATTTATTTATTATTTATATTTATTTATTATTTATATTTATTTATTATTTATATTTATTTATTATTTATATTTATTTATTATTTATATTTATTTATTATTTATATTTATTTATTATTTATAGTTGTTTATTATTTTGTATTATTATTTATTTGAATTTATTTTTATTCAAATTTTACAATTGTTAAATAAATAAAATTCAAGTTAACATATTTAAAACTTGAATTTTATTTATTTTGTTTTATATTAATCAAGATTAAGATTAACTGGTAAATGTAATTAGTAACAAACAATGTAATTTGATTACAAATTCACTCATTCACTTATAAATTATAAATATTTTATTTTATATTCATTATGTTTTCAATTTCAAGATTAAGATTAAGAATAATCGTGACTAATGCTCGTAACATTAGGAATACACCACTTAAGCAGTTAAAACTAAAATGGGAATGAAATAAATTGATAATTTATTCCATATTCTATAATTGGAATTGAAAATATTTTATTCAAGATTTAGATTGAGAATTAAATAAAATAATCAAGCACATTTGTGATTAATGTACAAATTCTGGATGCACGATTTGTAATGTGTAAGCAATTATCAATTTATTTATTTATGTCGAATAGAATTTGTTTTATTTTTGCAGCGACAACTGAAAGCTGAAGGCGACCACGCGGCGTATACGTAACCTCGTGCATAAAGCGCCCCATGTGTGAGTGTGAGTGTCAGTGTGTGTGTGTGTGTGTCTCTCTCTCTCTCTCTCGCTCTCTGTGTGTGTGTGTGTGTGTGCAAGAGAGCGTATGTGCGTGTGATGCTTTTAAACTGGCAGACACATTTGCATTACGTACAGTGGGGAAAAGCAAGCACACACAGACACAAAAATATTTACTGTGCCTGCGTGTGTGTGTGTGTGTGTCTTGTTTGTCTGTATGTATGGACAGACAAGCTTTACAACACAACAACAACTGATAAGCAACTGGCAGACAATTAATTGTAAATATTTAAAAATGCGCAAAATATACATATTTAAATGCCCATAATGCTATATTATATAAATACACACACACACACACACACACACATATCTTGGGAGAATTCGAGAATTCTAAATATGTGCAAAGAGTGGCAAAAACAGAGCAAGAGAGATAGAGATAGATAGAGAGAGGGAGAGAGGCAGAGAAAGAGGGAGACGGCAGGTAAAGCAAATGTGACAAGGTCGCTGCTCGCTTAATAAATGTTATTATTGTTTTTGTTGAATTTACACTTTACTTTTATTTTTTATTTTATTTTTTTATTCAATTGTTTGCATTATTTTATTTTGTTATATTTTTATTATTTGTTATTGTATTATTGATATTACTATTGATATTATTGATATGGGTAAAAATATTGTAACCAACTTTGAGCGAATATACGTAACAGGCAGAAGAAGGCGTGGCACACCCCACAAGGTATATATACATACGAATTAACGCTCAAAACTCGAAAACTAGCAGAATTAGCGATCGTTGGACTGTTTACTATAGTTTATAAATCATATTTTGTAAGGGCAAAAATTATGTATATATTTTTGAGCTATATTTTTTACATTATTAAATTGCCAAGCGCGCAGCGCGAGCTGTGTGTAGGGTTAACATGCAAATTATATTAAATTATATTAAATTAAATTATAATTATATAATATATATAATTATATTAAATTATATTGCAAATCTAGCCATTTCTGACAACACCATTGTTTTAAACAAAAATTAAAATCTCTATATATTTTGTATTTATTTATTTTTTATAGAATTTTAGTTAGTTTTTTATTTTTATTTTTTTAGGCTTTATTTGCTATTTGTTTGCATTATGCCTGCGATCGTTTAACACGCTGCTTTTCTCCCCCCTCCACCCCTGCCCCACACTGACACTATCAAACCGAAATAAATTGACACGCAAAAAGAAGAAGAGGATGGTGGCCAGGGGAAGGGGATGGGGAAGGGGAGGGGGGTAGAAGAAGAGCATCAATACGCGTAGCACGTTTTTTGCCGTTTGCTCTGTTGTTGTTGTTGTTGTTGTTGTTGGCATGGAAAATGTTGTCGGAAAACATTTGTGCCCGGGCAACGCCGGCTGATATTGTATATGTATATACATATATATATATATATATATATGTATGTATATAGTATATAATGAGTTATATACATGCACGCACACATAGACAGATTTGTATACATTTTAATGCAAACGAACCAAGGCACGAACGCAGGCACGAGCGCAGGCACGAACGAGCCGACGAACGCACGAACTGGCGCTCTCTTTCAGTCGGCGTCTAAGCTTTCACGCTCTCCCACACTGCTCACACACACACACACACGCACACTCACACACACTCGTGCTTTTTTTTTATTTTTTGCTGCCTTTCAACGTGGTTTTATGCGCTGTGTATAAATATTTTACGGCGCTTTTTGCTAAAAACAAAAAACAAAAAAACAAATACAAAAAAAAAAAAACAAATACAAAAAACAAATACAAATCAAAAAAAAATTAAAGCTAAAACAACAAAAATGTAATGGGAGCAGATTTTTGTTGCTGTTGTCGTCGCTGTCTCTCGCCTCTCGCTCGCACACTCACACACACACACACACACACGCACGCACACATACGGCGAGTTTTTGGAATGTTTTGTAGACATACCTTTGCACTAGAAAATCGTTTGTTTTCCAAACATTTGGCACCAACAAATCGCTCGCTATGTACAATGGTTTGTATATATGTATGTGTAGCTGTAACTGTAACTGTAACTGTAGTTGTAACTGCAACTGTAGTTGTATATATGCCCAAGAAATAAACAACAATTTAATTTATTCTCTGCTTGTCACAAAATTCGAACCGTAAAGCACGCGAGCAAGCAAACGAATGAAGCGAAACGGCGACGGCGACAGCGACAGCGACTGCGACTGCGACGGCGACAGCGACAGCGAATGAAATGCCGAAACACACACGCACACACACACATACAGAGCGACACACACGCAAGAGACACGTAAGTTTTCTATATGTAAGAGAGCCGGCATATGCAACGCCACACACACACACACACACACACGCACTCGCGTCCCCTCTCACACTCTCTAACAAACGAAAGCACACGCTGTAAACAACAAAAAGCTTGCTGCTGCCAAAGAGACAAAGAGAGCGCGCGCAAAAGAGAGCGGGAGAGAGAGCCGCAAGCTCTCTTGGCGCGCAGCTCTGTGAATTGCGTTCAGCATTGCCAGCAAGCAGCGTTGACAATTGACAAATATAAATATAGTATAATATTAAAAAATAAAAATAAAATAATATAAATAATATATAAATATTATATAATATAAATATTATATCATATAAATATTACATAAAATAAACATAATATAATTATTTACATATTTATGCTCGTCCTAAATTAAATAAATTAAATCATTAGATATTGATTAAATTTTTGCCTCTTCTTTCTTTTTACAATTTTTTTTTTTAATTTATTTTTAACTATTTTGCATACATTTTATATTGCAAATTTGCAATACACGTCCATTTCTTAAAATAAATCAATTAATAAACCGCAACTAAATTATACAATATTTAAACAAAAAATTCATATATTTTCGATGCTGTGAATTGCATTACAAACGAAGAAGAAACAGCAAAGTTATGCAACAGACAATTTGTTATAAATGTATGTAAGCGCCACAACAGCCACAGTTTAAAAGCTACAGACTTGGGATTGGGCATTATCCATCAATGTTGGGAATTACATTAGAAGAGAAATCAGACAGAGAAGCCAACTAAATTTTGCAACTAAAAGCTAGAATTACCATTTTTTGCTATTTAGGTTTTCCTATTTAGAAACAGTTATCAATTTTAAAACTAACGATACGAAGTCTATGAAAATCCACATCGATGCTATGAATTACACTACGATCGGATAAGAAACAGTGAAGAAAACACAAGGTACAGGGTTTCCTACAGTCGGTTACATCCGACTGCAGCTGCGTCCTTACTGGTTTTAATTTATTTTTTTTTATTTATATAATATTTTATGTTTATTTGAAGCTATTTTTTATATTATATATTTCAAATCTAGCATTTTTATTATTATTTTTTTAGAAACTAATATATTTATTTTTTAGGAATAAAAATAAAAAATTAAATGCATACGCATTTAATAGAACCCGCCAAAGTGGCAACGCTGCGTTTGTTTTAATAAGCATTGGCGCATGACATTGCCATTTATTGAGACAGAGAGAGAGAGAGAGAGAAAGAGAGGAGCGAATCTCACATATATACACACACAAATTATTTTGCGTTGCGCTTTCAGGACCAAAACAACAATAACAACAAAGGAGACAAAACAAAAACAAACACAAAACTCCGCTGAGCCACAATAAACAGCTGTTTGGGTTAGGTTCAAAGAGCGGTCTAAGAGAGGGCTAAGAGAGCGCTAAGAGAGCGCCGCCTCTGCCAGCAGCAAGGAGCAGAGCATTTGTTTATATCATATATTTACCATACATACATACATACATATATATACAGTTTATTTGTTTGGGTTTGGGTTGTTAACGCTTTTAATTGACTAATTAAACACCAAATAATTAAGTTAATACAATGTGATAACTTCGACTGCGGATTGAAAGCGGATCAGCCAGCGTCAACGTCAGCGTCAGCGTCAGCGTCAGCGTCAACGTCAACGTCAACACGTGTGCTGCCAACGCAACGAGCAGCGACAATGGGACATTTCTTGCTTTGATAGCACAAAATTGTGTTGTTTGCATTGTTGTTCCATAAATGATATAAGCTTTGCTTGTTTTTTATATATTTAAAATTGAACTATTCAAAATTTAAATAAAATTTATGGAATCAATTAAATTAAATATAAATTTATGTACAATTATTTATACTGTTCAAATTGGTCAATAAATAGGCTTTTTATCAAAATCGTATTGACATAAATTTTTAATGAGCTCTACAAATTCACATATAATTTTTTAGTGAGTGTTTTATTGAAATTTTAAGGTTACAAATTAAATAAAATGCCAGCAAAGGAAAATTAGTTAACTTTGTATAGTATTTAAATAAATCTATTATAGGCTTTACATCTTTTTTTTCTTATTTAAAATTTATTTATATAGTATTAGAAATTATAAATTAAATTAGGTGT
Source organism: Hypselothyrea guttata (assembly GCA_035045125.1). Taxonomy (NCBI): domain Eukaryota; kingdom Metazoa; phylum Arthropoda; class Insecta; order Diptera; family Drosophilidae; genus Hypselothyrea; species Hypselothyrea guttata. Next base: position 2,750,259 of record JAWNNJ010000194.1, read on the forward strand.
ATCTAAATTACATTTGATGTCAAATAATAAATCATTTTTCGACTTTTCAAATTCCCTAATTAATTTATTTTAATAAATATACATATTACGGGTTTAAAAATAAAATTAATTTTTTCTTATATAAAATTTTTTATTAATTCAATATCTTCTTATTTAATATATAATTATTCAAAATGTTACTATTTAAAATAAAATTATTATTTACAATTTAATTATTATTTATAAAATATTCAAAATTATTCAACATATATTAATACCATAAAATGTATACATTGACATACAGGTGTTTCTGGTGTAATAAATTAAAAAAAAATATTTATTGTGAAATTTGGAAAAGTTTAAACTACGAAAACGACAAAAAAATTTAATTTAAATGCAGTATTTAAATGTTAATAAATTTGACCACTGTGCACCGGTCGCAGCAGGAAATACAAAAGGCCAAAAAGCGAGCGAACGCCGAGCCAAAGCAGAATAAAAAACAATAAAAGCCAACAATAACAAGAAGATGAAGAAGCAGCAGAAAGAGAAAGAAGCGGTAGGCGGTGGAGGGCGGAGAAGAGGCAAATAAAAAGCTCACGCCAAATGCAGCCCAAAGCATTTAGAATATTTAATTTTAGCCATATGGGAAGGAAAACTACAAAAAAAGAAAGAGAAAGAGACATAACGCAAACGAAAATAAAAACAAAAATAAAAACAAAAATAAAAATAAAAACAAAAATAAAAACAAAACAAAATCGTATTGTTTTCGGCTGTGGCGTTTGCTGCTTTTGTCACTATTTGTTAAAAATAAATGTTCACGCACAGAGCGAGACAGAGAGAGAGAGAGAGAGAGAGAAAGCGAGAGAGAGAGAGCGAGAAACTGAACTTTTGCCGGCTTTTTGATGCTGTGTTTTAGGAGCAAGGGGGAGGGGGAGAGCAACTGCACACAAACACAGAGAAGCGGAGACTAAAAAAAGCGCATCAAACTAAAAATAAGCGCCACGTTGTTGTTGTTGTTGTCCGAGAGGCAAAGAGAAAGAGAAAGAAAGTGAAAGACCGGCAGAGGCAGAGGCAGAGGGCGCTGTTCTGTTGCCAGGCGCCGAAGAGAGTGCAGCAGGCAACACCAGTGTTGCCAATTTTTTATTTTTTAAGCAAAAAAAATTACGCAAAATAAGCTAAACAAAAGTTTGCCAAAAAAAACTCAGAAAACAGCTAAATTATTTATAAATAAAAGTCTAAAGTTATACAGTAGAATCCGGTTATAACGACGCCGCTTATAGCGTCCGTCCGGTTATTGCGACGAAAACTCGATGGCTTGGTTGGTCCCCATACAAACTTATATGAAAGGGCCTCCGCTTATAACGTCTCCTCTTTTAGCGACAAACCGCTTATAACGACGAGATTTTTCACAATTCAACTCGATATTGCGACGTGCCGAATAAAAAAAAAAATTTAAAGAGGAAAATTTGATTTCTTTAACAATGCTAAAAGAAGCAAACAAAATCATGGATTTTGTGTTTTTTCAATACGAAAAAGAAACAAAATCATGGATTTTGCCTTCCGGATATAACGACGTCGGTCCCTTGAAAGTCGCTATAACCGGATTCTACTGTATTAAATTTTTTGTTTTGATTAAAAAATTAATTTGCTTTATTTTAAAACCTATTACGAACATGGCATACATAAAATAAAAAATTTCTTTTTTGCTCCTTTTGGATAGTGCGTCTTCCGGATATAACGACGTAAAATCGTTGGTCCCTTGAATGTCGCTATAACCGGATTCTACTGTATATCGATCAATATTATTTCAGCATACATTTTTAAATACTTGGGAAAAAAATGAATAAAAACTGCATTACTTTAAAAAAACAAAGAAAAACTTTTCGCTTGCTGCAAATGTTCTTAAAAACAGCCAGATCTGGCGGTAAAAAGCCGAGTTGGCAACAGTGGATAACACTGACACCCCCCACTACCACACTCCCTATTGCTCTCTCGCTCTCCCCCTCTCTCGCTCTCTCTCTTTCTTCGCACCCACACTCACCTGAGTGACAGTTCTTGGGCAATTGAAATTTCAATTGATTTGAAAATAAACTCATGCACTATCTACACCCCCTCCCCCCTCTCTCACACTCCCTCCCTCTCTCTCTCTTTCTACCACTTTCTCTCTTCTTTTGGCTAGGCCATTTCTAGGCACAACAACAGCAAATTGGGTCAACTACAACTACAATTGATACCAACTAAAAATAGCCAAAAGCCATTTAGCCATAACTCCACTCTTTACTCTCCACTCTCCTCTCTCCACTCTACACTCACCCCACACGCTGATAAGAGAGTGCGCTCTTTGCTCTTCGGCTGAACTCAGACTTTGGCACGGAGCGAAAGCTTAACGGTGCACCCGACAAAAGTATCAGGTATCATTTCTTGGCAAGACGCCGATGCCTAAGGAAAACCGATATCTAAATATCCAAGGAAATTCGATTTATCGGAAATTTCCACAATTACCAACTGTTTCTACCCCGTACGTTGAAAAAGTACAATGGGGTCTATCGTGTTCGTGCAAGTCGGAAAAGATTGTAGCACACAGAAAAAGGCGTGGCATATCACACAGTGTATATGTTCTTGATCAGGACGACGAACCAAGTGTCCCGCTGTCCGTCTGTCTGTATCAACAACTAAATCTCGTAAACCATAAAAGCTAGAGAAACAATTTTTGCTAATTAGGTTCTCCTATGCAGCAGCTTGTTTTAGAATTTTGATACCTCCCTCCCTTTCACCAAAAATAGTAAAAAACACAGCAGCCTATAGCATTATTTATCGACGATGTTAATCGCATGGGATAAGAAACAGCGGAGATATGCAACAGACAACTTTCTCGATCATTTCAAGGAGGTAGAGAGGGGTAAGCGGTTTGTCCCATGTTAATGTATGAGATATTTGCATAAGCGCATAGCCATAAAAATAGTAATCTACAGGTTTTTCTATTGTCGGTTACGTTCGACTGATCTGATTCGTCCTCACTGGTTACATATTGTTTTGTTTACTTTGGAATTTAGCTTGAGAACTTTCGACAAACAAATCACGTCGTTGTCGTTGTCGTTGTCGTTGTCGCTGTGTTTCGAGTATTTCATGTTGCCCTGACTGACACTGTTACTGCCCGCAATTGGGGCCCGAACTGAACCGATTTACACACACCAGCGTCGAAAAGCCATCAACGATTGCGATAAACGTTTTTAGCTAATTAGCACATTTTATAGCGTCCGCAATTACACTAGACAACAGACAAACTAAACGCAGTAGGCACGAAGACGATAAGTCGGACGTGCCCAATAAATTTAGCAAGAACGCATGCAATCTTGTTTGTTTAATAACTTTTGTATTTACCAAAAGATCGAAATGCGCTTTTCAGGATAGATAAATATAATGGAACAGAATATACATTCTGAATAACAACATTTTATGTTCAACATTACGCTTGTTATTTTCTTAATTTTCTTAATGAAATATACTGAATTATTATTTCATTACTTTAAATAACCCCATTTTATTAGTATAAAACAGCAATTTTAGCAGAATTGTGCAAATTGTGGCAATGGTGTAACTAAACCATGACTAACCATTACCAACTAAAAACGTGTTTTGGATGTTAATGTAATTTAGAATCAATAATAAAGCAAACATGATCCAAATAGTGTGGAAATTTCATCATCTCGCCCTGCGTTTCACAGGCCAATAAAAGTGCGTAAAAATCGAACAAAATTTAACACTCCACAGTCGTTTGTTTGTAAGAATATATCAGTAAATATGATTGTAAATTTGAATTCCTAAAAGAATAAAAGAAAAATCATAACGGTGGGCAATTCAGCTAGTTTCTGAATTATATTTATGCTTATCATAGATCTTATTAAAAGAATATTTATTTTTTTATATTTTATTTTAATTTCATTTATTTCTATAGCTATTTTTAATATGTTTTTATTATTGTTATGTATTTTATTATTATACATATTATTATTACATAATTAGTTAGCATATTTTTTATTATTATATGTTTTTAATGTATATATATTTTATATTATTTTATTTATTATTATTTTAAATTGATTTTTATACATTCTATTATATATTTTTTTTTATACAATACTTTTAATTTGGTTTTTAAATGCCTATTTGTATATTTATTTCTATTTATTTTATTTTATTTCATTATACTTCGCCATGCCCATGCGTCCATTACGACATCGCCATCGACAAGTGTGTCGCCTGCACCAGACCAGAGTGGCTGATTGGCAGAGGGGGTGAGGGGGAGAGAGAATGCAACTGTAGGCGCTTTTGCCGTTTATTTTGCTTTTGTCTCTGCTTTGGTTTTACAGTTGTTGCTATTGTTGTATAACTGAGCGAGGCGACTCATTGCGCTCTCTTTGTCTCTATCCCCGTCTCTTTCTATTGCCATTTCTTTTTAAGTTTTTGTTTGCAATTTGCGCACACACACACACACACAAATATTTCTGTCTGTGTATTAATAAATATGTAAATAAAATATCTTATCGTTTAACGCAAAGTTCTGGCGTATTTCTCTTTCAAATACATACATACATACGTACACACACACACATATGGGGGGAGGTATGCATGTATGTTTATTTACGTATGTATGTAGGGTACATAATTATTTTCATTTTTTATGTAATCAACAAACTGTGCCCACATGCGACGACGCTGCCGCCCCCCGCCTTCCACCTCCCTACACCTCCCCCACCCCCGACACCACAAGCTTTTCACCAAACAAAAAGCACACACACACACACACACACACACAAACACACAGAGTGAGCGAGGGAGAGGGAGCATACAACCTAAACGCACCATGTGAGAGGTGCAAAGTCATAGCGTCGGCAGCGCAGCCAGCGTAGACGCCTAAAGACCCGATTGCCACATGAGCGGATCCAAATGCACCCGATCCGTAAACCCTAGAGGAATTGTCGCCATTGTCTCTGATCTGAATGCTCTACAATTCCGATTCTGATTCATGATTCCGGGCATGATTTTAGTTACCTATTATACATTCGATACATTCGATAAATTTGATTTTTTTTTCAACGATTATTTTATGGATTGGTTTTTTCAGGACATTATTTAATTCGCTTATTGTATCACACCTGAGTTTCGATTCGATTAAGATTCGATTTAATCGATTATTTTATTAGACAATTATCTCGATTATATTTTTTACAACCGATTTTTTCGGAACTTTATTTAATTCTCTTATTATACCCTGTAGTGCAGCTTAATTTCAATTTGATTACGATTCGATTTAATCGATAATTTTATCGAAGATTAAATCAACTTTTTTCTTGTGAAAAAAAGACGTACAATTAAAATTGAATTTATTTCAAATATATTAAAATGCTGCATTAGGACGATCAGAACTAGAAATAATAGATTCTCCTATGTTTTTGTTTCGGTTTTAGATATGATACCTTCCCCCACATTTTGTTTGTTATTAAAATAAATTGAATTTAATGTTTTTAAGTTTTTCTCTCAGATTAACTGCAAATTCAAATTTACGCTTTTATTTCGATTAATCGATCAAATCGTGTTTTTGACGTGAATCGATGAAAAAGATCGATTCTAAAAGTTTAAAGATAGAATCGGTATTATGTTATTAATTGTCATAAAATAAAAATTCTACTTTTTTTATACCCTGTACATTGTAGGCTTGGCAGAGAGTAAAAAGAATTTCTACTATGCTTTGTATAATTTTAAATAATGATGTTTAAAATATAGAGTACAGGGTATTCAATAGTCATCCGACTGATCTGCCTCACCCATTATGCTTATACATTAGATTTGGCGTATTTTGGAATGTTTTCTAGTTTCAACCAGATGTAAACTAAAGAACTTTTAGCAATATTATGCACAGTGTGGCAACCCTGGTCAGCGTGCACGCTAGACAACAGAGCGAGAGAGAGGGAGAGAGAGAGAAAGAGAGAGAGTGTTGGGGTAAGGGTTAGGGGTGTTGGTGAGGGGTGGGTAGGGGGTTTTTACTTGCTTTTCTTAGTAAAAGTGCTTAGCTTTGCATATATATATACATATATATGTATGTATGCATGTATGTATGTAGGATTGTATGCAAGTATGTTTGTATGTATTTTGTATATTTTTTCAATTAGTTTTTAATGGGGGCGTTTTCTTATTGGCCGGCATATGTCAAGGAATTTCCAATTGGTTTTTAAGTCAGATGAGAGCACACACACACACACAGACACACACACACACACACACACACACACACACACACACACAGACACACACGCACAAAATGCTTAAGGCCTCCAAGTTGCATAATCTATCGATAATAGTTGTTGTTGTTGTTGTTGTTCCTGCTAATTGCGCTGCTTCGTTGAAAGAGGGAGACGGGAAGAGAGCGAGAGAGAGAGAGAGAGAGAAGAGCATCGCTGATCAGACGTCCCCATATGTAAGCCAAACGCCAAACAATGACGAGGTCGCCTCAGCTTACGTTGCGTCGCAGCGCAGCGCAAGGAGAGACGCCGGCGTCGACGTCGACGTCGACAGCAGCGTCACTCACACACACACACACACACACACAGCGACGACACTTAATCCGCTCAACACATAGACATATCTATATTTACGGCAGAGCGCAGCGCATTTGAAGAGAGCGCAGCGCGGCTGAAGAGAGCGCCATAACAAGCCGATCGCAGGCAAAGAGAGGAGCAAAGCAAAAAGCAAACAATTCGCACTTTGCCGACGCCATGGAACGTCAACAACAACGCCAGTGATGCTCATATTTCTGGAGTGCAAAAGCAGCCAGAAAACGCTGCATAAATCGATTAATAAAAGCAGATATAAGAAATTGAACATATATATTTTATTTGATCGAGCTACAAATTTGCACTCTTCCACAGAAAAAAAAGCGCCATTTTGTTAAGATATATGCGAATTAAATATATATATTTTAGTTTAAGCTAAACAATTAGTTATATTGAAATAAAAAATTTGCTAAACACTGAAGCAAGCACCATAGAATACAACTGGAAAAGCTGCTGATTACAGCACAAAGCTGAAATTTTACTAAATATATTAATTCTTTAAAATAAAATACTAAGATAAACCTATTATTTATTTGATCAAGCGAAAAAAAAAAATATTCACAATACTGACAAACGCAAACAAAAAAAAAAACAGCTAAATAAGCTAATCTTGGATCAACAACTGCGGGAAAAGGCTGAAAGTTAGCCTAATAACGCAAGCGACATATTGCTGAACAAAAAACAAATACAGCCAGAAAAAGCTACAAATTAGCTAAATCGTAATACACTATTTTTATTATTATTTCTTATTTTAACTAAAATACAAGACAAAGAAAAGCCAAATCCGTTATCACTCTGGCTGAAAAATAGTCAAAGCTGTCTGAAAAATAGCTAAGCTGCGCAGCACTGCCGCCGCTCTCTGTTTGTGCTGACGTTGTGCTTGTTTTTGCGCTCTCTCTCTCTCTTTGGCGGCGAAGGCAAACAAAACAAACACAAAAACGAACCGCAGTGATGGCGTCTCAGTTAGGTGGAGGAGGGGAGCGGGCGGTCAGTGTCAAGCGTATGGAAATGCTCTTAATTTAAAATGTCATTACGTGAAAAACTCTTTTATTGTTTCTAAGCTTGTCGAGATTTAAAAATATGCCAGGAATATGCGCTATTGTTTATGCGCAGCAAATAAATTTATGACAAAGAAAGAGAGAGAGAGGGAGATAGGGAGAGGCAAGCTCAGAAGTGTGGAGAGCGCAGCTTGACAAGGCACAGTGGGTCAGCGTTGATTTGCAATTGAAATTAAAAATAGTTTCAAATGCGAAATTTATTTAAAATCATTTTGTATATATAATTAGCATACAATACGTGTGTGTGTGTGTGTGTGTGTATATATGTATTTGTGTGCGGGGCACGATTTTTTGCTACCAGTGCTGGCACCTTGGCTATTTCGTGGCTAGATTTAGCCACTTGCTGAGCTGATTAGCCACTTGAAGAAAACTCTTATTTAAAATTTTTTGTTGTAAAAATGGCACAAAAAATCTCTTTTCAATTTGTATTAAATAAAAAATATTAGAGAACATTATATAAATTTTTTTTGTATTTTTTAAATAAACTTTTCTATTATTATATTAAATGCTGCCATCACTTATCCAATTTTAGGCATTTTTTAGTCACTATTATTTCAGTGTTGGCATTTTTTATAGAATTTTGTATGAGAAACGTGTTTTTAATATATAATAAAAAAGCCAGAACTATTTTTTGCTGCATTTTAACAAATTTTCTAGCAATTGCACTTTAAAACAGCCAAATCTGGCGGGGAAAATGCGGATTTGGCAACAGTGGCTGCCTCTGCCGCTGCTGCGCTCTCCCGCCCCCTAGAACGAACGATGCCGGCAGAGTGTGCATGTGTGTGTGTGTGTGTGTGTGAGCGGGCTACTGCGGCAGGGGGCGTCGAGAGAACAACAACAACAAAGCTGCAGCTAACGCGGGAGTCGACGTCGCAGCCCGAGGTCTGCTGCGCTGCTGCCGTCGCTGCCGCTGCCGCTGCGTTTTTCAATTCCAATTTTGTGTTTACGCACACGTAATTATTATTGTTGCTCATGAAATTTTATTTCACACACACACACACACACACACACACAGAGCAAAACATAAATGTTTTTTTTTTTATTTTATTGTTTTTTTTTGCACTCACATTTTGTTATTGTTGCGCTCGGCGTCGCTGCTGGCGTCACAGTCGATAGCACGCGCTGCGCTCTCTTCGCTGCGCTCTCTTCGCTTTGTTGTCGCTCTCTTATTTCTGGTTGCTGTTTTGGTGGGCGGCAATTGCGAACCGTTGTCTTTAACGTATTTTGCTTTCGTTGCTTTTTTCGCTTTTGTTGTTGTTCTATCGACTAATTAAATAACACAGCACGCGAACAACTTTGCAAAATACCAACAAAAAAAATGTAGAAAAAATATAACACCAATTTGATTTGTTTCTTATTCGTATGTTTCTTCAGTTTGTTTACTGTTTGTTGCTCCTCTTCATCCTCTGCTGCTGCTGCTGCTTCTTCTTCTTCCTCTTCTTCTTGATTACAACTTTCGTTCACTGTCCGCACATCCGTTGCGCTGAAAGGCACAATGCAAAATGAATGAGATTTATACGTAGAAGCGTGGGGCCTCGTAGCGAACGACGTAAGAGCGAGAGAGCGAGAGAGCGCGCGAGCGAGCGAGACGAAGCGTAAGGCACAGAACAGCCATGCACAGTGGGGCGTTTGCAGCTTCTGTTGCTTAGAAACAGCGTTGCCAATTTGGTCGGTTTCTGAATTCTATTTTTTATTTATTTATTTAAATGCCGACTAAGGCCAGTCAGCCATGAACAAATTAAATTACATATTAAAATTAAGAGTAATAAAATTAATATTGAAAAAAATAAAAAATTAAAAATATAATTAAAAATATAAAAAAATAAGAAAATCTGGGGAAAGAAAAAATTGAAATATATATGCTACATAAATTTTTTTTTTTTAATTTCTGCATCATCTTTATCATAAAAAATGAAGATAAAATTAAATACAATAAAATAAATATTAATATATAACATTTGGAATACTGTTAAATTTAAAATTATTTAATTATTTTAGAAGTGCAATTAAATGTAGGTTATTGTTCTTATTTATTTTATTTTTGCCGGTTTTAGAATTCAAATTAAACTTAATAAAAGTCTTTTTAAAATTACAGCATCATCTTATACAAAAAACTTTATGCAATTATTAGCAATTTGCAATTATATATTTATATTTATATAAAATATTTGAAATACTGTTTACTGTATGTAATTATTTTGATTGTGCAATTAAATGTAAGTTCAATTATCGACAATTTTCTTCATATAATTATTTTTAATATTGCATATTGATTATTATTATTATTATTATTATTTTGTGATTTATTTTATTTTATTATAATTATTTAAAAATATGAAATATTGCAGAATTAGCATATTATGGCAACACTGGTTAAAAAATAAATGCACATGGAAACACTGCCAAGCACTGCACAGAAAAAAAGCCAAAACACCATTTGCCAGAAATAAATGCAGAAAAAAGCTAAGTGATTCTTGATTATTACAGATAAAAATAATGACAATAGGCCTATTATTATTTCTGTAAACTTCTGAATTTTTTGTTTATTAGCCATAGCTTACCAAGTTTTCTAGCAAATGCTATTAAAAGCAGCTAAATCTGGCGAGAAAAAAGCTAAAAAGCTGCTTTGCAAAAATGAAAATTAATTTTAATATAATGAAATTTTAAAAATTTATCCAATTATAACTATATAATTAACAGTATTAATCAACACTTAGGCCAATGAATTAATTGAATATTATTATTCCATAATATTTGAATTTCATCATTATCTTTTATCTCTGTGTATAAAAAATATGTGAACATTGTACTCCCAATATAAATAATTTAAATGTTTATATTTATATTATGCTTCATTACGTTCTTAAACATATACTATATAATTTATTCTCCACAATATAAATTCGAAAAATGTATGCTTACAAAAAAGTATCGATAACCAACTGCGGTGTAGGGGCTGCAAACGATACCAAAGTGCCACCGATGCTTTGGCAACCCTGAAGCACAAAGCTGCGTGTTGAGTAAAAACCAGCGGTATCTAAAACATTTCGCAATTTGCTGCAATTTAAGGTACGTAAAATGAAAAAAACAATGCATTTTATAATTAGTTGATCCATCTTATTCCACAGCGTGTTACTACCTTAAAGAATAGGAAGATGTGGCGCATTACTCGCTTAGCGTCGCCACACCAGATTGCACGTTTTACCGGCTCTGGCTTGGGTCGAGCCCCGCTGGTGTACACCAAGCTTGACCACACTGGTGGTCAAAAGGCAACCCACATCGTTGTCACCAATAACACTTTGTTTTGCCACGTGTGCAAGAAGCACGTTGATGCCGCTGCGTTTGAGGATCACCTCAACAGTCGCAGCCATCTGTTGGCGCGCAGCATCTTCCGTGGCAAGCCGGACGAGATGTATCAGGAGAAGAGCAAGCCGACCCACCAGGAGGGCGATACCTGTGATTTGATGTGCGACGGGAATGTGCCGATGCAATTCATGGGCAATGGGCGCAGGCAGTTGGATAAACTTAAACCAGCCAAGTGCATGAGGTGCCAGAAGGTGTATGCCCCACGTATGCAGTTTGATGCCGTTGATCATCTTACAAGTATTGTCGAATCCTTCCCGATAAACTTAAACTGGGCGCAGATCAGTCTTCTACAACTACCGACAGCTATGGTAGCCCTAGGCCCCAAGCTCTTTGGCACAACGTTGAACTTCTATGTACGCACTCAAGACAATTATATCAACTTGCTTAACTTCATGTCCGACAGTCTAAATACTGTCTCCGACGATTTGGCCCAGGAAGAGAACGAGATGGACAGCGGCGAGAAATCTAAAAATCCCATGATTGACGGACAACGCGAACGACTCCAGAAACACCTCAAGTCAGCTTTGGCATTATCACCAATGTGCGCACCTCAGGCAGGTGACCTACCACCTGCCAAGAATGGCGATGCCTTTGGTGACCCATTCGCCACCATCGACTTGGTGCTTGGTGGCTGTCTTAAGAAATAAGTATATGTATACCATATGTAAAGCAAAACAATATGATGGTGAAAATTCTCAATAAAATACAGACCTATCTGAAAACATTGCACATTAATTGGAATAAAACTTTACCGGTTTAAGAAATCGACAGTACCTCATACTGAAGCTCTTGTTGTGTTCGCCCACAATCCGGCGTCCTACAGCTTTGGGAGATTCCTGAATATCTGGTGTGTCTTGCGCCATTGATGTTTCTCGGAGTTGCGATACCACCAATGTTTTTGAGACTTTTAATTTGCCGTCTTTGGTTATTAAAAAGCATAGATTTATTTATTAAATATTAAATAATACATTTTTATTATAAATTACTATTATTTATTAATTATTTAAATTATTTTTAAAATATTCCCAAATTTTAAAAACATCGACATCGGCCCAAAATCCATAAAACCCACATAGTTAGCGTGATTGTGGAGTAACAAGCGTAATATTTAATAGAAGAATGTTATTCAGAATATACATATATACTTGACCATAAATCTATAGGCGCTGAGATCTGTTAATAAACAAAAAAGATATTAACAAACAAATATTGCAGGAAAAAGAAGAAGCATTGCTGCTGCGCTTCGTATAATGTTTAATAAAAAATTATATTTGTTATGATTTATAAAATTGCCGCACTGCAGAGCCGTTTTGCCCACTGTACAAGAGAACTATTCGAATCAGCAGTTGTTGTTATTGTTATTGTTGTTGTTTTGGCTGTGCCGCTGAAATTGTAGCTGTGTTGGAGCGTACTCTCTCTCTCTCCCTCTCGCCGTCTCTCTCTCTATGCGATGGAACTTTCTGTTTTTGTTGTTGTTGCTGCTGCTGTTGATGACGCCGCTGATGCAACTTGTCAACACGATTTTTGGCAGCGTTGCCAGCTCAATTATTTTCAAGTATTGGAATTCAGCGTTTCAGTCGCTTTTTGTTCCAACGCTATTGTAAGCTGAGCGATAAGTGCTCCATAAGTATTCCAAAATTGTATAAAAAACAACAATTGGCATTGTTGTTGATATAAGATGACGCAGCTAACAAAACGACGTATAAACAAACACACACATGCAGACGCCGCTCTCTTGCGCGCCTCTCTGTGTGTGTGTGTGTGTGTGAGAGAGAGAGAGAGAGAGCGTAAGAGAGCGCGAGTTGAGCGCGTGGCAAACACATGGTTTTTTGTATTTTGGCAAAGGCAAGAAGAAGCAGCAGCAGCAGCAGCAACAGCATGTATCGCTTACAAGTGTGTGTGTGTGTGTGTGTGCGTGTGTGCGTGCGCGTGTGTGTGAGAGAGCCTGAGAGTGTGTGCGTGCCGTTATGAACTTTGTTTGGCACCGTGGTTGCAGCGCGCAATAAAAACTTGAATTCAACTGCAAAGCTTTGCAAATACGCAGCAGCGTTGTCGCTTGAGCCGGTTTCAGAATTCTATATCGTAAATATACCGAGGTTTATAATTATTATTTTGATTATTTTTCCTATTGTATATTCGTTATTTATGTATGCATTTTAAGCTACATATTTATTTATTTATTTATTATATATTTTTGTAAATTATTTTTATATAATTGTTTTTTTTTAATTTTGTTTGATTAATTTTTTTTATATAATTGTTTTGATTTATTTTATGTAAATTGTTTGTATGTATTTTTATTTAATATTTTATGCTTTAATCTATTTTCAAAATATTTTATATTTTGCAAATCTAGCCTCTTTTGGCAACACTGATTTTAAGATATGTATATTTATGTACGTATGTACAAACATACATATGTACATATGGATGTATAAAAACAACAGCAAATGCGGGATCAATTTATTTAAATATATGCATACAAACAAATATATACATACATATGTATGTAAAATAATAGAGAGTGTGACTCTTAATTTATACATATGTATGTATGTATGTACATAAAAACTTCTTAAACGGTTCTTGTTTCTTTTTAGATAAAATAAAAAAATACATGCAGTTTGTCAAGAAAGTATTTTGACATGGGAACAATTAAACAAATTTGATTTTTGTAGGTGTGTGGTTTTTTTTTTATTATTTTTAAAAATTTTCTATAAAAAACTTGTAAAGTTCGTAGTTAACAAAAGAAATCGCATTTTATAGAAAAGTGATATTTGTTTTTATTTGTAATTAAAATATCTGTTTTTTTTTTTAGATTTATAAAGGTTTGAAATCCGATCGATATTTCCAAAATGGTTTATTGATAGAAACCGAATAACAAGCGTAATATTGCACATAGAAGGTTGTTTTTCGGAATATACACTCTCTACCTTTATTTATAGCTATGCTGAAAAGCGCATTCAATTTTGTTTATAGACACAGAAGTTATTAAACATACAATATTGCTCGTTATCATTTTGTTTCTGTTTTTTAATTTTTAATATATTGTAATACAAGTAGGGATGTTCATATGTAATATGTAAATATATTTTTCGAATGACAACAGTGTGTACATCGGATAGATTTGAATTGAAAGGCTTATATGTAAATATGTATTGTATGTATGTAGAAACGGTTGCATTTGTAGCACCTATACATACTACATATGTATGTACATACAGACAAGCCGTTAAGGCCCGAGCATGTTGAATATATGGGGATATATGTATAAATGTATATATTTATATATATGTATATATATGTATGTAGATATGTAGAATTGTGTGTTTGTCACACGCAGAGAGGCAAAAAGTCACACAAACAACAATCAGATATCGACGCTCGTTCGACGCTCAATTACCCACCCGACACCCGCCCGCAAATAACAGAACGCGGCGTCTACCGACAACAACAGTGCTCTTTGCACGCCGAGATAGAGAGAGAGAGAGAGAAAGAGAGAGATACGGAGAGAGAGAGAGAGAGAGTTTATGCTTACAAACAATGTATCGGTATTTAGTTGATTTGCTCTGTACGAATGTATGAATGTGTATAGGAATGTATGAATGTATGCATGATTACCAAAACATTCGCTCGGGCAATGAGCGAAATATTCTAAAATAAAAATGTCAGTCTCATATCGAATATTGTGTAACTGTAAACATATAAACAATGCATAACAATTACATATACCATATCATATATAGTATATACATTTATGTACATACATACATACATATACCTACTTTATTCCCATTTCATTGAAAACGAATTCTTCGAATTTTGTGAGCATAATTTAAACAAAATTTGTTTTATTTAGAATTTAAAAACTCTTTAAATTTATGTTTATGAAAAAATTCAAATAGCAATTACATTTATTTTTGGATCCTGTACTTTTAAAAAGTACAAATGGGTATATTACGTTAGTACAAATGGGCGATTTGTATAACACCCAGAAGTAAACGTGTTTGATCCTACAAGGTGTCTACATAAATATATACTATGAGTCGATATAGTAAGGTCCGTCTGTCCTTCCGTATAAACACCTAGATCTCGCAAACTATAAAAGCTGGAGACAACAATTTTGATATGAAGGTTCTCCGATGCATCAAGTATTTTTTTATCCATGCTCTGAGTTTTTATTTTTATTGTGCATACACGAACCTTATTGGCATGTGAAAACAACAGAACTTATTTAAGAAGTCCACGTTTTAATATTTATACATATATTACATTTTATTGTATCGTACCGTAACGTCACTTTGGAAAAGCCCATATTTAACACACCATTGGGAATTATACAAGGAGAGTCTTTTCTATATTATAAGGTCAGAAAATTCAGAATAAGAAAAAACAATAAATAATTTCTAATTAATGCAGGAATTTCGTCGTAGAACTCTTATAGGACTTTTCAATAAGCTGATCCTTTTTGACCTCTTTAGAGACTTGTTCTTTCAAAACGTTTAATGAACTTGTTAGAACTTTTGTCTTTATTTTGTTCTGGTGTGCTTCGGGCAATTATTCTGTGATATCTCTTAGTATTCTCTATTAGGTAGCATCACTGAAACCCAAAAATACTCATAAACAAGTTGGTTCATTATCGTTTTTATGGAATTTAGAGCTACATACGACGTAATAAGAAATAAATACCGGCCCCTATCATTTGAATTGGCTCTCCACGTTTTATGGTTTTTAAGCTGTATTTTGGAATGTTTTCGGAGTTGTCGAGTTGTTTCAGATACTACCAAACATTTTATTATTATTATTATTATAATGATAGTAATAATAACACAAATATCATATATTGCAAATTAAAATGTTTTCAAATAAGAACAACTCAAATAAATACATACATAGGTATATATATTATTGCACTATAATTACATATGTCCAGGCCGAATGGGATTTTGCTTGGCTTGCACTACCAAGATCAACACTCTTATCTATCAAAAAACAATAAACAAGAGGGAAAAACTAAGGCACAGCAAGTCGCAGCAGATATACACTCTCTCTATTAATACTATATGGAAATGGGAGGAAAATTAGGAGAACATTCCGCCCATTATGAAATAGAAAACTGTTTTTTTTTCGGTATAATAACGAATTTCGGAAACATGTTTCCAATATTTATATTTTAGTTTATTAATTTAAAAACAAATTTTCAGCTGTGATTTTGAAAAATCAAAAAATACAGAATGCAGATAGATATACATATTTATA
The DNA here is from genome assembly GCA_035045125.1 of Hypselothyrea guttata. Lineage (NCBI taxonomy): Eukaryota > Metazoa > Arthropoda > Insecta > Diptera > Drosophilidae > Hypselothyrea > Hypselothyrea guttata. The sequence continues at coordinate 2,766,532 of JAWNNJ010000194.1, forward strand.
TGTATGTATATATATACCAAACATAGATTAAACAGGTTTTGCAAACCTCATAACAAACTTAATATCTAACATAGCTGTTTTGAATAACAAGCGTAATCTCGAACGTAAAAGGTTGTTATTTAAAATATATATTTTTTACTAATATATTTACCTACCCTAATAAGCGCATTGAAATCGGTTAATTGATACAGAAGATATTAGCGAAGCAATATTGCAGTAATTGCCTCGCACAGGGTATTCTCAGTCGAGGGCATACGACTGATCGACTACGCCTATTCTAGTGTCATATTGCTTGTTTTAGTAGACGAAGAGTTGGAATTCGTAAATTTCTTGCATGATATTATCGTCGATGCTTCGATAGTTTTGGAATACCGATATATTACCAGCTGATCACATAAATACATATGTATGTGTGCATACATACATACATACATATGTACATTACTAGACTATGCTGGGTGGTTAGGGTATATTAATGTGACAACAGAAATGTCGCTGTTGTTGCGTGCGTGTTGCGCTCTAGTTTTGTTGACATATGTATGTATGTATGGCTGTGTGTATATGCAGTTGTTTGTGCATACACTCACACATACACACACACACTCGCTCTCACACTTGCGCCCTGCATGAATCAACTCGCGAGCGCACAAACAAATCAATCCACGCTAAGAGAGAGCGCGCTCTCTTAATTGGCGCAAGTGCTTGCAGGATCGCGCTCTGTCTCCTTGTCTCCTTGACAGTGGTGCCAGAAATAGTCCGATTTTAATTACAAAATATTACAAAAACTTTAAAAATTTTTAATAAAAAAAAAAAATAAATAAAGTGCGTAATTTAAATTAAATTTATCAAGAATATTAAAAAATTATAGAGTAATTGTTATTTGGATAGTTAAAATTATAATTTCGCTGTACAATTTAAGTACTTCAAACGGTTTTGGTAAATATTTAGTAAAGAATATATTAAAGTGCCTCATATTAATAAACAATATTTATTTATTTTTATATGTATATATTTTTATATTTATTTATTTTTATATCCACACTCCCTTGGTCTAGTCTATAGAGTCTATATACATAATATAATATAAAGAAGTCGGAATAATATAAATAAATTATAAAATATTGGTTTACAATTTATAAATATTAATAATAATAAATATAACTAAATTAATAAAATAAAATAATGATTACAGTAAAATAACAACAATACAAAAATACTAATAATGATTAAATAGTAATAATACTATTAAAAAAAACTATTTAATTATTCTTATATTGATAGGCTATAAATTTATTTACTCCATTTACTTCATTTTATAATAAATAAATAAATAATTAAATGCAGTTATTGAGAAGCAAGTAAAATCATTAGTATTACTTGGTTTATTTTCTAGCTTTTAAAAATTTGTTTTCTTTTATTAACAGCAGCGTTGTTTCTTCAAATTAATAAACAAATTATTGACACTTCAGCGTTGCCAATTTATTTATTTATTTACTTATTTATTTATTTATTTATTGCCAATTTTGTTGATGCTTTTTATTAATTAAATCTATTTGAGATTTATAATATTGTTTAATAAGAAATATTTATTATATATTTGTATATTTTATTTTTTTTATTTTTAAGCTATTTTTTATATATTTTGAGTTGCAAATGTGGCTATTTCTGGCAACGCTGTCTCAATTGCCCGTGTGTGTGTGTGTGTGTGTGTGTGTGTGTGTGAGAAGCAACGGCACTTGTTCCACGTCGCGCTATTAATGAAAATAAACCGAAAGAGAGAGAAAGATAGTGAGCTGAAGAGAGAGAGAGAGAGAGAGCGCGGGAGAGCGCGCTGTGTTTGTGTTTACCTTACGAAGAAAACAAACAAAGCGCTTAGAAGAAAAACAACAAATATGCTTTGAGACGCTGAGTGGGCCACAAAGATGTGGCCAATAAATACAACAACAACAACAACAACAACAATAATCACAACAACAACAATCACAAGAGCAACAACAACAGCAAAGAGAAAGTCTAAAGCGGCGTTCTTATCGTATTTCTCTTCAATTACACAAATTGTACGATTTTGCCATTTACCTTCTACGTACTGCAGGCGTTGCCACATGCATAAACACACACACACACACACACACACACACACACACACACACACACACACACACACGCACACACACATACGCACAGTGCTCACGTAATTGAAACGTCGCGTTTGTCGGTGGCGTCCGCAATTCCAATTGGAATTGTTGTATGCCATTTTTCCGGCCGGTTTTCGCTTAAGAGATTTATATTTTGATGTTGCTCAAAAATGTACATATGTACATATGAAACATATGTATGTATGTATGTATGTATATAAATGGCACAGTGGTGTCTGTCCTACATAAACTCTTGTCAAAATGGCCTTCATTTGAACATACATAGATTAGTGAAATTTATTATTATTTATTTATTTGTTATAAAGATTTATATTTTATTTATTATATTTATTTATTATTATTATTATTCATATTTAATATATAGCTTTGTGATTATTTTATGAATTTATCCGATAATGGCATTAATTTAAAGTGCATTTTCAATTTTGTTTTTAATTGTATTTATTTTTAAGGGACACAAATTATTATTTTTGTTTTAATTTACATATTTCTTACTCGTTATATTAACTGAAATTGAAATTTCGGTTTAATTAAGTCAAATAATTAATGAATAATTAATATGTAATAAAACCAATAAAAATCACTGAAATTTAATCATAAAATAACACAACAAATACTGAAGGGTACCTATTTTATAACATTCTTTTTATTTTCAACATAGCATTTTAATATATATATTTACTTTTAATTTAATAATAGATAATAATAGTAATAATTTAATAATAAACATTGTTTTATGATTTACAGGTTTAATTGTAATTCAAAAATAAATTCGTAAAGTTTTTGATTTCAATAAATAATAATTTTCATTTCTTAAAAAAATATGTTTCAATCTTTAGTTTAATTATGTAAAATTTTTACTTTGTTTTTCATTTAGTATAATAATCTTAAAATAGAAACGAATATACTTTTATTTTACTTTGTAATTAATTTTGTGTTGTATTATTGTCATTGATATAAATAAATAATAAACAACCTAGGGTATAATAACAAAATTGTGGCAACTCTGTGCTGCAACGTTCGAACCTAACCTAACTAAAATAAAGAGAGCGTTTAAATATATATGTATGTGTGTATGTATGTACATGGATGTACTATACATACATATGTACATTTGTATGGGCATAGTTTGAAAACTACGTTAACCCGCACAACGCCGGGTAGTACCGGTTAAAATGTTTATAGACATACAAAATTGTTGAGATTAAACGAGCAAATAAACTTATGTAGAATGTTTAAAAATCATTTTGAACATAACGAAGCTGTGGTACCCTGCAAAATAATTAGTAAATATCAAAATTCAAGTGTAGTTTATTTATAGCAGTATATTTTAAATACAATATAAAATAAATAAATAATTTATTGTTTTACGAATGTTTCGAATTTCCAATAACTCAAATGCAAATTAAATATAATCAAATTATATAATAAGATCAAAATAAACGTAACTATTCAATTTATTGTTTTGAGAATGTTTTTATAAAAAATGCTAGTTTAATTTAAGCTTTAATTTAGAATATAGAATTACATAAAGTTAAAGGTAAAATAGAATAAATATAATATATGTATATACATAATGTTCTCACTTGAAAGAAAAAACTAAAAAAAAAAATAATAACTTGTTGTTTATTTTAATTTATTAAATGTAATTATTGAACTATAACTGAATTCAACTATTATATGTAGGTATATACAAATAATTTATAAATATATATAAATAAAAATAATTTATTGTTTTATATTAATATTATAATATCGAGCCCTTCCCGCGAAAAAAACGTAACCAACAAAAGCAAATTTTACAGGAGAACGTTTTTTTCGCGAGAACGCGTCTGAAATTCGCAGCAAATCTGGCGCTTGCGATATAATTGACAGGCTGATATCTCAGTAAATACGCAAGATAGAATTATGAAATTTTTTGTGTAGATGAGTTGGGTGATTATGAACATAATTGCATCAAAAACCGAAAATCGAAAAAATGTTGGTTACGTCTTTTTCGCGGGAAGGGCTCGATATATAATAATAAAATTAATATATTATATATATTTAGACTGTTCCAGAAACCAATATATTCCATTAGTTAGGGTATATAGAAGCAAATAGGCGTAAGAGATTAAAGAATCAAATCAAATTAAAAGATATATGCAACGTAATATATAATTGGACTGTTCTAGAAACCTATATACCCCATTAGCTAGGGTATTCAGAAGCAAACAGGCGTAGTGCGTCAGCGGTAGGCGATACAACATCGTTTACGGCGACTACAACTGCAGCAAGAAGCAGAAAAACTAACAAACAAAAATTAACTGGGACAAGCCGAACGCCAAAGAGAGCCAACGAAAGAGAGCGCACGCACCGAAGAGCGCAAGAGCGCGCACATATGCAGCTGTATGTATGTTTGTATGTGCGTGATAAGAGCAATGCTTATGCACTGCGTGAGTCGCTGCTGTCGGCGTCGGCGTTGGCGTCGGCGTCATGTGTTCCCTCATGGCGTTGTTGTTGTTATTATTGTTATTGTTGTTAATATGCTGGAATTCTTGGCTGAGATCTGCAGTTATACAACGCGCTCAATTCCAACTGATTGGGAATTGCACTGAATGCGAATTTGAGAATGTTTCAAGAGCAGCCAGCGCCATAAACCAGTTGCTTAGAAAACAACAAGCGGCAACAACAGCAACAACAGCAACAACAACAAACAACAACAGCAATTAAAACAAAAACAATAACAAAAACAAAAACAGTTAAACAGGTGCAAAAAAAGCACAACAATGCTGCGCAGCGGCTGCGTGCGTGAGAGCGAAAGCTTAGCCGATTTACACACTCACACACACACACAGGCACGCATACGTGCACACACACACACACACACGCATAGCGAGCGCGTGCAAAGCTTGCACAGTGTCTCCAATGCCATTGATATTGAGCTTAATTATTGTTTCGAGATGTGAATATAAATTCAATTTATATGAGTTTTACAAATTATCAATTATTGTTATTATTTTAAATATTTTAAATAAATATCAAATAAACATAAAATAAATTAAATATAAAATATCGATAAATAAATAAAAACACAACATTGGTTTATTGAAATAAACATTTATTTATTACTAAAAATGTTTCCTAATGCTGCAAGCACAAAAACTAATAATTTATAGCACCAGTCACATACATGAAATTTACATTAATTTAAATATTTTAAATGATATTAATAATTTCCTAAAAATTAAAATAATTTTTTTGTTTCTTGGTAATTTTTAGCTAAAATACACATACTAAACACTATTTCGATTTGCAAACTGTGAGATAATCATTTAAAGGCTTAATTTAGTTATTTATTTATTAAAAAAGGTAAATAATTAATATATATTAAGAAGTGAATCAATGTTTATTACATGTCTTTTTTGGTGTATCAGATGTTGTCTCTTGCATATCTTCGCTGTTTCTTAGCCGATCGTAGTGTAAGCCACAGCATCGATGGGGAATGGCATAGGCTTCATAGCTTTAAAGTTTCTAGCTTTAAATTAGCTTTTTTTAAAGTACAGGGACTAAAGTCAATTAAATATTGATCTGCTTCTTTCAAAAATTGCCAATTGTGTGTATTTGTATGATTATTGTTGTTGGTTCTGGCCCACTGTGCAATGTTGAAGGTGGCAAATGTGAAGATCAGCAGATCATTTACTCAATCCCAAAACGTGCACGTAACCAAAATGTTCAAATGGCATTTTCTTCTGCTCGCACTATGTACACACACACACACACACACACACACACACACACACACGTACACAGGGACAAGTTGTATGCACGTGTTTGTGTGTGTGTGCGTATAATCATGTGATACCAAAAATAAAGAAAAATGGGAAAATCAAATAACAACTGCGACTGCCACAGTGACAGGCACTGAAAAGTCTAAAGCAAAAGTGGAGCAATAAAGCAAACAGTCGAAACAGAAAGAGCCAAAAAAAAAACTATAAAAATAAAAGATAAATAAAAAAGAAGAAGAAAAAATTGTTGTTGTTTTGTGTGCATACTCATACGCTTTTTTATGTGCATATCTATTTGTACATAGCAACAGTTTGCGCACTTTAAATGTTTCGTATTTGCAGAGGCATCAATACTATGCAAATCCGTCCCCCCCCTCGTCAATGGGCCGCCAGACACCTAACCCTCTCGAAATGCACTGAAAATCAATAAAAAAGCAACAGTTCCATTCAAGTAGAATGGAGGACCCACATATGACTAAATATTAAAGCCAAATGCGCAGAAATTGATAGGAAAAAATGCACAAAAATTCAGAACATAAACTCAAGTTAAAGACTGGGAGGCAGGTTTAAATTTTAGATCTCACATTTATTGGATAGGCAAGCTTCATAATCCGCTGAGGAACTTCCTTACTTCCTTACAACCTTCCTTCCTTCCTTCCTTACAGCCGATTAAAACATATATGAGATCCATTACTTACATTCAATTTACAAAATTGCGTAATCACCTATGGGACTGTGAAAGTCGGTAAAAAAAAAACAAATTTCCTTTTTTTAAATTTATATTAAATATTATAGAGTTAATGATAATACTCCACAAACAAAATAACTGTCATAAAGATCATGTTGTTTTGATTCACGTCCTGCTTACATCCGTAAATTTATGAAGATTTAAAAAAAAATTATGTAAAATTATGTATAATACAGATACGGAGATTTCCTGCCGAATAAAAATTAGTAAATGGTTGAAAAATCGAATAAACCCGGTTCAAACTTATGATAAAAAGAAAACAAATCTATAAAAACACACTGGTTTTGGTAGAATTATGCACACTGTGGCAAACGTGCATAAAAAACAAGATACAGACACATTACACATAAATATATGTACATATCTCTAGGTTTATTTACAGGCAAAATTTTTGGGTTTTAGATTTCAATGGACATGAAAACAAAATGCAAAGGAAACGCAATTTTATACGCATTGATAAACATGCATACATACATTGACATAATGGATATGCATACATACATATACATATATTGGAAAGATAATTAACTATATTGTACTATATGCCCATACATACCTGCTGACAAAAATGCCAAATCCGTATTTTCCCACCAGATCTAACTGTTTTTAAAGAGCATTCGCTTCAAAAATTGTGAAACGGCGAGAAGCGGGAACTTTTGGCTTTTAGCTTTAAAAGATTCAGCTTTTTGTTAGCTTTTTGTTAAATTTTACAAAATCCATGCCGAAATATAGAACAATTTTTTTTTTCCATCCGATAGTGTGAACAGCCTAATTACGGTTCTAATTGGTATTATATAAATATTTTTAAGAAACTCCACGCAGCGCTTATGCAATCATTTCACTGATAATATTAATAATTAAAGAGTTTTTTTGTTGCGGAAATGAAGATATGCATATACTATATAACTAAGCCCGGGCAACGCCGGCTAATAGTCGCTGCTCTAGATAAACGAAAAACGTTTACGTTTGCGCTTATCACAAATCTGAACGAAAGAAAAACCGAAGCAGCCACAACAAAAGTAAATGAAATAATCAAATTGTTAGCAATCGCATGTTTATGATAATTTTCTGAAGGTTAAATCGCTAATAGCAATACTACCAGCTTGTCTATCATTTGTTTACGGGCTCTATACGGGCTTCTGGGCACTACGAAATTGGAGTGCAAATGCTTTTAGCCCGCAGCCTAACATATAATTGTTGCTAATCATAAATGCACACTTGTCACTTGTTATGGGACGCCATATCTGAACGCTTTTGAAATGCGCGCCACCTGCCGGGCTGCCAACTTGTTGGCAAATTGCGCAAAGCTTGCGGCGCACGGCGCTAGATGGCGTTGTTAAGTGCACGGGCCAAACCATAGAGGGCTGGGCGTTGGCCAGCTATGTTAAACACTGCATAACTTGGTCGGTAATTGTTCGATTACAATAAAATTTTTAGCAAAGATTAACAGTTAATTGAACTTTGTGGGTAGCAAATTACAGAGCTATAGCTTATTAAATAATAGAGAATAAGTTTTTTTTTTTAAATCATTCCCGTAGCAATAAAAACTAGATTTCTTTTTAACATGGATTACTTATTTACGTTTTATTTATGCATTTGTCTGCTGTCTCATAATTATTTTTACAATCATATAAACATGCATTTAATTTACAAAGTTTTTCATTTGAGATTCTGAGTTTAAACGTTATTTAGGTTATTTCTTAGTATGACTTTTTAAATTCATTGATAATATGCGTTTACCCTTAGGTTGTACAATGTCAATTACAATTACGAATACCAAAAAAAAAAAAAAAACATCAACAACAATTATCTATTGTATATTCATAGTAAATATGTAAGTAGCACATCATATTATCATTAATATTATTATTTTTATAATGCTCTCTTTTTGTCGATTTTAGTTTTGCTCATAATAATACATTAGCTATGTAAGCTTTACGTATAAAATGTCTGATACTCTATACTTTAGGGGCATGACATGTTTGTATACATCTATATATAGTATATATTTGGTATGTGTACTTTTGGAGTTTTCTTCTGTGGCTGGGATCATTTTACTATTCGAATTCATATGTGTATGTACTTAGTTTAACAATTACTTTGTATGCTTTCTTGTTATTAACTGGTTTATTTAGCTTGCAGTTGAGTGAAATTTGCCTAGACGACGTGAAAGTTGAAAAATTTTAAGGAATCGACAAAAATTCTGCAGGGTGTTTAAATCCGTAATACTCATGCTATTACCACAGGTATTGCCTAGATAAAGTCTGTTGAGTATAAAGCCATAGACAGAAGTCTCATAAGCCTTTACGTGAAGGTTATAATAATAACACTCCGAAAAATGCATTACATCTTAGATTACTTGTACGACCTAACGTCTGAAATTGTTGATGCGCAGCCAACTTCATGCTGTTAACACAGGTATTGCTTAGATGGAGTCTGTTAAGGATAAACCATAAGCAGAAGTTTTATAACCATAACATGAAGAGTATAAAAACAACTCTCCGAACAATGCATTACATATTAGAACACTTTTACAACTTAACACCTGAAATTGTTTTAGCGCAGCCAACTTCATTGTGTTGAAACAGATATTAACCACATATATGGAGTTTGTTAAGTTTGAACACATGGAGAAATTTCCAAAATATTTACGTGAAAAGTCTTATAAAAACTCTCCTAAAAATGTATTACATTGAAGATTATTTTTACGACCTTACATTTGAAAGTATTGAGGCGCAGCAATTGTAATACTTTAAAAATCGGACTGAAGTATTTTAAACCTTTTTGTAAGGTGTAGGATATTAAATATCCATAATAATCAGTAGTTTTATTAGAAATTACTTTTGGAATTTAGAATTTAGGCATACAGTTCATTAGTCATAGTTTTTAAAAGCATGTCATAAAAGAAAAATCTCCCAAAATGCATGAAGGAAATTTTAATGTCTCATTCTAACTATTATACCAAGTAGTTCCTACTCAATAACTCCTACCCGAAATTAAATTTAGTTATGCTAAGGTAGGCTAGGTCAGTTTCGAGCTTTAACATACACCTAACAATCCTTAGTATAAATAATGGGAAGCTAGAGAATCTTGCAATTACAGAAAAAATTTTAGACTGAAAATGTTTCGTAATCAGATCTATCGTATTTTTCAGAGAGTTACTACTAGCTGTCCTTCATAAATATCTGAAAATGTAAGAGGTGTTGCCTCTGAAGATACATTTTTAGCAGAGTTGTAGAGCATCTTAAAGTCAACTGGGTACAGCTAAAGCTTTTTGTATGCTATTATATGGAAATTTGTTTTTTTTTTATGTTTTCTTACATATTTCACACTACATAGATCAAGTTGTTTGCTTAACATTCAGAGCTTAATATAATATCGATATACATTTATCCTGTAAACGCATGCTTCGCTTCTGCTGCCTTTCTCTATTATTCTTTTCTTTATGCCTTCTATTTCTATAGTTATTTCTGTACAATGATAGTCAAACTTATACTAGGCTTAATTTCTCTGTTTCTCAGAATTCTAAAAAAAAAATTGTTCACTTTTAATAGCTTTGCCTAGGGACTAAAACCTACACGTAACGCTATTAGCTAATGCTGTCTAGACTATCTAGACGCTCTCGATCTGTGTCTCCTGCAGCTCCAGTTCCGTCTCCTCGGCTAAGGTATAGACACCTTTGACCTGCGCTTGAGCTTGAAGCTGTGACTGCGACTGCGACGGTAACTGTGACTGCGACTGCACTTTTCCGATTCCATCCAGCAGCGGACTACTTAAAGTCGTATACCCCATGGCGCTGTTATCGCTATCGAGCGTTAGACAAGCAGTCGCAACAGGGTCCGCGGGGTTCACTGTACCAGCTGGCGTGTAGACGCTCGTGGGTTGTCCCAGGGTGAGGCGGGCGCTGTTCGTTTGACATGCATTGGGATCCATGGTGAGTATGGGCACCAGCTCATGGTTCATGTAGTCCTTGAGCACCAGCGATGTGGGCGTATCTGTGGGCGTATAAGGAAAAATGGTCAAGTTATCAGGGTTTAGCACTTGTAAAATGTGAAAAGGTCATACCGGTCACCAGTGTCTCTTCGGTGGGATTGCGCTGATAGAGATTGCCACGCTTCTCATAGTGTCAGGAGGCGGGCACATAGTATTGATTGCCTTCCTCGTGCGTCACATCCAACAGAGAGCCGGCGACACCGCTGCCCGTAACTGCAGCGACACCGGATTTCTTGAACTCGACGACAATGCGTATGCGGTGCACGATCTCTTCGTGTATGACATTGAAGCACATGGCGGTTAGAGTCATGCCGGACATTATGTAGACGGAACAGAACCAGGTGGTAGCATTGGAATCTCGTCGTAGTCCGGGCAGCATATCGCCAAATCCAACGGTCGACAGACTCATGAAGCAAAAGTATACGCCATCGATAAGGGGCCAACCCTCCAGGCGATACAGCACCGCAGCTCCAAACAGTATATAGACAATCATCATGGAGAAACAAAGCAGTATGGGTGCCAATATGCTTAGACCGTGCATCGAACCTCGCGATTCGCTGGCACTTAACGAATCAATGTCCGTACCATTAGCACTCGTTGTTGCCGGCACCGAACCATCCCGACTCATACCCATACCGGGTAGACTAGTCGGTGTACCGCTGCCACCAGCACCTCCAACCGTTCCTCCGCCACCCGGTTGCTTCTCAGGCGTCGCATGGTATATATCGCGTACGTAATACGGTTCCTGCATTGCCGCTTGCTGTTTCCTTAGCTCTTCCTGTTGACGTTTCCGTTTCATCCGCCGCTCCTTCTCAGCCATACGCTTCTCATCGTAGCAACAGTAGCCGCAGTTGGAGCACAGGCAACAGCATAACGCCTTCGAGAACACCTCACGTGCTACCCTGGCCAATATGCTACCCGTACTGCTGAGATAGACCAGCGTCAGAGGTATGCCGAAAAAGGCATAGGCCATGGTTACGATACGACCTAGAGCTGTGCGGGGTGCAATATTGCCATAGCCTGTGAGAGAGAAAGATAATATTAGAAGCGAGCCATTTAAAGTAAAACAGCAATACAGAGCGAGAGAGAGAAAGCCGAGACAGAAGTCTAAATGAGCAAAATAAAGACAATTGGGAAAGCAGAGTTGTCCAGAAACAAGCGACTGCGAGTCAGAAAAAAACAGAGAGGGAGTCCAAAAAGCAAGCTGCCAAAAAAAGACAAAAACGACCTATACAAAAGTAGAAATCAAGAGGGCCGAGAGGAAAAGAGTCTGTAAAGGAGATAATTGAAGACATATAGGCAATAGGAATCAAGAAGAAATAACCGAAAAACGAACTGCAGTTCAAAATATTCAGTGCAGAAAGGAATAGAAAAAAAAATGAGTGAAGAAGAAAGAAAAAAAGACAAAATTATCGGAAAGAGCCTATAAGTGCTACAGTCGAAAACAATTGTGAAAAGAGAATGTAGGAGAAAGAACAAAGGAGAGCCTGCGTTTTAGGAGGTGACTTTGACGCGATCAGGAAAAAAGGAATATATACCAGGGAGCAAATAAACTGACCATGCTGAGAGTGCAAGACAATTTTCCCATAGAACCGAAAAGTGTGCTTTAGATTATTTTATAACTCCGTATGCCTTGCAAAGAGGACATATCTAAAATGAGTTTCTTGAGTTGATTTCAACAGAACGTTATATGTAATAATATCAACAAAAAGGGAAATTGTTTTTTCAATATATCTCAATTGCAAGCACATTCGAAGACATTCGAGCAATATGTTGCTTTATTCTCCAACGTTAACCTCATTCATCTGGGGCTTTTTATAGAAAATACACAAACCTATTTTAGCTAATAAAAATTGGTGGGAAATGCTCTTACAGGATGAACACATATAAAGCTTGTTATGCATACATTCCCTTTATGCAGATTCATAAAAGAATTATTGCAAGGAAAACAGCTGGCAAGTGGATGTGGCACAGCCACAAAATTCTGAATAGAGCCAACTGCTTTACGACAGACTTGTCAATGTCGTCAGGTGTCTCATGCATAAATTGAAAATTTCCTAATATAATTGTTGTCGCTTGATGTATGTATGCCTAGAGCAAGCCTTCAGGCGGATAGATGGGGATGGCTGGAAAATTGCGTGGAAATTTGCCGTAGTGAAGTAGGAGATTTGTTGGTGACATTATTGTAGAATTTTGTTTAGCATAAAGCTTTCATCGAAAATCAATTGGCTCAACATCAATAACATTGATTGATTAGCCAAAGAGCTAAAGTACAAACTATCTGAAAACTTATGGACATGACGTCGCTTTGGGCTACAGAGTCAAACAACTATAGAATAGCATTGACAGCAAATTTAAATGAAATCCTCCCACTGCCGTTGGCCCTAAAAAACCAAAATGTCAATGTATCCGAAAGCCTTGTACCCCATGGTGTGTGCACAATGGGTAATGTGGATTTAGGGGATGCACATCTGTTTATGTGTACGTATGTATGTATGTGTATATTCACTTACTGAGGCTAATAATATTGGCATTGACCCGAAACAGAAACCGAATTCAAAGCCATATAACTCAGCTGGTACGCTGTCAATTTGCTGAAGGAGCAACATCAGTATATTCTATTGAAATCTAAAGATATTCAAAGATTTCAATATTTAGTAGCAGGCACAAATACCCCACAACCGTTGGGTTGTGTTCTATCCTGCTTATGGGCAAATGTGTACTGATTGCCAATCAGTATACAGGCCACTTACACAAGAGGTGCCTGGTAGCCAAGGATTGTGAAAAGTGCCAAGTGCAAGTTTATCAAATACAACTGAAACTCTACCCAATTAAAATCAAATTTTAGAGAGCAGAAGAACGCTCAAAGAAAAGCCTGTATTATTGAGAAATTTGTGGTTTAAGTTGGCGACACTCGTATGCATTTAAAATAATACTGCAACGTCTGAAATATGTTACAAATATTACACTGAGCTATGATATTTTAAGTATTGTCGTTTGAACTGATAAAAATTAAAAGTATTCTAAATGGCCTGAGCTCCCATTCTGAAGCTGATCATAGCAATTATAAGGAATATTGAAATTGAACTCATGTTTTTTTTTAGAAGAAATCAATTTCCAGTTCATTTTAGCATTGTATGGAAGATTTGCCCCCTTGGGTATGCAACAAAATACAAGTTTTCAGCATTTTTGCTGCAAAATCTTAAATATTTGCCCACATCATGTTAGTTTGGTATTCTGTATGTTGATGTCGATTCCCACAAAGTTTTTTTCTGCAGATCAGTATGTTTGTATTGGTATAATTTAATTTTAAACGTAGTTGTATTTAAAGTATTCTTCGAATAGTATACAAAAACGCTTGAAATTCTAAACAAATTATTTAAATTAAGATTGGCTTTCAGATTTGAAAGGCCAATGATCAGGGTAAAGAATAGTACTTGTAACACTTTCCGATAGAAGGTAAATATATTTGTTTATGTATGTTTTATAAATATATAAAATTATTTAGTCAATTTTTTTATAATTTGCCGTTACTGTTTGTATATGAATTTAAATTAAAATTGCATGTTTATCAGAGCACAAACTAGCCCTGTTTTTACCCATTTCGTGGATATCTTGATTTTCGTGTTTTGCATTTAAAATAGTTTAAAAATTACCTTTCCATATAAGTATCTACATATTAATTTAAAAATTTTTTAAATATGACATTGCACAATCTAGTGCAAATATCAGAAAGCAAAAAAACACATAACAAGAGCAGCTCATATATGCAATCAATAGTTCTCTCTAACTGTCAAGTTTTGTATTGCTGCCTGTGCGGCTATAAAGCCCAGAACTATGTAATATGTTGATATGGATATAACTTGTGCTGAGTTATGCAACGATGGTATTCACATAACACCCATAAAACACAAAATGGCACTGCATAAAATGGAATCGCCTGAGCAATCTGCTCGGCAAGGCAAGGAATCGGCCAAGGTTTATCCAATTCCCACTTCCCTCTCCTCGCACTGTTGGCATCGTGATGCGCAATTGATGATAGTGAGTGCTGTGCAAATGGAAAATGAAATTTAAAATTATTTTGCAACTAAATTACTTAGCTTATTGCTGTCCTGGGATTGCCAACGATGCTCTGACTATTTATGGTGCCTGTGCCTCTGCCTGTGCCTGTGCCCGTGCCTAAGAGTCAGAGTCAAAGTCAAATCGAGTCTGGGCAGCAAACCGCCTATAAATTCCCATTTATGCCCAAGACAATCATAGAACAGATACGGACACACACACACACTAGCACACGCACACACATAGTACTGTCTGTGCATGCGGGTGTGTGGGTGGAAGTGGCTTAGTCGAGGACTAGCTAATAATAATAATCATATTGTTGGGTGCTCGCACGGTTTTGTAGGCGTTCGTCCAAGAACAATGGGTCTGTCCCTTGGTCCGTCCCTCGCTCTGTCCCTCATCGTTGTCCTCTGCTTTTTGCTATGTTCTTTTCATTTCTGTTTAGTTCCGTCTTTTCTTTATTTACACTCTACACTCTTTTCTCTTTTATTATACAAAATTAAAAGTTGCAAAACATATAAGTAGTATAAGAAATATAAAATAATAAATTATAACATTTTAATTCTTCCAAAAAAATAAAGCAAACGAGGCAATGCCTTCATTATTGTTTGTCTAATAACTTCTGTGTTTATTAATTAATTTTAATGCGCTTTTCAGAATAGTTAAATATTATGGTAGAGAGTATTTATTTTAAATAACAATCTTCTATGTTCAATATTATGCTTATTATGTGATTTTAGCAATTAAATATTTTATGATATATGCAACATGTAATTTATAGTAAAATCAAGATTTGAACAACTAAAAAATAACAAAAAAACTTTCGTTAACTAAAAATATTTATTAAAATTAATTAATAAATATATTAAACTGTTTCAAATCAAATGAAATCCATATATATTAGAATATAGATTAGAATAGTTTAATAATTAAAAACTAAGAATAACATTAAAATTGCGTATATCAAAGCATGTTTATTTATTTTTTTTATACTCTGTACTTATTGAAATTGGCTTGAAACAGGGTTAATAACTTTGGAGAAATGTAGAAAGAGGCGTGGTAGACCCCAAGTAAAAAATCAAAGCAAATATAAATAAATAAATAATAAAATTTTCGATAAATATAAATAGTATACCACGAATAGCAAAAATATTAAATCTAATTCGAATTCTAATAGTATCTACAGTATAATAATAATTTTATTACTAATTTAGCCAACTTTATGACATAGGTAAATTGTAAATTGCCCATGCCAGATATACCCTGTAATCAAGTCTTTGCCCCTCCCTCAGCCCCATGTCAGTCACAATGGGAGCATTTTATGCAGTAGGCACAAGCATTTGAGGGTTTCCTTTTCTTTTCTATTTTTTTTTTTTTGGGTCTGTAATTGGCATTTGGGGTTTGGGTGGGAGTTTTTTTTTTTTTTTTTTGGGTGTTTGCCTTTGCCTTGACTGGCCTTTGCATGAACTGCCAAGATCAGCAGAAAATTTTGCAAATTTTATTTTATAGCATTTTCACAAGTGGAAGTCGTGTCTATGCCTCGCTCCTTCCCTGTGTGTCCTGGCCATTCGGGCTAAGCAAATAGCTTCGTTTGTTTTTTTGCTCTATCAATATTTGACTTTCGGCTTGTTTTTTGTGGGTGAACCTATGAAATTACCGAGCAACAAAAAAAGTCAAAAAATAATAATAATGCCAACAAGAACAACAAAAACAACAAAAAACGCAGACGCTAGCACTTGACAGCCCCTGGGAACTGAGACAACTGTAAAATTCCAGCAAGCAGCTTAAATGTTGCCTCCATTCCCTTAACACACACACACACACACACACATGCACATTTTAAATTGAGTTGCGTCTGTGTGTGTGCGTGTGTGTGAAAGTACCTTGGCAATGGTAATTGAAACACATTTCTCCTATATGACCACACAATTGACAGATGCCTGGCATCGATAAGTGACATGCATATAAACAATATACGCATCTACATAAAAAAATCCTTCAAAATTATCTGTTTAGCAAATATTTTTATGTTAATTAAATGTGCGTCCTGATTGCCTCAACGACCATAGGTAAAACCATCAACTTTTCCCAAATTTAAATTTGTATAGCGTCAATATTTATTCAGACACTCGGATAAAAATTAGAAAGGGTCTCTTGACTTTGCAATTGGTTTGCTTTAAAAAAAAAAGAATATCTTTGTATGTCTAGTAAATATTTAAATACGTTTTTCAAAATTTGATTTGGGATTCTTAAACTACGAGTCTTAAAATAAATTTAAAACAAATACATTCTTTTTAAATTCAGTCAAATATTGCATTCATTTTGGAAAGTTACACAATAAATTTATATACTAAAGTTTCAGTCTAGCAAATATTTAAATATGTGCGTTGTTGAAGATTTGATATTTTTCAACTTAAAACTAGGTTAATTTTAAAACGTATCTATTTACTAATCATATTATCAATAATTTTGGCCTTGTTAAGACCATATGTTTTAAAATATAGATTTCAATAAAATGGAACAGTCGAATATAAATCATTTTTGTTTTGTTGAGATATAAATATTTAACAATTTTGGTATTGTAATCTTACAAATCTGGCTTAGAAACTTTGGTCAAATGGGATTTAATAAATCTCATTGTTTGGCTAATACATTTTTAAGTTAACACGATAAACATTTTAATATATTTATTCGAATATCGTTTACGAATTTAATCAATAAAGTCAAATTATAATCTGTAGTTATTAGAGAGAGAGAGAGAGTTAAACTGTTTTGAAGACATAGGAGGATTTTAAAGATACGATAAAGGTATTCCAGTTTAATCATATCTTTATACTAATTTATTAGTTCAAGGTTTAAATAACAAAAAGGAATAATATATATTTATATTTATATATATCTATAAATATAATAAAGCTATGCATCAACGTTATTTCGTATTATGTTGCCTACAGTTTTTAATGCTTTTGAAGTCAATTGAGCTTCTTAACCTTGGTTTTCCACTTGCATCTGTCTGGCATACCATATCATGAAACGTGTAAATTTTCATTGTGTGCCAGTTGATTTTGCGGTTAGAGGTTGATGTCAAAGGGTCATGGGGGTCAAAGCCGCATGCTGGAGGTAAATAACTGGCACAGAGAGTTCACTTGTCGCACGCCATTGAAGTAAAACAAATTTCCGTTAGTGGAACATAAAATTTATGGCCCAGAGCAAAGGTGGCTCCTTCCGCTTCCCATTCTCATTCCCATTCTCATTCTTTCTCGCTCTCTTTCGCTCTCTTTGGCTGTACTGAGTGGTCAATGGTCATTGGCACTTACCAATTGTAGTTAAAACGGTCAGCGAGTACAAAAATGCTTTGGCGAAATTCCATTCATGTGGCGGTCCGCCACCGGAAAGCCGATGATGATGGAAATGTGTGTGGAGCAGTACGGCCTCAGTGGCCGGATTGTTAGCACCTCCGGCCCCACCACCCCCCACCGCTCCAGCTGAGGATGGTCCGGACGAGCCAGGCTCGGAGTCGTGTGATAATTGCAGCATAACATCCTCGTTCAGTCTCTTGATTAATTGGTCTTGAAACTTGGCAATTTCAAGTGCGGCTAATCTGTGCATGTGTAAGGTCATACGTTAGCTCATATGTGTGTATGTGGGAGAAGAGCAAAAGTACATGCTTTAAGGTAGAGCTGGGTTTGATCTTTAATTTTCAAGAATCGATATTTAATCGATTAATTAAAATAAAACCGATAAATTCAATTAACAGGCAGTCTGATAGACCCATTGTACCCAAAGTTTACATTGAATTTCACAAGAAAACGCCAAATCGATTCCAAAAATAAATTAATCGATTTAATTGCCGAAAAAACATATCGATTGAGTCGAATCGAATCCAAGCTCTACTTTAAGACTGTTTTAAGGTTGGCACTTACTTTGTCCAGTTCTCCTTGTAGAGTATGTTCAAGGATACGGTTATGTCCCAGATATTCTCAATGGTGCGCTGCCGTACATCATAAGTATCCGGCGATAGCGAGTACTGCGGCTGTCCCCCATCCAGATCTGTCTCATCCAGGCCGTAAACAAAGTCATTCGATGATGCTGGCCCATAGATGCCGCCGTTATTCTTCTCATGTATCAAATCCTGGCCCTGGGCCACTGCAGCGGCCATTGTATCATTGTCCAATGGCCGTTGTCCTTGTTGCTGCTGCTGCTGTTGCTGCTGCTGCTGATGATGATGATGATGATGTTGTTGTTGCTGTTGTTGCTGTTGTTTTGGCTGCTGTTGTTGCGGTTGCGTCTGCGATGGCCTCTGCTGTTGATAGATGCCATTGCCGTTCCCATTGCGTTTGGTAGACGCCAACGTGTGCTGTTGATGCAGCAGCGCCGAGTCCTCATTCTCGATGGTCAGGAAAATGAAGGAGCCTGCAAATAAAGCCAAATGTAGTAAAACACCATGGCACCCAAGAGATCCCCTCCCCAACCCCCAACCCCCTAACCCCCAAACCCATCTCATTTTCTTTCGCTCAAGCTCAAGTGTTAACTGGCTCTTGTTTAGGCCAAATGCCGAACAAACACGTCAAATGCCACCGGCATGGCAATCAACAGTACTCCGACCAAAGAGGTCGCCACGCCCCAGGTCTACGGATGCGCATTGCAGTTCTTGTTGTAGGGAAGCTCGGAAGGTACCAAATCGGTTGTCTAATTGCCATTTCCTTTAAAGCCTAACTTAAAGGAATGAATCACAATATTTCAACCAATTTGTATTACCTAAAAGCATATTTGGGTATCCGATGTCCGATTAAAATATTTGAGTTCATTCAGGAGATTGGATTAAAGGACGAACTCCAGGTTTTGCAATAGACTTTTGAAGGCAATACAAATATACAATATAATATTTTTGGATTTGTAAAAGCAAGTTCAAAAGTTCGAATAGAAAGTGGAATTGTTTTTAGCCTGCAAGCTGCTAATCACAGTGCAGTGCGTGCAGTCATGTGGTTAGGACCTGTAGTGGGTGCTTAAGTGGCAAGCGCGCTTATTGTAATAAATAATATTTTGGTATTCTTTAATTTTATAAAAACGCTTTTAAATAAAATAGAAACCAGCATATTAGTTTCTAAAGTGTTTTTAGATATTTTCAAATAATTAATTTTGTTTTTATGGTATTAACTGCTAATAGTTTTGTCTCCCTAAACTTTTGCATTAGGTATTCCTTACAATACCTGAACTTATTCAAAAGTAAAATTCTTTATAACACCTGAACCGATTCTAAAGCAATTCGTCTTTAGCACTCGACTATCGACTTGTTGCCAGTTGAATTTCATTTAGTTAACATAAATCCTTAGCTTCTGGTGCTTGGCACATGGGAGAATTCGCATTTAATATTATAAGCAATTTTGACAGCTGGCCCATCGTAGGACATGGGTCAAATCAAATGAGTTGACTTGACTTGACTTGACTTTACGTATATGCTCGATAGCTTTTAGTCAAGCTAAACACTTTGGATTGGTATGAATTTTCTTTGTGATGTTGCCTTGTCAGTCATTTAAAGTGATCAACCAATACACATACATACATGAGTGTATGTATGTATACATACGCACACAGATACAGCTGGCGTTTTGTCAAGTTTTTGAAAACTTTTTTGGCAACAATGTTTATGCCCTGACAAAGGGTATTATATAATTGTTAAGAATTATGTAACATGTTGAGAAATGCGTAATAAATAAATATAATAATATAAAACAAAATAATAATATAACAATTATAATATTAATATTAATAGATAATAAAACAATGGAATAATATATTTTTCAGTGGTTCCAGAATTTTAGTACAAATCGAATAAAAATCGTATATATATTCAGATAAATTCACATCGGGATTGAGTTTAAATAAAGTGCGACAAATAATTAAATAACGAATCGTAAATTATGTTTAATTAAAAGATCATAAAAATACGAATTGTATTCAAAGAACGCGCCTAAATGCAGAATGTCATTGTTGAATGTAGAATTTGCTATCTTATTGAGGGTTTAACACCGTAAATTATTGATTCAAGTACAAACATTTTGTTGAAATGTGACTAACATTTAATGCAAATTTCACACAAATACATGGAATATAACATCTACATAACATTGAATAGTGGAATAGTAAAATTGTTAGCCAATAATTTTGGTCTGATTGGGTTTTTCTGGGGTTTCCCCATATCCTCGCAGCAAATGCTGGACCTATTTCTCTGTTTATTTCATTTAAATATTTTAACTTTTGATTTTTTATCCCCAGATCAACCTTTTATCTTTTAAACTTCTTTTTTATTTCAATTTTATTAATAATCTTAATTATATACGTTACCTAAATTTGTATTTTAAATTCTATGTCGACTGTTCATAGTTGACATTAAATAAATAAAGAAATAAATTATGATAAGTAAGGGTATGCCCGTTTTGGCTTATTAAAAAAACCGTTTGTCCAAATTTTTTGGAATTATTTGGGAAGCTGAGGCAGGCTGTAAATGATGGAGAATGATGAGTCGATGTCGTAGGCAAAAGCCAACACATGTCAAAGTTAAAAATAATACATGAGCTGGAAAGGCTGTGTATTAGCGGCTGTCCAGCGGCAATGGAAAACGGCAACAGCAACAGCAGCAGCAGCAACATCGGCAGCAACAGCAGCAACATAAAAGGAGCAATTGTTGCTGTTGTGCTTGTTGTTTGGGCAACTTGAAACTTTTGCTGAAGCGTTAAAATGCACACAAAATGTAACAAACATGCACGCAATCATATGCTATATAAACATACATACACACACACACACATGCACACACACATGCACACATGTACACATGTACACTCTAGGTAGCTGTCATGGGCGTGTGCTCTGACGTCACAAACTCACGCACGATTCCTAGCAAAAGTTAAATAATTGTTTGTGTCATTTAATGATTTCCTCTAACAAGGCAACACAGCCAACTTTTTGTGCAGCTGTCACACACAGCCACACACACACTCTCTCTCACACACACGCATTATAAGCTGGAGATGAGCAATAAAATACTCAACTTAACGGCTACGCATACATACATATATGCTCATGTCATAGACTCTGTTTAACTTTGATCTTTCAGTTATTTGAATTGCCCAAATACCTTTTATTGGCAATGAAATCCATCATGGGCTTATCCAAAGTAGTCCAAGTTAATTTATTATATTATTCAATTAATGGATTTATGAATATTATTTATACAAAAAACATCTCAGGTAATATTAGTCATGGATAATATTGTTGATATTTCTGAATAGTCTGAATAGTCGAAAAGTGTGTTTTTCTCGAACAATTTAAACCCCAAATATATTTCAAATAAGATCTAAAATATTTTTAAAATATCATGCGAAGCTCAGCAGTAATGCTTCTTCTTACTTTTGTCTGTACTATGCTTTAAAGGCCAATTTAGGCAATATTATTTCTTTTATAACTTTTGTGTTTATTAACCGATTTTAATGAATATATCGGAATAGCTAAATATAATGGTGGAGCGTATATATTCCGAATTACAAACATATATATTCAATATTATGTTTGTTATTAAGGAGTAAGGAGAGCATGTTATGCAACCTTTAAGGTAAACCTTATGTGCCTTTGGTATATATTTATATAAAGATGAAGCATTTTAAAGTCTCTGAAAGTTTAACAGATTTAGTATATTTTAGAAGATTATCAAATTTTTGAATTCGGTTAACTGCATTGTCGTGATCCGTTTTTTAGTGACTAGTTGCCCGTGACACGTAAAACTTTACAAATTGCGAGTGCCATCGCAAAGCCGTAAGAGTTTGTTTAAAGTATAACCTAGATGTACGTGGAT
The DNA here is from genome assembly GCA_035045125.1 of Hypselothyrea guttata. Lineage (NCBI taxonomy): Eukaryota > Metazoa > Arthropoda > Insecta > Diptera > Drosophilidae > Hypselothyrea > Hypselothyrea guttata. The sequence continues at coordinate 2,789,107 of JAWNNJ010000194.1, forward strand.
GTTGAAGTATTTGTATATATCTGTATATATGTACACAGATGTATGTGTGTGTGTGTGTAACGCACATGTGGTGCCTTTTGCATGATGCCTATTTTGTCACATTGTCTCGCAGGCTGTCACTTCCGTGGCCGTCATGTCAGAGCAGCCGTCTTGGTTTTCTAATACAGACACAAACAGAATACGCACATGCCGCATACGATGACAGGCACAAAGAAGTATGCCACACGAAAATTTGCCGCATAAGTTTCGACCGTGTGGCAAGAAGACTCGCGGCTGACAATACTCCTCTATAGTACACTGAGAGAACAATCACTTATTTGCGGTGTCAAAAGTTGAATGAGCAAGAGATTTCTTGATCCAAGAACAAAATTCTTCATTAAGGCGCGTTCTTCAAATTTATATTTACACATTCATAGACATCTCAGAATAAAACTAGAATATTTTATTAACCTATTCTATGCGATTTTCAGGGTAGTTTAAAATAATAATAGTAGAGAGTATATATTCTGAATAATAACTTTCTATGCTCAATATTACGCTTGTTATTTGCTTTTTTGCGATTAAGGCAAAAAGGAGGCGTGGCATCCAAAAAAACCGGCAACAAAATGGGTACTCTTGATCTTATAGTTTCCAAAATCGACACGTTCATATAGAAGAGCAGACAGACATGGCTAGATCAATTCGGCTCATCGTCCTGATGAAGCATATACATACATATGTATGCCACGCCTCCTTTTTCCCGTTTCTTGCCTTAATTAATTTAAATTCATTCAAGACAAAACAAGATTCATTTAATAGAACGAATCAGTCTTTATTTTTCTGAGTGTATCATATATACATTTATGATAGATATATATATGTGAAGGATGTATGTAGATGAAGTTTTGGGCCTGCCTGGAAAAATGATTAATTAAATTTGTCACGTTGTCGTTGCGGCGGCATATTTTTGTTGTCTTTTTGGTCTGTTTGCTATTATTGTCATGGTTGTTGTAGTCCTTGTTGTTAATTTAAACGTCGAAACTGTGACAAGATACATTAGGTATCTGTCACTGTGAGCGTGTGTCAAGCAGATAGATGTATTGTATCTGTATCTGTAGCTGATACTTACACGAACTTTGAATGTAAAGCCAAGGAAAATGTCTAAAAATGCTGCGTTAATTAGTCAACATTGTAGTTGCCAGCGGCAACAACAATAAACGTAGTAAACCATGGGAAATACAAATGTTTATACAACTGATGCTTTCAGCATTATACATACATATGCTAACAATTAATCAAGCTAAGCTCCACAGACGTCCAATTTTAATGAGCACATTGACTCCCGATGTCCGCGACACATTACAAATGAGCTTATCTCATTAAAAATGTACGTACTATCGTGTGGAGAAATGCTTCTTCCTTTTAATATGTATCGTATAATTTCCTCAACAAGGCTAACGGCAAGAGTCCAACTTAATGAAAAAGACCTTATAGACTTCTGATGCTATCAGAGACAACTTGGTTGTATTTTAAATGCATAAGTCTATTTTCGGATCAATATAACAACTATTGTACTAGGATGCCCAATAAATGTTTCTTTATACCTTTTCTTAGCTTACAATACAAGGGTTTGAGGTTTACATTCCTACAGATCGGTGGAAACTCTGACCTCTGCTTAAATGCCAAAGATACGATAATAAGCATTCCAGGAAAGTCTCGAAAGTAATGTGATACAAATAATATGATTTTTTCGATTAATCTTTGGTAAAGATAAATTCATGAAATTTCAGAGAGTAGCTTTAATTTAATTTCTGGCATTATCCATCAGTTATTACATATATCCAGTTTTCCAGTAGTTACTCGATTCCCTTATTATATTTTCCCCTAAACATACTTTAAATATCAATATCCATATTCAATCCACACTATTCCAAGACTATGAGTTAGTCCGAGCTCTCTCTCTTTGATAGATACCTGAAAAGCATGAGTGCTAGCTCAGAGCACTGGCCCCAAAACTCTGATTAGAATAGAATTGTGAATTAGACGCGTGTAAGACGCACTAAAAATCTTGGTCCAGGAAAAGTCAGTGGTATGTATGTATCCTTCTAACCACTACACTATTCTAAAATTTTCCAATTTAATTTTGCGGTAACTTCCTATCAGTTTGTAACTACATGATGGAAGCTTTGAAAGTATGTATGCGTTTAACAATGTTCAGAGTGCAAGTAGCTAGAAAGATATTCAAAAATGTTCTAAATTTTGATACCGAGTAAGCTTTTCGAAAACCGGTCTCTTCGGTGTCTTGCATGCAGGTAGCTTACTGGATATCTCCAGCTCACACCTTATACAATAATAGCTGTTGGATCGAAATAAAAACGATTCTGATTGGAGAAAGTCGAATTGTGGTCGTCAAAACGATTCGTTTTTCGGAACAGTATCGATGACAATTTTATATTATGCCTGATGTTCGTTTTAGACCACCGCTGACTTTACTGGATTTGCTTTGGGAGTACTGGAGATTGATGAAGACAAATTGTGTACATGCTTACCGAGCAGAGTATACGCCAGCAGGAGCATGCATATGCCCAGGTTTGTGAGCAGGGCAGACCAAACGGTTTGGGAGGTTTGTTTGCGTTTCTTCGACTTGGCGCTATAGCCAGGCGGGGTCTTCGCCTCGGATGTCGTGGGAGCGGATCCGAAGCAGGCACACCAACTCTGACGCTGTCGCCGCTGGGACTGCTGCGACTGATGTGGTGCAGCGGATGATGTGGGCGGTGGCGGTGGCTCTTTGCGTATGGGTGGTGCTGTGGTGGCCATCAGCTGAAGGGGCAACAGTTTGGCATTGCTCTTGAGGGTGCCACAGTTCGTGTTCAATGTGCTGCTGGCTAGAGATGGTGCCTGCGGTGGTGGCAGCAGTTCGCTGGTATAGCCTTGAGTTGGATATTTGAGTATGCTGGCTGGGGGCGGTGGCTGGGATTGTGGTTGCTGTGTGGCCACTTCAATGTCCTCCAGCGTTGCCATCGGCAGCAGCTGTGTGGGCAATGACGTTGGCGTCGGCAGCGACATTGTCATCGACATGGGGATCATTGTTGTAGGCGGCATCGTTGTTGTCGCTGTTGGCATGGACATGGTCAACTGTGTCGTCAAGGGGATCAGCGGAGATGTGGAGCTCGTCGACATGGGCATCAATGGCGACGTCGCTGACATCGTCGTCGTTTTAAATGTGCTGGTGGCCGGTGGTGCGGGCAGTAGCAGCGGTGTTCCGGTTGCCCCCCCTGTGCCCACGGTGGATATGCTAGAAAGTACGCCGAAGGTCGCGTAATTGCCGCCGGCTGTGGTCGGATTGTTTCCATACCCCAGATTCGGGTTCGTTCCGTAGCTCTCTGTCTCCCCGTTGAACTCACCGCATGGAGCTCTCTGGGAGACAGGCGGCGGCCCAGTTGTCATCTGCATTGGGTGGTCCGGATTCATCTTGCATTGGTGGTTCTGGATCTTGCTCCTGGCTGTCGGTCAACTGTAATAAAGCATGATCGAAAGGTTTTTAAATACAAATACAAATATTGAGTAAAAAACTATGAGAGTTTAGTAAGTACAACTATTTGCAACAGTCGGATGTTACCGACTTATGACCAGTTTAGCAGGTTGTTAGAGACCTTGTAACTAGTCGTTACTAATAATAGAAACAGCGGAGGGTAGAAGTACCTCGTCTAAAATTAAACAGAATATCTATAACGTAGTGTCTCCTAGTCTCTTGATTCCATGCTAATAATTTATTGGAAGAACAGTGACAATTTTGTGTAGGTTTCCATTATAAATGCCTAAAAAATATTCAACTGATTTATGATACATTCAGAAGCAATCGATACGATCATAATTTATAATAAGAGGACAGTTTGTACAAACTTTAAGGAACAATAGAGTGATAAGATTTATATTTTTAGTCTTTAACTCAATTTAATGGCATTTATATAACTACATTCTCAATTTAGCTGCTATAGTTTCCGAAATCGACGCGTTCATTCAGACAAGTAGCCAAATCTAAATCGTATCAGCTCGTCGTCTTGATTGTTTTGATATACATATGTATGTATGTATGTAGTATGTATATACTTTGTGGGATGTGCCACATCTTCTTTTGCCTGTTACATACGTTTGCACAAAGTTATAAGCCTTGTTTTTCCCCATTCTATGGATTCGGGCTATAAAAAACCCACTTGAGATGAAAAGACCTTCAGAGTCCGAGCTGTCGGAGCTGTCCGAGCTGTCTGTCAGTTTGGTTCGCACCTGGCCACGCCCATGGGTTGGGAAATTGTTCACCTTGTGTTGCATGCGAAATGTGCAACACATTTGTGCACTTGAACTGTATTGTTGTTGTTGTTGTTGCAACAGTTGCTACTTGTCACGACACTTGACGGCCTTTTGACCGCCTTTTGCCGACGCGACAATAACAACAACTTGCCCATTGTTTGGCCAACTTAAAATATGCAGCACACACTTGAGCAACTCAGTGGCAGCTGGAGTTTCGAGGCCTTCTTAATTGCCAGCACGACGAGTGCGTGACACGATGTCACACAATATTTATCCAAGACCGAACAGGGTTAAGAGCAACATGAATTGTTAAAAAATTTTGACGGCACGTAATTGTTGCATGTTTGCAGAAAAATCCAGCCGGCAAGCAAGCAATTTTCATGCTGCCATGCATTTTAATCGTGATATTATAATCGCTTCCCCAAACGAAAACGTAGGACACGTAGCCAAGAGTATAGAGGCATAATGATTAGGGCCTGCCTCCGATATGGCATGTCTTGTGTCTCTAGATAAGCGGCTTTTACCAAGGCACAAGGGGGGAAGGGTAAGGGGAGGGCTCTCAATGCGATTGCCATTTGTCAAAGCGATTAATTTCGGATAATTGCAATTTAATGAAAATCATTCAATTGCAGAAATTAATGAAAATATTTGTCTAGGCCAAGCCATAAAGTGCTCTTCCACATTGGGAATGCGCAAATCGAGGTGCTTAGTGTTTCTTAATTAATCGCAGTCAGCTTAATTGCAACTCAAAGGACCCCGTTGAATACCAGATGGGTTGTGAATGCATATTAAATCGACTGTTGCCATTTGAAAGGGCTTTGTATGTTAATTTTATTAATTAACTTCAAAGAAGGACTATAACTTTATAAATTGTTGGAGCTATCATTGGCAGATTTCACTTTGTGGTATAACAAATAAATAAATATTTTTTATAATATAGGTTTTTAGTAATATTTAACTCTAAAAAGTTATCCAACGCTCTTAATATATTATTCTTATAGATATTTATTGTTATTATAATTAATATACATAATTACAATAACCCACAAATATAACTACAATGTTCGAATAAAGAAATCTTTTTTACTACAGTGCGCGAAATATGTAAGTAGGACAACATGTTTTTAGCTATAACAAATGAACCGTTTTGTAGAAGTTTCAAAACCAAATTTTTATATAATCTTTAAGAATGTACTAATTACCTAAAAAGATAAAAAAAACAGTTAAAACTTTACTACACTTAAAAAAAAAATTAATGAAAATATCTTCAAGCGAAATAAGTAAGTAGGTCAAATTTGAAAATTTTGGTGTAAATCAAAAAACCAGTGAATTATTTAATTTTTTTGGATGGGATTATTATAAACTAAACATCCTTTAGAGTTCAGGACCTTCAAAAGACATCCTGGCTGTGATTTTTTTTAATTTTGATGCATTTTTATGTGTTTTTTAGCCTTTTTTTGAAAAATAGCTTTTTTTAGCTCTTTAAAGGATAATGATTGTGTCCTGTTTTTATAAACAAATTGGAATTCGATACCCCAATGGTTTCCGAGCAGATTTCAATCTGCACTACTCGCTGGCTACTCCAGAGGAGGGCTTTTCTTCTTAAAAAAAACGCATCCTGGCGACTTTCAGTGTGCATTAGTGCATTATCCTGCTGAAAATCCATAAAAAACCAATTGATTATCCTTGCCAAATGTTAATATAATTAGTCCCTACAGTTACAGATCCTTTTCGCCATTCGTTATATGTGTTTAATAGCACATAAAAGTCATTACATTATACCCGAGAGCAGCGCATATCAGTAAGGACCCTCAATAGGAGTTTCTCCATACAAGGACCTTTTTGGGGCACCGAAAACTATTTGGTCCATCTAAATTCAACATATTGATCACACATTTAACAATTTTCTACTCAAAATCCCAAAATTTTTTTTTTTTTTTAAATTGTGATAAGGCCGTTTTGTACGTGAGCAGTAGTACCGGTTAAAGGACATTTATTCCATACAAGACATTAACTGACCTTCATAAAATTAGTTTTGTTCGAAAGGTGGATATTCTTAGATCTAAATTAAATCGAATTTAAGAAGCGCTGACGATCTGATTAGCAGCAAGAAATTAAATTCCCTTTTTTGTCGCGGTTTTTAACTAACGTTGGGTACCAAAAACAGGACCTACACCTTAAGTTTATGAATCCTTAACAAAATTTTTTTTTAAACTTGTTCCTACCAATATTGCTTGCAGTTTTCCGTATTATGCTGCTTGTTTTAAAAAGCGCAAATATTTTTTTTAAATTTTTTTGTCAATTAAATGGGTAAAATTCAACATTTCATACAAAAAATAATCCTTGAAAAATCCTTGAACAACAAAAAACATAATTTTTAATTAAAAATAATTTATTTCAATTTATTCTATGCATTTAGATAAAAAAAAACATTAAATTTCATAACATAAACTAAGTAAATGCCATATGCAAGTAATTTGACCTACTTACTTATTTCGTTCGGTAGAGCTAATGCTCGTGCATAAAATTGAAATTAACGGACAAACGTAACGGTACTTTTTCAAAATTTTTTGTTTTTTTATCGAGTACAATTCAATTAAATCAAAATATATAATATAATTAAAGACTGCGAACCCGATTCTCAACAGCAAACTAAAAATCCGATCAAAACCTATGAACGGAAAAAGAGAGTAACCTTCGCTCCCGAGTTGGTCTCTGGAGAGGGGGTAGCTGTGGCGACACCAGCTGACATCAGTTGTTCATAATATCGATAATTGCAATCGATACGGCAAAAATATGATCTCTATCAGCCTGCACCATCTCTAGCATTATTCTTGCTGCCGCCAAATACCGAAACATACATTTGTTACAAATAAATGAATAAAGTTATATTATTAGTGGATAATAAGCGACTGCCTTTTGATTCACTAAAGTGGTGTTTTTTAACAGCAAGGAAATCATTTCAAATTGTTGTCCTACTTACTTATTTCGCGCACTGTATTTGTACAAATGTGATATTTTTATGATTTTAATATTAAATTGCTTTACATTTAATTCATTTAAATATCTTATCCTTTTAATTCCCAACAATTCGCATAGTAAATAATTTGCTTAGAAAAACAATGCATTTAAAACAACAAAAATTCGCATAAATAATATTTTAAAGTTTTTATTTTAAAAGCGTAAGCATCTATTTATCTCTAGTTGTTTTAGCCATTTTTGTTTTTTTTTTTAATTTCAGCATACCTTTTTATACCCTGTGCCCATTTGAAAAATGGGAAAACAGGGTTAATAACTTTGTGCGATTGTATGTAACAGGCAGAAGGAGGCGTGGCAGACCCCACAAAGTATATATATTCTTGATCAGGATGACGAGCTGAGTCGATATAGCCATGTCCGTCTGCCTGTCGATCCGTCCGTCTGTTTGAACGCGTCGAACTCAGCAACTATAAGAGCTAGAAAAGCTGTTTTGGTCATTTCTGAAAGGTGTATACCATACGCAGATCAAATTTACTTCAAATCTTGAATGCCACTCCCCTTCTGCCCACGCCCACGCCCGAGCATAAAAAGAATTCATTTGCCAATTTAAGAGACACAAATCGAGTTATATAAATTCTGTTTTCAGTTGTTCGTAGGTCTATATCAGGCGCAGATGGGGCTTTTTTCAAATTTTTGATGCCACGCTCCTTTTACGCCCTAATTCATAAAAACTGAATAACAAGCGTAATATTGAACATAGAACGTTGTTATTCGGTATATATACTCTCTTTTATTATATTAAACTTTCCTGAGAAGCGCATTAAAATCGATCAATAAATACAGGAGTTATAGGCGAAACAATATTGCAGGCGTTGCCTCGCTCGCCCACTAGCAGCGCGGCCAATCAAGCGGCACATATAGGAAACGTAGCAGAGAAAGCATTGCTGCTACGCTGCGTAAGACAGTTTTATGAAATTTTATAGAAAATATTTTTTTTTTGTTTTTTAATATATTCGTTTATTTTTGCAACAAAGTTAGTAAATAAGAATAAACATTAAATGATTATGGAGGTGGAGAGAATGTTGCTAGAATCTGTGGTACGGCCGTGAAGCATTGCTTCACAGATTCTTTGCAACATCCTCAATCTATTGTGCCAGTCTTCTATACTTATATATATAGAAATTGTATGTATATATATAAGTAAATGTATGTAAGTGCTATCGATAATTATTGCTATTAATATGTAACGCCTGGCGGAAGCTATTTTATACTATGTATAAGATATTGGTAATAAATCATCAAACTTAGAATTATTATTAAAATTATTATTGTTGGGCAACCATTTGACAATTGGACAAATTTTCGATAACAGACATTGCAGCTCTGGCATTTCATGTTTTTTCGTTGCACAACACTGTTTTTATTGAAATACGTTCTCACTGCTCACTTGACATCTTCCAAAGCAAAAATAAAAATTGTTCCTACAGATTTCCTTAAAATTTTCATTCGCAGTTCAATCGTGATACCGGACTACGAAGTATTAAACATTGAGTGAAAATAAAATAGGAAACAATATAATGTGTTATTTTTTGTTTTTTTTGTTTTTTAATATATTCGTTTATTTTTGCAACAAAGTTAGTAAATAAGAATAAACATAAATGCTGATGGAGGTGGAGAGAATGTTGCTAAAATCTGTGATACGGCCGTGAAGCATTGCTTCACAGATTCTTTGCAACATCCTCAATCTATTGTGCCAGTCTTCTATACTTATATATATAGAAATTGTATGTATATATATAATGAAATGTACATATGTAAGTGCAATCGATAATTATTGCTATTAATATGTAACTCCTGGCGGAAGCTATTTTATATTATGTATAAAATATTGGTAATAAAAAATCATCAAACTTAGAATTATTATTAAAATTATTATTGTTGAGCAACTATTTGACAATTGGACAAATTTTCGATAACAGATATTGCAGCTCTGGCATTTCATGTTTTTTCGTTGCACAACACTGTTTTTATTGAAATACGTTCTCACTGCTCACTTGACATCTTCCAAAGCAAAAATAAAAATTGTTCCTACAGATTTCCTTAAAATTTTCATTTGCAGTTCACTCGTTGTAGCAGCAACAACTAAATATTAAATTGTAAAAATGTCGAACCCCGATAAAAGGCAAAATATTTTAGAATCTGATTCTGAATCAGAATCTGAATTACCCGCACGCGCACAAAAAATAAAAACTGGCGATGCTTCTGGTAAGTTCTAAAAATTTTAATTCACTAAAAACTTTAATAAAGTTTCACGGTTAACAATTTCAGATTGTGAAGTCTCGTATAACTCGAGTACATCGAATAGCTCGAATAGTTCGAATACGTCGGAGAGTTCAAATGGCTCAAATAGCTTGATTGACTGGAGCTGTGTCACAGAGGATTATTATCTTAAACGATTTGGAGTTATAAAAACAGTATCGGAATCCAACATTAAAGAGCGTATGTTTATTAATCTTTACAAATTAGTTCGTTAATAATTATTAATTGATATTCAGATTTGGATGAGGACGATGAGGAGCTAAAAGAAGCCGAAATGGACACTGACACGTTGGAGGAATTTGATAAAGACAGTCTAATCACAATTAACGGTAAGTGCAGGCATAAAAGATTAAATTTAATTAATTTAAATTTTCATTCAATTTGTAATTTTGATTCAAATACCCAGGACGATATGAATTGGAAGATGAGCTCTACTCTGGCCCCTATTTATTTGTGTATAAAGCATGGGATCTTACCAAAAATCGCCAGATGGCTATAAAAATCTCGAAAGAAAACCATTCTGGTTTCAAAAAAGTCCGGAAAGAGGCTGCTCTGATGAGAATCATGCACGAAAACAATCCTAATCAGCATGTATTGGAGCTTATATCAGATTTCCCCTGCAAGTTTAACGATTCCATAAGATACGTAAACATTATGAACCTTTTGGACGAAGATCTCGGCGTGATCCTGGCAGCACATCCTAGGGGACTTCCAATACGCATGCTGAAGTCCATATATCGGCAGTTTCTGGATGGGCTGGCCTACGTGCACGCCCTCAAAATAGTGCACACAGACATAAAACCCAACAATGTTCTGGTTAGCTTCACGAATGGTCGGGACGCTCCCCATGTCCAAATCGCAGATTTTGGCAATGCATTGAGGTGCGAATCATCTACGGATCTGCATTATCGCTCGATACAAGTGCTGTCCTACCGTGCACCAGAGGTGATACTATCGGCCGGTTTCGATATATCCGCCGATATCTGGAACACCGGCATCATGTTCTTCCTGCTGGCTACGGGGCAAAAGCTTTTCAAAGCGAAACCGTCCCAGAGATACAAACCAGACGTAATGTTGCTATACGAAATGACGGCTGTGCTGGGAAGCGTGCCCTCTGACTTAAGAAAGAGAGCCAAGTCCAATATCCTGACTGACCAGGGGTATGTAAAGCATTGCCGGATCCCAGAAAGGAAGTCTTTGGAAAACATATTGCTTGAGGAACATCGATTGTGCGCAGAGCTGGCCCACTTGCTGACATCCATGATCCAAATGAGCCCATCAATGCGCTGTGATGCAGCCACCGCTCTGGAACATCCCTGGTTGGCCGAAGAGTAAAAAATACTCTTACAAAAAAAAAAATGGAACACTAAACACTTTAAGATTCATACCAAACACTGTTACACTAAATACTGTTACACTCCATATTATTACACTAAAGATTATTACACTCTACATTATTACACTAACAACGAAGTACTAAACTTAATATTATTACACTAAATATAAAAAATATTACACTGAGCATTATATAAATACAAATTATTACACTAACAATTATTACACGTTGCGTTTAATTATAACAATAGATATAAATTTATACATATTATATATATATTTTTGTTTTATTTTACTTTGATTATGATACAGATTATTTTTCATATTTACAAACATGGACTTGTGTGAAGATTACCTTGAAACTTCTGCTAAAAGCCAAAAAGTATAATTATTGTACTATTACACTGTATATATTTTGTTTTCCGTTTATTATAATTAGGGGGTGTGCACTCCTAAATAAAATAATGTATTAAAATAAAATTCAAATACTTGCAGATGGAATATTGTTGAAAACTTTTCTTAGTGCGCACCTAAATATTTTTGTGGAAATTATCGTGAGGGAACTAAGTTTCTAAATTTTGGGCTGTGGTTTGCTGGTCAGTCAGTGAAGATAAATAACTTTAAATATATAGATTTTCTTCTTTATTCAAATTAATGAATTATGTATTCGACCCTTTATTTTAAATATGTAAAATAGGTCTGTTAAGTTAGTGCAAAGAGAAAATGGGTGTAACACCCAAAAGGCGGCGTGGCAGACCCCACAAAGTATATATATTCTTGATCAGGACAACGAGTTAAGTCGATATAGCCATGTCTGACTGTCCGTCTGTCCGTACGTTTAAAAATCTATATCAAAGCAACTATAAGAGCTAGAGATACCATTTTTGGTATGTAGATTCTCCTATGCTGCAAGCAGTTCGAGTATGTTTTAGTGTTTTGATAACTCTTCATATTGGCCCGCTAATCAAAAAACAATTTAGCAACAGTTTTTTATTTTAAAGCCAAAGATGAAGGATATGGCATGCTGTGAATTACATTACGATCGGATAAGAAACTGCGAAGAAAACACAAAGTACAGGGTGTACTACATTCGGTTACGTCCGACTTACTGGTTTTTAGCTGTTTTATTTTCGCACTTTCATAATGCATTTGTTAGCCAAATTTATCCGAAAGCAACAGCCTAGAGGATTTTGTCCGTTATACTAGCTAGGTCTTTGGCACGTGGACAAAACCAATTAAACTGCAACGTATAAAAAGTTGGGGATTTGTTTTTGTGGCATACCCTGTAAAAAGGTCTATAACAGAGTTGAACAGATTTAAAGAAGTTAAGTTTTTGAGCATTATTAACTAATGAGATTAAAAAGGAACAAAATTCTTTAGTTAAAATGGTGCATTCCGGTTTACAGAACAAAAGGCTTGAACTACCATTTTTATTACAATAAAATAAAATAATAAAATTAGTTGAAGAAAATGCAAACAGACTTACAATTTAGTTCAAATCTAACTGAAACGTTTTTTGATTAATTGATGAATGAATTCGTTGAAAATATATTTTTGAATTAAATAAATGTCTTTTAGATTTGACTAATTTTGTGATTAGTTTGCAATTTGGATTTTATTTTAATTTCCCACCGATGATTTATAAACCATAATTGTATCATACATTTAATTTTGGAGGTATTTTTTTTTTAATTTAAACAAATATTGAAATTATAGAAACAAGATTAAAAAAGAAATTATTATATTTATTATATATATTAATTTTTATGATGACGATTATTTAAATTTAAAGTTTTATGGTTTAGTTTTAACAGATGTAAATTAAAGTGAACTTATCACAATTTATGGGTTTAAATGTATAAATTGCAAGGTATCTGTAATTCGAGAATGCCAATGCGAATATTTTTTGGGATAAGCTTATTGGCTCAGTGAAAGTCAGCGAGGAGCACTTCCACAAGCCTTTTTGTCTGTCATTTGGTCTGTCTGTTTGTCTGTCTGTTTTTCTTGCATTCAACTCAATTTACCTTGTAAAGCCTTTGTCGGGTGGACAAGAAAATAAGAACAATGAGACACGGCAACGGACCAAAACTAATAGGCAACAGGATCTGTAACTGGGTCTGTTATTGTAACAGTCATTGACCCAAAAATAAAAGACAACCTAGGCCGCAACGGTGACAGTCGAGTGCGGTCGACTCTGGCAACTGGAATTTCATAAATGTAAATCCCCGCATGAAATACTAACTGAAAATCGAGGCTTTAGAGCTGGAGCTGGGAGGAGCATTGTTGTCAAATCCCTTTTTTTCCCTTCAAATCTGGCTGTTTTTAAAGAAACTGCGGAAAGCGGAATTCTGGCATTTGGCACAAATAATTGGATTTTTATTTTTTTTATTTATTTTTTTTTATTTGAGATATGTTATCCTAATGCTACAAGTATTAAACTTATAAATTATTTCATTATTTTTATTTTTCCAGATTTTTTGTACATTTTTAAAAATTTGTGCTAAAATATGGAACAATTATTGGTCGGTTGGCATTGTCTTGACCGAAATTCTGCTGAATAGAGCTAACGAATAATATCTTATTTTAGAAAATAGTTTTTTTTAGACCCTTTACTTTAAAAAAGTAAAAAGGGTATATTAACTTAGTGCAAAGAGGAAATGTATGTAATAGGCAGAAGGAGGCGTGGCAGACCCCATAAAGTATATATATTCTTGATCAGGACGACAAGCCGAGTCGATATAGCCATGTCCGTCCGTCTGTCTGTCCGTCTGTCCGTCTGTCCGTCTGTCCGTCTGTCTGTCTGTCTGTCTGTATGAACACCTAGATCTCAGGAACTATAAGAGCTAGAGACACCATATTTGGGATTTAGGTTCTCCTAATCAGTAAGCAGCACGAGTTTGTTTTAGATTTTGGATACCTCTTCCCCTTCCCCCGTAAACCGCAAAAAGCTGCTGTAGCCACAGTTTCCAAGCTATTGATTTGTAATTTGGTATTTAACTAGTTTATGACATTCTCTATCGACGCTGTGAATTTTGTTTCGATCAGATAAGAAACAGCGAAAATATGGAACGGACAATTTGCCGCACTAGGCAGAGGGGGGGTGGTGTGCCTTGCATACGCGGGTAGCTTAGTGTGTGTGCCTTTGATTATGTTTGTATGTACATAGACTCAAAGTAAAGGGTCTCCTACTGTCGGTTACGTCCGACTGTAGCCTCCGTCCCACTGATCTGCCCCGTCCATTATTTTTAAATTATTTATTATTTACCTATCGACCTAAAACATTGCACTTTTTGTAGAATATATGGGAAGCTGGAATTTTGTTTGGTAAATGCAACTCTTTCGGCTGTTTGTCGTACGTAGCTAATGGATGCTTGTTACTATTTGAAGTACAGGCTCTTGAAATACCAGAAGAAAAAGAGGCATGTGGGTGGCTATCAGTAGTGTCTGGATGGAAGTTGATCACTTTTGTTGGATTACCATTGAGGCCCCGGCAACAATGTCCATGGCCATGTTTGACTGCCTGGTTGTGCTTTTCGCACATACACATACATGTCGGTATATACATATACTGTGAGCAAACATAAACAAGAGTTACGCTCGAACAACGACGAGCAAAGTTGCATTTCCTCTGTAACGGTTTTTCGCACGGAAATGCGTTCGACGCGTGTTTGAAATATTGGCCAAAGTCTCTGAGGCAGTATGGCCATGTGGCTCTGCGGTTGAGCTGCCTACCCGCCCACTATCCGCCCACCATCCACCCACTATCCGCCCACCTTATGTATCGTTTGTATGCCGGTATGATTGCATTGTGGGCGTGGCGTTAACTACAAGCTGCATCTCGTCGGCGCGCATTATCAACGCCCAAATGTCCACTCAGGGCATCCTTTCATTTCAGCTCATTTGAGCAACAAACACTGCTTTCATCGTATTTCATAGGCACATCGAAATGCACGAAGTCTGGCCACACTTTGGGCCCATCAATTGAAACGGTAACTGTTGCATTCTTGCATTCTACACTGAATCGAGCAGCAATTATAAGTGCAACTTTGAAACTCTTGTTATTGTTGGGCCAAAGGGGCTCCAAGCGCTTGAAAACTTTCATTTCATTTGATTTCAGTTTATTTTTATTACGATTCGGTTCACTCTGAAAACTTTTACTTCCGTTTCGAGTTAAAACTTGCGTTAAATACATATGAATAGTAAGTAGTATGTTCATCCGCAGTTTTGAAAACCTTCAAAGGGTGTATTAACTGAGTTTAGCTAAGACTGGCGGAAGATAAAATAGTGGAAATCCTTGGCAATTAAAAATGTTGGACCCTTTATTCTGAAAAAGTAGAAAAGCATCAATTTAATTAGATGCAGACCCTATATATTGTTGATCAGGACGACGAGCTGAGTCGATATAGCCATGTTCGTCTGGCCTTCCGTATGAACACCTAGATTTCGAAAGCTATATGAGCTAAAAACGCTAGTCTTAGTATTAATATACCCTGATTAAATTTGTTTTAAAATGTTGATACCTTCTCCTATCAACCAGTTAACCGCAAAAAACTACAGCAGCGTCAATTTTCAAGTTGAAATTAATGTAGCATTACGATCCGATAAGAAACAGCGAAGATATGCAACGTACAATTTTCTCAACTGTGTGTGTTAGTAAACCACAAAACTGGGTCTGCTGCTGTAGATTGCGTCCGACTGTAGTCTTCCGGCCAAATTGTCTGCTTCTTTCCATTCTTATTGTTATTATGCTTTAACTACAATTATGTTATCCTTAAAATATACTCGAAAAATTGATTTGATTTGGAAAATTCAAAAATGTATGTATGTATACACTAGGAAAAAGATTGATACAATATTTTAAAGCATATCCTAAAAATATTTTTAAATTTTAAAATGTCCTTAAATTAAGAACCAAATCAGTTTTCAAGTAATTTCAACTTTAATGTCGAATGAAGTCGCAAGGTTTTATTTCTTTCTGTGTAGTCCAGTACTGAAATAGTTTATTAAACGAAAATATTTTTGTTAATTTTGCAGCTAACGTAAACCCATATATATATATATAATTGTATTTTCATACCAAACCAACATATATGTATGAATGTTATTTTTAAAATTCATTTACAAAACAAGCAACTGTCTGGTTGTAAAAATATGCTTGAAGCGTCCTTTATTTTGAATGTAAAAAGCTTTTTCCTCATTTCAAAAAGTCACAATTTAGCCATTACAGCGTTATTTGACTCTGCAAATTTGCAGATGTCATTAAATGTCATTTTTATTGGCCATGCAAATGTTTGGCATTGCGTTTTTTAATGCATTAATTGTTCGACAGAGTTGGCATTCTGGCTGGTGTGCCGGCCCCGCCCACACGGTGGGGGCGTAAACGTCTACATGGCGATATCTATCATTGTTGGAATACAGGTTTATTTTAATTCTTTCTTTTTCCTTTTTTGGGCACATCGCAGCAATACGATGTTTTTATGAGCGGCTCATTTGAGCAACGCTGGCGGCATTAAAATCGCATAAATGCTGAGCGTAGTTTATTCAGCGAGAGCAGCGAAAAAATACGCTGAAAATGATGAAAATCATATAGCATAGTTTTCGGCTTTAAATTACCCTATACACTCAATTTTTTGAATGCTAGCAGCTGGATATAATACTAGCAGTATATGGTAAATTTGTGGTTATATTTTATAAAAATAAACCTGTATAAAATTATATTAATAAGTTTTTCATTTATAGTAAACAATTTAAATTTAAATTTAAATTAATATGGCATTATTTTCCATACCAAGTTTGATCTAGAGAAAATTTAAATTGTTAAAAATTTCCTAGGAGTTTTTTTATATATTAACGACAGTTTGGTTAAGCTGAAATCGGGCAATGCCGGTTATAACTGAACAAATGCATACACATGTTTCTGTTAATTTAAAATTGTCTCCCTTTACCTGTACAGTTTAGTTAAAGGGCCTATATATGTATGTATGTAAATGTTTTTTTCGGTTAGTACAGGGTACACGGATAAACGGGGATAAAATTGCCAGAGAACGGGAAAAAAATCAGTTAGAGTGCGACTGCCATATGGGACATGGGAGGGTTATGGGGTTCTGGTATTGTAGGGGTACGCTGCCGAGCGACGAAAATATTTGCTTAATGAAATTGTATGCGCGCGAGAATTTCTGTGCGAATGAAATTAATTTCAAACATGGCGCGCAACGCCCACAGCAGGCACACTCTGCCAAAAGAGGAGGGGGGGGGGGGGTGTGTGTGTGTGGAGGGGTGTGTGTGGAGGGGTGTGTTTGTGCGTGTGCGTGTATGATGTTGGTGCTTTTTTGGTAGTTACTGGGTGATGGCAACGAGTTTATTTCGTTAAGATTAAGATGCCGAGCTTATATAATGAAATGCTGATGTTTTCCTGTTCATGTTGTTCTTATTTTTGGCCGACCATTTTCTGGCTGTGTTTTCTCAGTTGGCTTTTATGGAGCGTTTTTGTTTATATGGTTTATATGCCTTTTATGTGCTTATTTTTTAAGTGTTTGTTTGGTTTTATTTTTATGATTAGCTGCATATTTAAATGCCTTACACTTGGTGGCTTCACCGTACTTTGTCCTTCTTCCTCACTCACACCACATACAATCTACCCGCATTGTGTCTGCTTTGTTGCCATTTGGTGTATTTTATATTAAGTATAAGTCGTGGATTATGAATTAGTAAATGATGCGATAGACAGTTCACTTACACAAATGTTTCAGCATGATTCAGAAGTTAAGAGTACACAGGGTCTATTTGCCGAATTTAGAGCTGTGCTTAAACGGCAGCAGGAAGCGTGATTATCCTTAAGAAATATACATTTGCTTAATGGCATTGCAGAGATATTAGAGCTTCTAATATCAAGCAAGTAGATAATTTAACTAAATATCGATTTGCTATTTTTCAGACCTTGTAGTACTTCACAAAAGTACAAATATTTCTTGAAGTGAAATGAGAAGCGAATATAAAGCAGCAAGCAGTAAGACTATAGTCGCAATCGCACCACAACTCTTACCGCCTCCCATTTTAACTGTTATTCTGATCTGCAATCAATTAAACACACGCACAAGCACACACACTTCGGTGTAGTTGTTTGCGATTGCTTAGAGAGCCAGCAGAAGCGAGCAAATAGGAGAGCGGCCAAGCGCTGCATGAGCGGGCGACTTGTTCGCTTACCACAGCAGCGGACTGGTAAGGGGGTTTCTGTGGCGCTCTCTCTTTGGCGGGAACTGATCGCGAGATGGCGACAGCGCAGCCTGCAAGCACTATAAATACTGCTGCTGTAGTGCTGCTAATCACAGTGCAGTGTGTGCGATCATGTGGTTAAGACGTGTAGTGGGTGCCTAAGTGGCAAGTGCGCTTATTGTAATAAATATTATTTATTTCTTATAATTTCGAAGCTATGGTATAATATGGACAATGGTAGCAATGAGTTGCTGGCCGAACTCTCGTTGGCCCAACTCTTGCTGCCTAATTCTTGCCGCCTAACTCCTGCTGCCTAACTCTTGCCGGCTGAATTCTCGCTGGCCCAACTATCGTTGCCTAACTTTCGATGGCCCTATTCTTGGTGTCTAACTTTCGCTGACCCAACTCCCGTTGGTCGAACTCTTGTTGGCCGAACTCTCGTTGACCGAACTCTAATTGGACGAACTCTCGCTGGCTTAACTTTCGTTGGCCCAACTCTTGCTGGCCAACTCTCACTGACGGACTCTCGCTGCCCAACTCTTGCTGCCTAACTCTTGCTGGCTCAACTCTTGCTGGCTCAACTCTTTTTAGGCAAACACTCGCTGGCTCAACTCTCGCTGGCTGAACTCTCCAATGTTAAATGCAATATTGCACACAAGGTTCGTTTTAAATTCATTATCGAAAATACGTATATATAAACATAAATATATCCTTCTATTCCAATTAAAAACCAGTAAGGAAGGAGCTATTTATGTATAAACAATTTGCCTGCCTGTGCTCAGTAGCTGGCAAATATGAAATGAAATATGTTAGATGGCAAGCGTCAAGTGTTGACACTTTCAACTAATAGTAGAACATGTGCCATATATCATAATAATCAACACCATTAATTAGGCTGATTAAGTGTGGGGCACACAGAGCACAGTCTGGTTTAATTAACTATAATTATTTATGCTGTTGCATTTAAAATAAACAAAGGCATAACATTAGTAATACACCAAATACGCCAAAAAGTATGCAACAATTGTGCCTGACATGTACGTGGCATGTGTATGTGTGTGTATATGGATTTGTTGTGTGTATGTCGAGCGTACAATTGAAATTGATTACAATTTATGGGTCGCGAGATGGCAATTAATTGGATTTACCATAATTCAATTGCAAGTTGGCAATAAATTTAATCAAATGCCCTGAATGTTACCCAAATGAAGTACGACAGGCAGGCTGGCAGACAGACAGACAGGCAGAAGGCAGGAAGTGAAACGAAGAGCGGCTAAAGCGGAAGTAAGCAAAAATGGCTTGAGCGCTGCCAACGGCAAAATGGAGGTAACGGCACGAGTAAACGCATAATCAAACACCTTTAGTTTTAACTGACATTAAATAGGCAAGCCTGAAATATTTTGGCTTGTAGTTGTTGTAGTTGTAGCTGTAGTTGTAGTTGTTGCCTTTTATTATTATTTACGCTGATTTGTCTGGGGTTGTTGGGTAAACAAAATGGTGCCCTATTGTGTTTGCTTAAACTGTTGCCAGTGCAAATTCACAGCGAGATTGCATAAAGCTATGGCATACAAAACTTTCCAAGCAGTCAGAGTTTACATTACTCTGCACCGAGAGAAAAATTGCATTCTAAAATGAAGTTATTAAGTCTTATTGAATAGTTTTTGAATAGTTTTTAAGTTAACAATAGAAACTAGAACATAAAATGCCCCATAAGAAAAACCTACAAATTAATTCTTTATATCTAAATATATAATATTAATAAATATATTATATATTTTTGGACCATGTACTTTAAAAAAATATACAAAACGAAGAAATAAATAAGAGGGAAAGGGAATTTTGTTTAACATCCAGAAGTAGGTGTGGCAGACCTCACAAAGTATATACTTTATTCCCAATCAGCACTACAAAATGGCTAGAAAACAGCGAAGATACGTGAAGAACAATTTGCTCAAATATTTATTTTTAAATTTGCATAAACTTTCAGCATTTAAATACAAGTTCAGTATTCTTCTTCTCAGTGAGTTATTAAGTTGGAATTGCATGGTGTTAGCAACGAAATGCTTGATTATTTCTCTCTGTGTGGGCGTGGCAACTGTATACCTAACATATGTAGTTGCCACTTGGCATGTGCTGGTGTTTGTGTTAATGCCAGCAGTAAAAATTACTTTTTAAATTAGTCGTGCACACACACAGTCATACCTAAACGGTGGCAAGTTTTCGTGAGGTGTTTCATTTAGCCAACACATGTGCAAGTGTTGAAAAGCGAGCAAAGTTGCCACCAGCTATTGCTACTCACTCACTGTTTATTTCCTTTCTGTCGCTGCCGCTGCCTCTGTCTCTGGCTCTATCACGGCACAATGTAAGCTAATCTTACTTTAAAAATGAAAACAATTACGTAATTTTTTTACATACATACACATACATATATGTATATATATTTTTTTTGCGCATTGTTACAGCGCCGGCATGGCAAGCAAATTGAAAGTGAACATCACACAAAAAGTTAGCATCCGCTTTCAGTTTATTTCATATTGTGTTATTTTGCACATTTATAATACAATTTGTTATGCGTTATGTAACGCATTCAAACTGCCATAGAAATGCTTTTAAGCACTTAATAAGCTTATTTCCAAAACTTAACTTTAACTTTTATGTTCGTTCGTTCATTGTAAATAAATAATGCAAACATTCTAACAAAGTCATTGACTATACTTAGAATTTAGTACTTCTGCTCCATAGTCGGAGCATTTACATTTTGATAAGCTCTGTAGTATTCCTGGCATTAAACTATTCTTTCCACTCTGTACATATTTAAAACGGCTTACTTTAGCCGAAATGCGTAGTTGGTAGTAGTTTTTGTTTTGCATATAACACAAGACAAACTTGGCATTAATACCGCTCTTTGATCAAGTTGATTTCAAATCCTAGATGCCACGCCCCTACCGACCACAATGAGCATGTGAACATGGAATTAATGAATATATTTGAGAGATACGTGTCAATCTATACAAATTCTGTTTTCAGTAGTATATATCATTGATATTTACCATTTCTTTAAATTGAATTTAAATTGGTCTATAGTTGAGAGAGATATGATGTATCACAATTTAGTCTATCTGATAAGCATGCATTTGAGCGAGAGGTATGACAATATTAATATTATTGAATATATGCATGATGAATATATAAAAATAAAAAATTATATTACAAAACTTTTTAATTTTATTTAAAATTTTCATTCATATATCGTATTAAAATTATGCAAAAGTGAGTGCGACTTTTTTTGTGTCGCTGACTGTAGTTTTGTCTACAATTGTAATGTTAAATTCCTTTATTATTATACCTGAATATTTACTTATACGTATTATTTTCTAATAAGTTTTCAAAAATGTTTTGAAAAAATTGAAGTGAACTTGTTTAGAGAGTAAATTATTTCATATACATTTTGACGAACATTGAAAGTTACCTCTCTGGTGAGTTTAAAATTTGTAATGTTGGGGATTAATAAAAAATACCCAATGTTTTGTACACCTTATAGATTTAATCAAGCTGCTGCCAAATTTTCTTGCCGGGTTACTACTGTCCCTGTCCCTGTCTCTATTTCAATCCATACCAAATTACCAGGAGAGATCCGCCCACAGCTGATGTGGTTCCTATTGCTAGAGCAGACTATCCGATGCAGCCAGGTGCTTTTGACCACAATTATTTTCGTTTTAATGTGCAAAGGCAATGGTAAAAAACAAAATAAAAATAATAAAAGGAAAAAGCAACCTCTGGTCATTTTCATTTGGTTGTGGTTTTTGCGTTCTCCCTGCTTTGGGTTGGTTTCAATTTTATTTTTACTTTGCATTAGGGGTATGTCTCGAAAGCTTTTAGCATTTTAATTAAATTTGATGGTTATTGAACTTATGACTACTAAATTGTTTGGCTGTACACAACGGACCCAACCTTTTACTTTAACTTAATCAGCGACAAAATCCTGGCAAGCGATTTGAATGCCATTTTTCCTCTTTCTATTAACAATGCACTTTTTTCGTCTCTCCAATGTGTTGACTGAGATTTATGGTGTATACAGAGTGCAAAGTGTGCACTGACAGCTCCCCTGGAGCTGAGTTGTCGATGCTGCTGGCTGCTGGCTCCAGCAAAACTGTCGACGTGTGCAGAGACAACAAAAACAAGACAACATCAG
Organism: Hypselothyrea guttata; assembly: GCA_035045125.1. Taxonomy (NCBI): domain Eukaryota; kingdom Metazoa; phylum Arthropoda; class Insecta; order Diptera; family Drosophilidae; genus Hypselothyrea; species Hypselothyrea guttata. The sequence continues at coordinate 2,811,431 of JAWNNJ010000194.1, forward strand.
GTAACACGGAACAGCACAAAAACACCATAAAATTGTTAGATCGTAAAAATGACAACTACAAGCTGCTTGCCCCATTGAATGGCCGCTTAAACACATAAAAAGATGATCCACATACCAGGTGCTTCGCATTCAGGATTTTTAAGACAATTTTCCATATTTTAAGCAGTTTTTTTTGTTTTTTAAATTAACCACTATACCAAATGCAGGCATTTGCTGTGTTAATTCAATAGCATATACATTTTCTGTTATTTTATGAAATTAATTTAAAATTTGCATGCCAAGATTAATCTATATAATTGCATTTCGAAAATAAATACTAACTGTGCATACTACTTTTTTTTTGTCAAGACGACGAGCTGAGTTTATAGAGTCATGTTCGTCTGTCCGTCCATCCGTTTTTGTTGCTATCGATAGGTACCATACGCAGATCGCGTTTATTTCAAATCGTTGATGCCACGCCCCTTTACGTCTTTTAAAATTAAACTCACATAACCTCGCATAAAGTTGAATAACAGGCGTAATATTGAACATAGTGCTGATATTCAAAATATATACTCCATTGTATTATATTTAACTATCCTGAAAATCGGTTAATGAACACAGGAGTTATTAACGAAACAAATTTAAACATAACCAGAATGGGCGGAGCAGATCAGTCGGACGGGGCCGACTGTCTTATACCCTGTACCACAGCTCGCGCTGCGCGCTCGCCCGTACAGTATATAATTTAAAATGTTTTAAATATAATTTAATCTATTTATAAATAATTAATTCAGAATATTTTATTTCTTACGCATGAATTTGACGCAACGGATCACGCCAAAATACATTTGCACTTTAAAATGTTAAGAATATTGAAAAATTTTAGAAAAATATAATTGGGATTATTCAAATGATACATTAAGCACAAAACGTTATGGCAACGAAAATCGCAGATAGAAATCTGGCCACACCATTCGGTGGTAGCAGGTGCTGTTGCAACCCCATTCGCCTGTGCTATTACACGCCTTATTGGCAACATTTTAAAATAAATATTTAGTGTGAGTTAAATTTATTAATATGTACGATATTTATTAGTGTTTAGTATTATAATAAACAATATAAATTATTTTGTTCAAAAAATATAATATGTATCAACAATAGTAAATGAATTATTAATTATTTAGCAAACATATGAACGCAGCCCAACAAGCTGGCAACACCGCTGCCGCTGCCACTGCTACTGCCGCAGCCAACATGTTCGATTTGACATGTTCGATGCATACATGCATATGTATATGTGTATGTAAATGTCTGCTATTAATACATATTTACGAATAATCTTTAAATCGCCAAATCTCTCGTAATTATGAACCGATTTGGATGCAATTTACAGAATTGGTAGATATGAGCCACCTCTACAGTTCGTAGAAGACAAAATTCATGTAAATTGATTTGTATCTATTTAATTAATACATGAATTCTTTTTAGGTTCATAACGGGCGACAGGGGCGTGGCATCCAACATTTGAAACAAACTTGATCTGCGTATGGTACATACCTTTCAAAAATGACCAAAACGGCTTCTCTAGCTTTTATAGTTTAGGAAATCTCAGCGTTCATCCAGACAGACAGACAGACAGACAGACAGACAGACAGACAGACGGACAGGGCTAAATCGACTCAGCTCGTCTCCCTGATCAAGAATATATATACTTTGTGGGGTCTGCCACGCCTCCTTCTGCCTGTTACATACATTCTGACAAAGTTATTAACCCTGTATTTCCCATTTTTCAATGGGTACAGGGTATAAAAAGTTGACCAGAAAGCGTAATATTGAACATAGAATGTTGTTGCTTGGAATATATACTCTCTTTCATTATATTTCTCTATCCTGAAAAGCGCATTGAAATCGGTTAAAAGGCACAGGAGATATACCCTACGTAATATTGCATGCGTTGCAACGCACGCGCCTTGGCAGCGCATTGCACTAACAAAAAGAGAAGATGTGGAAGTACTGCTGCCGGGACCATTCGACCGATCTGCCCCGTTTATATTTTCTGTAAAATGTTTTGGTCCTTAGCGAATGAATACTGCTGATTTTTCAGTTGAATATTCATATGGCAATTGCTAGAAACCCGACGCTGTTCAGTGCGCTTCAGTACTTAAGCTGTTCCTATGCTCATTTAGGATTTTTTGAGTTTTTTTTTTTTTTTGAAATTTTCTAATGATGTAGCTGGGAAATTTGCAGACAAGAGAGGCTGAAAAAACGAGAAAAAAAATGAAAAACACTGTGACTTTGCACTTTGCCTTGCCACTGACACGTTGACGATGGCAACTCTTAGCCGAGAGGCTTCTCGGCCTCATATCCACACCTTGGTATAAGTGCAGGTGGGCCGGCTGACAGTTGAGTCGGGATATAGTCTGTATAGTCTATATCCTCGCTCTCACAAAGTTTTCAGCATTCGAGTCGGAAACGCAATGCTTCACATGGCGGCCGCTCTAATGAATTTGCATTTTTTATAAATCCCCATTGATGTGCTCCACTTTTGCGGGTCCTTGCCGACCGAACTTGCCATTTTTGTGTGCACATTGTTGCCAGTGTTGTTTAGGATGGCATGCCCACAGCCGTGTCGAGAGTGCAAACGGACACGGAAGTGGATGGCAGTGTAGGCAATGGCAACGGTGTAAAATTGATGGAAATGCTTGTTGCATTTGACGTGAATTGTGTGTAGGCTGTGTGTGTGTGTGTGCATGTAAGTGTAATCCCATGTAGGTGTGTGTGCCTGTGACAGGGAATTGTTTCTACAATTAGGCCAGCTAATGAAATATTTGATTTGGGCATGCAAAAAGCTAAGCACCAAACCATTAACTGATAAAAATAGAGTGCCATTTACAATGGCAAAATTACCAAATTAAGCATGGACTTTGGTTCAGAAAACACTTTGTAAATATTATAGTTTCCAATAATTTCAATAAATTATACAACATGGAATTGTTGATAAAATTGTTGTCCTGGTTTCTATTTTCTGCAATCAACCAATGTTAGATAAATGCATAGCATAAAGTCGATAACAGATACCAAAAAAATAGAGGAAAAACCACTCTTTATTTATTTATTTATACTAGACTTTTTAATAAAACCTTAAATTTTAAGACTCTGTGAATTTAATTATGAATATTGACTAAGAAACAGCAAAGATATGCAACAGATAATATGCGCAATTTGGCATAGAAGTGGTAGTTAATTCTATGTGATTTAATATGCGTATCAGTATCTCCTACTGATGGTTACATCCGACTGATCTGCTTCGGCCTTACTGGTTAGTTTAAAAAAATATTAAAAAACAAACTTGTTCAATCGTGTTACATTTTCGGTAAAATAATAAATGTAATCTTGATTTGAGGGTGTATTAATGTAAGCAAATCCATGATGATATTTAATGTTTATATATTCGATAAACTAATTAAAAAGTAAAATATTTTTGATAGCTGTTTGCGCCAAATAATGATCGTTAGCAGAAAACGTTAATTTCATTGCGATGGTCTGACTGTATTTAGTTTTTTTTAATTATTAAGATTATAAATACGAGTTTCAATTATTGGAAGAGCAATAAAATCAGGCTGGGCTTAAGAGCAACAACAGCCCATCGAGCCATTAACAAGTTGCTGTGGCAATTAAGGCGATGCCTGTCGAGCGAAATATCAATAGAGAGCAACTGGTATACACCGGTTACATAAATGATTGGCATACCTCATGAATACCCATAGCATTGCACATTGATAAGCATGGCCCTGGGTCCAAGGAAGCGACTTCATTTGCATGCCGGCCTTTGGTTTATTAAACCGTAGCCATTGGACAAAATATAAGCATAACAAGCCAGAAAAAAGCTGGCAGCTCGAAGTTGAAAAAGCAAAATGTGCAGCATGGCCAAGGAAAATTGCAAACATTTTTCAATGTTGATAGAAGCACAGAGCTGAAAATACGGATACCCGGCACAACTTTTGCCAAACTTAATTATATGCATTGCAATGCTATTGGTTTTTCCCAGTGGCATCATTAAGGCCAGGCGTCCCAAGAAGGGCAACAAGAGTAAGAATTTTAGACAGTTATAGATGGGGCTTACGATTTCTTTCGTTTTCGCTCAGTTTGAGCATCGATCTTGGCCATTTTCGGTGTCAGCCTCTCTAATTCCAGTCAGTTCGCTTAGCCGTATTAACTACAAGTCATTATTATTGTCTGGGGGCATTCAGCTCTCAAGTCTCGCATAACGAAACAGCTTCAAGTGACTGCCATTCTCAAAAGGCGTCTATCCCAATCCGACTTCGACTTCCACTTCGACTTCCAATTCCAATTTGTATTTTCCTTAACACGAATACGCACAGACGTGTGCGCTCATGTGTGATTGCTCCAGAGCAAGTCTTACACCAGGCAGACCTATTAAACATACAGACAAACATTCAGACATTCTCCCATATGACACATGTTAGTATACAGAGATGAACAGTTTAGTTCCATTTCGTTATTTACGCTGCTGATCAACTGATTTTCACACAACCATGTTGGTTTTCCTTTACTTTGGCATAATTAATTTACTCATTTTCAATTTATATACTAATCAATTGTTTTGGACTAGCTCGAAGCGAGGTTTGAGTTATAGAGATAATAGATAGATTTGTTCACCTAAAAAAAATACATAAGATTAATGCCTAAACATTTCTGTTGAAAGTGTAAGAGACCCCAAAAAGTATAATTATATTATACTATTCATATACCTAAATTTTTCTAGAATCCGTTTTTATAAAAACACAACATTTATAAGATCAAACCATTAACAGAAACTCAGTTGTAAGAGCTGGACTTAGAATTATGTAGATGGGTTTTAATGATAAGGTCGCTAATGAGATTGTTTGGCAATATTCGAAATGGTACTATCTGACTAGCCTAGTTTTTACCATTAAATATTCTCCAAGCTTATAGACTTCAAGCCCAGACTCAACCCTTTTAACTATATGTTTCATCAGCTCGACGAGCTTAGTCAATATAGCCATACTATATTTCGCTCACTCCTATAAAAGATAGAGATACTCATACTACTAGTCATAAAAAACCCCATTTGAAATATGTAATAAGGCTTTTTAGTATATCTTGAAGTGCTGAATTAAAAAATTAGCTTTAAAATATTATATAATTAAGCGTTATTCAGATTTTGAGAGCTATATCTCTTTAGATGACAACATATAAAATTATAGAAACTAAATTTTATATTATAAATGTTTTGTATTGCTTTGGAAAAAATAAATGGAACATAAAGTAGTACAATGTTGTAGGAGAATCTTTCGGTTTATTGGTTCAGATTTAATAACTGTATTCGTAAATTTTACGTTAGCTTTATTACAAATTTATTTCAATCAATTAATTGAATTTATAAACCTTTTATGTACTTAACTTTCAATTGTTTAAATGGCAAGTGTTTCTATTGAACGTATCTCGATTGTATAGAGTTGTGATATGTTTAGGTATGGGTTGCCACAGCTCTGATTGTGTGCGACATAAAGCTCTAGGGAAATTAAAGATACATTAAATGCCACAGGCAAACGGAGCGTGTATGTGCATGTGTGTGTGTGTCAGAGTGTGTGTGCTGTTGTTATTGTTTTTTGTTGTGTGTATGCGTATGAGTGTGGCATGCTCTTCTTATTTCCGGTCGACCCTAAAAGTCGTGCAGTTGCGTTCAGGTTTTTGTTTTATTTGATTCCTATGGGAAGCAACGAGTCGTATGCTTAATTTTTGTAGTTGCACTCTTCGACACGTATGTACTTGTAAATGTATTCGATCCCAGTCTAAAACGCTTTACAGTGGAGACTGCAGACAAACCTTGCAATTAATTCCTTAATGCCCATAAACTAGTTAAGTTCAGGGATGCAAATTGGGATTAAATCGAAACAGTTCGAAATTGAAATTACGGGAAGTAAGCCTTGGATAAATGTGGTAATGAAATATCGATATCTAAATAATATGCTAAAATATTCTAAAATTGAATTTGATAGATGTTTAGTAGAAGCAGCAGAAGGATATATTTTCAAAAATCCATTTAGAAAATTTAGTTAAAAAGAGTAAAACCAGAACTTCATTTAATTTTTGCAGTAAAAATATTCAGTAATTTTAACAAAAATTTTTTTCACTAAATTATTTGAAACATAATTTTTAATTAAAAAATATATTAAATATTTATTTAATGAATAAAATGGTCGGAATTTTATAATTAAATCAGTTAAAACAGATTTTAGAAAAGAATTTCAGTTGAAAATATAATGGGAATATTAACAAATTTTTCAGTCGCAAATTAACTTAATTTGTATTTAAGTAAATAATATTTTTTGTACCTATTTCCAATAAAAATTCAACTTTTATGGTAGTCAAGTTTTGAGCTAAATTTTCTTTATAAGATTGAAATATTTTTACGACTTGTTTGCTTCGTTTATGCCACCGTGGTCGCCACAGGACGAATCCATCTAATTAATTTATTGCTAGTTAACAAAATAAATGAAAAAAGAAGGGAATTACTCGGGACGGACAGACGGACAATAAGTGTAATGTATCAAATACTATATATAGTCCCTGGTGCATACATTACAACAAAGTAATTATACCCCATGCCCCAGTTGCCTGAAGGGCATACAAAGGTTATAGGTATAGAGGAATTATTACATTCAAAATTTGGCAGTTAAATTTTAATAACAATTTCTGCTGTCTGATTTTATTGAAGCGCAGCTGACCATAAATAGATTATAAATTTCTATCAAATATATAGCATGCTGCGGATGTGGGTCAAAATGTGCTTAAAATGTGAAAACTGTCGCCAAAAATATGAGCAACAATGGCACAACAAAACACAACGAGTTTTGTTTTAATATTTAATTAAAATTTTGTGTAACGCTTTGTTAATGAATTCCTATTTGACGCGACCCCAAACGCCCCGCACGTGTCGCCTCCCCCCGGGCACCAAGTCCATTCACAGACCCAGACTTTAGCTACAGGCCAATAGCTTCTGACCTCAGCCCATTGGCTTAGTTCGCTTGGTTCATCTACCACATGCCCTTTGTATGACCGGGTACGGTTCGCGTCCTTGGGCTTCTTGGACTTGGAGTTGTTTGTCAGGCTCTTTTGGGGCATTTTGCCTGTGTACTGTGGGCTGAATCACAAAAAAAAACTGACATAAGCTCGTATAATTGAGTTACAGACTTAAAATTTGGTGCAATTGATGGGCATAAAATAGAAAACACCAGGAATAAGTTAGAATCCGATAGATATAAAGCAGAGTGGTTGCACAGCTCCTTGTGGTATGCAACAAAATATATGCATTCAGTGAATTGTTGCTTTAACGTCTAAAGTATTTGCTCAAATTGGAATGGAATTCATCGTTTGTACAGCTAATAAATATATGTAATGGTGATTCTGACAAAGTTTTTCACAACGATCAATATATAATTAGTTATAATACAATTTCTGTAGTAGTTGATTGGAATTTGAAAGTTAACCAACACATATACACACAATAACATGAATTAATACATACTGTATAGCTGATTTTGACGTACATTAAAAGTTGCACAACGAGCTTATATTTGACAGAACAGGGTTGAAAAATATCAATAGGACTTATTTATATATAGACTATTTAGTTTAAATATGTCATAGTTAAAAATAGTTTAGTTTTTGAATTAATGTCAGCTTTTTTTGTGATCTAGCCCATAGTGCTGTGCACCCAAAGGAATGGCGAATTTATGAAATGATTTTAATTAGCTCAAACTTGTTATTGTTGTTGCTGCTGCTGCTGCTGCTGGAAACGTTTTGAGCTTTTTTGTGTCCTTTTTTGGTTGTTGTTTATGAGGCAGTAAGGCCATAGGCCGAGCATGTCCAGTTTTATGCCATTTTAATATCTGCATAGAGTAAAAAATAAAGCTGCTTTCAACGCCGACGCCAACGCGCACAGGAAGCAGGAAATCTGCCATTGAAAAGTAGCATCAAACAAACAACGCCAAACAACGGCAACAAAGTTTTATTGTGGTTAAGCTGTAAAGCTGCAAATGTCATTGAATGGGCGTTTTTTTTACATTTACTTTTTTTTGGCTTTTATTTTTTTTTTTAGATATGGGCGTGCTAAATGACAATGAACAAGAGCATTAAAAGTTATGACTTGCATGTTTGTCAAAGGTTTGTTTCCACTGCCCATAAAATGCTTTAAAAGTTTTTGTGATTTAACATTAACTGCGCTCACATAAAGTACAAATCTCTGTTGATAATGTAAAGAAACTAAATTTTTATATAATGCCACAGCTGTTACCACAGTCCTGACATAGACTATACTCGTTCTTAGTACACTCAGAAAAATATGGAATGATTCGTAAATTAAAGCAAAGCTGAAATATATGAAGAATTTCGTTTTTGGAAGAAGAATTTGTCTGGCTCATTGAAATTTGACAACGGAAATTCTTGACTCATGTACGAAAGCTCGTGATTTTTCTGTCAGTGTACTACTCGGTTAGTAACTGTTGAAAGTTTATTTAATTACGGCTATAAAACTATATTATCATTTGTTGTTCCCAACAAGAATGGCTTTAACCAGGGTATAATAACTTTCTAAAGGCTTGCCAGATCTCTTCAAGTATATATAATCTTGATCAAGACGTGTCAATAACCTTTTTAGTGCTGGATCCGATACCAATTCCCTACGAATATATTCATGTACGAACAAATTCTTAGAGCGCTTGAATGCTTAGTTCGAGGCACATTCAACATCCTTAAGCATTTCGTGTCGATGTTTTTGTTAGTATTTTTCCATCGAACACGCGATGTTTATCGATTGATTATTGTACACTAAAATATGTCTTTGCTCTATTTATTTTGTAGACGCTGTAGAAGGTACAAATAGCAATTGGAGAAAGGGATATGATTTTATTTAATTGTAATTCGACCCAAAATTAATACATGGATTTGAATAATAATTTTAATTAATAATGAGTTATATTAAAGTTTAAAATAAGTACATTTGTTGGTGGTAAACTCAAATTTGAATGGATGTTAATTGCAGACACCTTAACTACATCTTTTCATGTCTGTCTATCTGCTACATTGTAAGATAAGTTTATTACATTTGATGAATTGAAATCTATAAATGAGCAGCTGGGTTGGTTGTAAGATTTTGTATTTGATAGGGGAAACAGCATTAAAGCCCCGACCGCTAATTGAAAGTTGCTCATTAAGCAGTCACTGTAGGTGCCAAATACAATCAAATCAGTTGTTTCCGCTTGAAAATTATACCACTTCCGCTTTCACAAAACGCACAATTAGCACGTGTTTCATGTGGCCTGCCCTTTTTTTCCTTTTGTTTTTTTTTGATGCTATTTGCTGTTTTTGTGCTCCTTTCTCTTATCGCTGATTTCCGTTTGGGTCAGCAAAAATTTCCAAAGCGGAAAGGAACTTTGACAATTCATGTTGTTTGTGTTGAAGCTTTACGGCATAGAGCACTTGAGATAGCAATGATATGAATTCGCACAAGCTGCTGCAATACGTTTGTATATTTTTTGTTGGGAAAATATTCATAAAAATATAACATGCATACGTGTATATGTATTAACAGCGATATACCCTAGAATGTGTTAAAAGGGGTATTATAAAGTTTTGCAAAAGTGGGTTTATCTGCAGCGATATGCTATTTGTTGATGATAGAGACAATACTGATCAAAACAATAAGTTCAGACGCTTATCAGCTTTCTTTTACAAGCAGGAATACCCTTTTAATGGACGCAGAAAAAACCTGAGGTTAGGCAAGCTCCTCCTTTCAGCAATTGAGAACATTGATCCTTCAAAAATACTTAACTTTGGTCGGGACATTGGACTAAAGGGCAAACTATAGACAGCTCTCCAGTTGAAAGTACAATAGATCTTGAAGGTAGCAGTTCACAGTTTGCCATCCAATAATAAAAACGTAAGGAAAACATAGATTTCTCTTTTTGTTTCCTAACCTACAGTTGATCATAAAAGTATTTAATATAAGCAGTTATCAATGTTTATTTGTAGTTTTATTTAAATATATATTTAATAGTTCTAAAATATGAACTTATGAACATATTTTGTTTTCAAAGGACATATACATAAATGTATTAAATTTTAATGTGTAATTCATTAATCTCAAGGAAAGAATTCTATTTTGAGCAAAATATAAAAATAAATAATAATAAAACAATTATTATTATAGCTTTTCTATTTTTCGCTCAAAAGTAATGATGACGTATAATTTATTTCGAAATTAATCCAAATTTTTAATTATGGGTAACAAAATCGTCAACAATTTTTAAAATAAAACTTTAAATGATTGCGATTTGTGGTTGAAATTTGTATAGAATTGTAAATAAAAAACAAATAATTATTTGAGAAATAATGACGTTATAAAGAATTTTTACTGTATAGTACATTCTGTTATAGACTCTCCGACTGTTTTCTTTTCTTGTTTTGTTTTTTAATTTGCAACGCTTTTATTTGTATAAGATTTATTTTTTATTTTTTTGAATGACAGGTGACCCTGTGCAGTTGTGGGCATAGTTTGCATATGGGACCAGGACTTATGCGAGTGTGTGCGTGCGCCTGTGTGTGTGTGTGTGTGTGTGCATAACAGTTATCTTTTAACAAGCAAACGAGCCATGACCGACCAGCAAAAGAGGCGGCGACGTCTGTGAACGTGCCTCAAACTGAGGCAGTTGCCGCTTTTATATACAGAGTCTTGCATACAATTTTTTTTTTTGCATTTTGTTTGTTTTTTTTTTTTTTGGGAGTTTACGTATGGGATTTATTTGCATTTACATTGGCCCCCAGTTCACGAGTTGTTGCTGTTGCTGCCGCTGCCGCTGCTGTTGCTATGGTGCACTTTATGTTGCAAATAGTTTGCCGAAATCTGTGTCTCGTTCTGGCTGAAAGTGTCGCGTTGCAAATTTATGAACTTTTATATACATATACATAGATATTTTAATTTTTCTACACGTGTGCGCAAATCTAAACGTTTCCACCGCTCTGGCGATCACACACACATACACACACACGCACACACATATACACTCAATGCTGTATGCATATTTCTATTCGTATCTAGGTATTTGTGTATGAGCATGATGCATGACTATGTAAATACACAATTTTACACTCTGACAACAGCTTTCGTACATTATAAAGTCCAGTTTTTTTTTGCACCCAAATGGTTTGGGATATACACGCATACATATGTATGTATGTATATCTGTGTACATATATTTATACTGCACAAGTCAGTCAGTCAGGGTACGCCTCTATCAATCTTTCTAACAGATTACAATAAAAAGGAGAGCTTGCTGGAGGGACTCTGTGTATAGGTTAATATATTTTGACAGCATATTTCATGAACCTATTGCAAGTTCAAATTTGCGATAGCTTATCAATCTAAACTGTAAATTATGCCTGATTTTTTAAATAATTATAGCCAATTATGCATAGCAAATGTCTTTTGGAATTTGGCATGGTACAGCATATTAAATCTACTGAGTATTTAACCAATTTTTCCTCTCAATTTAACTAATTTTAAGCTGAAATTGTAAGTACTATTAAAAAAAGATAAATTCAATAAACATAAATAAAATATGTTTTACTATTAATTGAATTTTATTAAATCAGTGGCCCCCAGGCGTGGCGTAGGGGATAAGCGTCACTGATTCAATTCCCGCTTCTGTCATGAGTTCTAAAAATAAATTTAATCGAAATAAAGCTCTCATTGTCATTTTCCCTATAATTTAATTAGGACTATTTATACTACGAAATTCTTGTAACCCCGTACGGTATAAGTTTCTACAAATAGTAACAGTAAGCCGTAAAAAAACAAAACAAAACAAAAAATTAAATCAGTCAGGCGGAAGGCTACAGTTGGCAAGTCTTATACATATCTTCGCTGTTTGTTTTTTTACCAGATCGTTATACAATTCACAGCATCCATGGATAATACTATAGGCTACTTACGTGCCATATCACAAATCTGTAGTTTGAATAATTTATTATTATTATTTAGCTCCCCACTAACCAGATATACCCTTTCAAACCACTTAAAATTACAGGGTCTAGGAATTTAATAATATATAACTAATTTTCTACATCCGAATGAAGTATCCAAATTATTCATTGCCCTTCATTTATCTTTGTGCAGTCGTACACATAAATAATGAATATATTTTGCAATTTATTGATTTGTGTTAAAAATAAGCGTCGACAATTTGTAAAGCAAAGGTCAATCCGGCAATTTTGGGGCAAGTTATTAATTAAAATGAGCTGATACGGTCATTTGTAACACTTTGCAGTGGTACTGCGGTTAACCACATGATTACATAATCAATGTTGATTGGGTCGCATTAATGAAATGAATTTGGCCACAAATGTAACTGCGGTGTTTAGTGTCATTCGGGGCACTTAATGTAATTGCCATGGCTTACAAATTTCAAAAATGTTTGCGAAACAATGAATTATTTATGGCCTGTTTGAGCGGAAATTAGGCAATTGATTGAGCTCGAACTGTTGACAAAAGGTATTTCGAAAAGCTGCAATTATTTATGCAGCAAGATTGGAAAGACTGCTTACAAAAAATTAACAAAAAAAAAAAAAATTAAAATAAAACAATATTTGTATTAATAAATGAAGTGCAGTGTGTGCATATAAACGAGCGCATCAGTATGCATTTTTCATTTTTCATATTTCATATTTGCAACGGCAATTTGGAGAGCATTTTTATAAACTACCCAAGCCGGGCAAACAGGCAAACAGGCAAACAACTAGAGTACAGATAAATGCGTACACAAATTCGTGTGTGTATAAATATTATACATGCATACATATATATATATATATATATATATATATATAAATGCAAAAAGTGCACATAAATTACTTTTATATTTTGTCGCTATTTTTATATTGCCAACACTTGTGCGGAAATTGCGCGATGAAACAACGCGACACACAATGCGATGTAGCAAAGAAATTGCTCACTGGCAACGGTAACGGCATAGCACCATAGAGCACTACACTACACAACACAACAGAGCACAACACTACACTACACTACACTACCACACTATGCAACACAATGCAACTAACAAGCGTTGTAGTGTCTGATGCAATCCGTGGCACAGCATCCGCTGCAGCGCCAACGGTTTGGAGTGAGCTACACGGCGTATACGCGATATTTACGAGAGATACGCAGCAAATGGCGGCAGCGTCGCGAATGCGCCATATTTCAGCTTAAAACATGCAACAAAGCAAAACTTTCAAAAAAAAAATAAATAAAAAACTGAAAAAAAACTGAAAAAAAGCAGCAGAAAGCAAACAACAAAAATTCTTGTAAAAGAATTGCATTAACTAAATTATGCATCTTTGCGCGCTTAAAGTGCCCCCGATCTGCATCAGAATTTAAATGTATTTTATGTCCATTGTCAGTTGAATAAACAAACCGTATAAGGGAAAGATATGCGTATGCCAATTAAGGCCATTCATGGATAATGAAAGCGCAAAGAACTTGCAAACAGCGTATAAATTACAATTGTTATGTTAATGGCGAATGCAAATTCAACACGGGTTGAACGTACAGCACACTCACTCGTTATATGTATAGTATGCTCATGCTCGTGAGTACCAATTGACCGGTATTATGTGTACCGATTAATATTTCAATAATTCATTACATCATACCTTCACAGCTTCAGACATTCAATACTCTTGTGCCTCCTTATTACATGCATTTTTATAGTTTGTATTGCATTTTCTCTCTCTCATTCTCTCAATTCTTCACCTCTGCTCGTAATGCTCTATTTACCATAACAGTCTCCACCTTTAATAGTTGCTAATTCCTTTACTCTAAAATCTTTCGCAGTATTCACTCGAGCTATGTCCGATTACGTTTAAGGTAATTAACTTCCTGCCCTGCTTTTAATACCCCTTACATCAGTCGGTCCTCTAGTCAGTATACTTCTATAGCCTGAAGTCCTATTTCCTACCACTCACAATAGTCTAAGAATAGTAAAAACTCTCTACTCCCACTGCTCTCTTTGGCTTAATAATTACACATATTTGTTTTACATATACCTTGGGTATGAGCGATTTCGCTTGTTTTTTTTGTCAATACTCCTATGAATTTTCAGCATTTGAATAATTTGTGTAATTGTAATGATATTGGTTCATTAAACTATAGCTTTTCCTATTGAGCAAATTCGAAGTATACGTCTGGTTATTACGTTCTAGATACGGTTTTTTAGACCCTGTACTGGGAAAAATTACAAAAGGCGTAATCCAAGGAAGGAGACGCGGCAGACCTCCACAAAAAGTATATATTTTTTTTATCAGAAGGGCAAGCTGATTCGATATCGGAAACTATAAGAGCTTCAATTTTTTTTAGCAAAATGTTTGGTATTTAAGTTCTTCCCAATTTTATAGCTACTGACTTTGTAATTTGGCAAGTTTATGGCTTTCTCTAACGACGTTGTAAATTGCGTTACGATCGGATAAGCAACAGAGAAGATATGCAACAGACAATAAGTTCGACAGTAGCCTTTATCCGACTCATCCGCTCCGTCCTTACTGTTGTATATTAGCAGGATAGAAAGGAGATAGAGTTGGTACTGATCATTTACAGAAAACAGTTCAGATTTAATTCGAGTGATCGATAAAAAGTCGAGCCACTTGCAAGCCTTCGAATACCGGCATTCGATAAGTTAATGAATTGAGCTCTTTCCTTTCCGAAGCGTATCACTGCTCTATCCATGATTTCTCGTCCTCTTTCGCCTGACTATTTTCTCCTAGGATTGACTTGCTCGAGGCTCATGAGCCCACTCATGCAGGACTCTAATATGTATGCAGAGTTGTAGCGCCGCGTTTTGCATTCGTGGCAGGCAAATGAACTCACTTGAATAATCGTCTCTTTGGGAGTTATCTCGCACTTTAAATGCGTTGGCGAATTTTAATGAAAACGTCCTTTCAGCGACAGATAAATTATTCAAAAGTTTGCGCCGCTGTCGCTGCCACTGCCACTGCCACTGCCACAGCTCCGGCTGTCTTTTATTTTATTTGATATTTTTTCGCCTGTTGTTATATTATATTGTTGCATGTAGTTGTTGTTGTTGGCTATTCTTATTTTGCACCTCTTGCGCTGCAAAGTTCGTTGGCCAGACCAAACTCAGCCTCAGACTCAGGCCAGGCCAGCTCAACTTAGTACTACCTCGAAAGTTGAAGCGCCGTTGTGCGCTGTTGGCCCTGTCTTTATCACTCCAGTTGCTCACTATTGTTACCTGTTTCACTATGCCGTTTTGGCCATTGTTGTTGCTGGTGTTGTTTTTGTTGTTGCTTGTTGGCTTTGCTTGTTCAGTTCACTGGCAGCTTCGAGTGGTTTGCCAACTGAAGCTGAATGCGCTGAACGCGAGATCTCTGCATTTGTTTGCGAATGGAAATGTAACAGTTTCCAGCATACGGAGAGCTGAGACTATCACGTTACAGTGCTAAACTTGAACATTTCAATATACCATCCAGTCATTTCCATTATCTTTAACTTTGCACTTAATCTAACAAATTCACTCAAATGAAAGAAAATAAATTTATTCGCCCTGTGAATTTGTTAGGCTTCTTTGTCATTGCACAGCTTTTTCGCTTTTATTTTGCCTATTCAAAATAGTATAACATAGTTCTATAAAATATTAAACTTTAAATTAAGCGTAACTACCGCCTAGCATGCAGGTAAATTTAAAATTTTATTATCTTTCACGTATAAAAACCAGAAAAAAGTCATTAGTTATTTGTATGTTTTCTTAAATAAATACCTCGAATCCCACTGAGACTTATTCTCTTATGGGAATGTTGGGCAACATTCGAAATAGTACCATCTACCCCACAAAATATATATATCCTTGATCAGAACGACATACTGAGCCCGTCTCTCTGTCTGTCTGTCCGTCTGGATGAACCTTGAGATCTCGAAAACTAAAAGAGCTAGATCAACCATTTTCGGAATGTAATTAGGAGATAAAGTTAATTACAAAGTTGGAAGCCACACTCTCTATACGACCTAATAGATAAAATCCAAAAACCAAGCGTAAAATTAAATACAAAAATTCAGAACATATACTTATAGTACTTTCTACAATTATATTTAGCTATGTTGAGAAGCGCAATTAAATCGGTTAATAAATTATAGTAAGTTATTATTTTAATCAGTTATTGAAGGAACAATATGTATTATATTTTATAAATATCTGTAAATTATATATGATAATAATAATGATATGATATACCAGGCTTTTGTCCATACTGGTTATGCTTGTTTTTGTTTATTTTAAATAAATACCTTTAGAACAATTTAAATAGTTCTGTTTATTTTCAAGAGCTAAGACTCCTTTAAACCCAATACTCTGCGTTCCACTCAAACATATGTATACCTGTTATTTGAGTGAAGTATCCTTTTAAAATCCAGTTTGTTTTACAACATGGCCATACATCATGCGAGCACTTGTTAATACAGAACAGTTTTTTTGTTAACTTTGTTTTCATATTCAGCATATAACTTTCCTCTCGTCAGTTGGCCGTTTTTTGGCCCATTCTGTTTGAAGCAGTTTCAGTGCCATTAGGCACTCCATTAAACGTACGCTTTACAGGCTGCTGTTCCAAAGTGCTTTCTCAATGGCTTAAACTGTGACCTTAAAGCCACAACTTTGCATCGCAATTTAACGCTTTGCCCGAGCTTTTTTGTTTTTTTTTTTTTCATATTTTTTTCATCCACTTTCCAAACATTTAAAATTTGAATCTATAAATTTGAAATTACTGTGCATGTGGTAAAATCTTGGCAGTGCCAAGGCAAAAACCACAATGACATTTTCGTTTTGTCACCAAACCTCATCTCGACACGACCCACAGCCTGACCATCGTAGACCTCTAACCATCCTTTCCGGTCAGCTGCTTCCCCCTCCCTGCTCACTCTAGCGGTTTGCATATTACTGTTATTACTACATACCGACTCATTTTCTATGACACTTTAAAATTATTTTCTATAGCAGACGGTGAAAATGGTTCAGGCATTTTAAAAATTTTATATTTGGTGCACAGAAAATATGATTATCAATATCTTATATATAATATTCGAGGATAAAAAGAGAGCAACAATTTTATTAAATTTATTCGTGTATTATTGGAATTCAGTAATATAGGATTAAATTTTGTGTGGTCAGATTGTTTTTGCAAATTAATGACTAATTTAATTATTGTTATTTTATTTATATTTTGTTTTATTTAATAAATCAGCAGAAACTTCTTAGATTGTATTAAATTTAAACATTATATTATTTTTATATAATCTTCTAATATTGCCTTTAATCGTTAACTACGAGTACCCATTAAAGTATTGTAGTTGTAAAATAATCTGTGGATGGAATGATTTCTCATTATGTTTGATGGAACCCGACATCACTTGACTTTATCATACCTTCCATCAATTGAGAACATATGATTCTATTGGTTTGTTGTCAATCTTATTTTTGTATTAAACCTACATTTTATTGTATTCACTTTGAATATAAGAAGGAGCAAAGCTATTTTCGCTGCCTGACTGACTGACTGAGTGACGGCCAATTGACAGCTGAGGCGTGGCCAACTAGCCATGGGGAAATTATGAGCCAATCGATATATATATTGTGCCAACCAACAAACCAAAAAAAGTGAAATAAAAAGGGAAATACGGAAATAAGGGAAAATATATTTGAAAAATACTGTAACGAGTGGCAGCGCGATTGGCAGCACACACACAAACGGAGAAACTCACATTTCGAGGCTAACAAATTGGCAGGCGGGTATATTTTTTGATTAAGCATTCCCCAGATACGGATTAAATCAATAACTTTCGGAATAGCGACAGCCCAAACACCGAGCTGAGTCGGTTTCGGTTTGGCAGCTTGCCCGCTGGCAAACAAATTGAATTCAAAAGTTTTTGGCCCGGCACAAAGAAAAAAAAGAGCAAAATAGACAACTATTAGCGCACACGCCGACACTGATATACCCTAAGAATGTTTTCAAAAGTCAGCATTTGATTAATTGTTGCAGCAAACTATGGCATATAAAAAGCAGAATTTCATCACGATTAAGCCAGAACATAATTAGACTCTTGGCTCAAATTTGAAAGTAAGAGAATTATGTTATGAAATATGCTGAGGATTATGCGAATTGTTGACTTTTTGAGCACTAAATTGTATGCTCTTTTCAAAGGGTAGCCAAAGGTTAGACTGAGCTGACAGCACGTACGGGGACAGGCCTATAGGTAAATAACGCATCAATAACCTTAATGAAACGTAATTTGAATGCCACTTAAGTGCTGTAGATACCAGAGTTTCATCTATATATATAGTACATATGGGAGTGTACGGTGTTAACCGATCAGGAGGGGCTCAGAGCAACAAATTGTGCGCAAATGAAGCCGCCTGTGGGAAAATTAACTACTTTACCGCATGCCGTGGAAAGCCCAGAACGATTTATATTGTGGATGTTTCAGGCAGGCGACTTATGCGTTCACAAATTATGCATTGACTGCATTAAAAGCCAACGAATAGACTCACCTTACCGAAGGGAAAAGCATTTAATATCAAACGGACGACATCAATTTGTATATGCACACGTAGCACCTGCATAAACCAATCTAAATGATTGTCCGTCCATAAATAATGAGTTCGAACGAATTGGAAGAACACATGGAATATTAAAAATCAAGTCAGTTAGGGCAAGACACAAGCAGCCTGGGATTAACCCCATTCAAAGTATCAAATCGACAGACAGTACATGTGTTCAATTGAATTCGTGTCCTAAACATCTGCTATTATTCATAATGAATACTTGAGAGGGTAATTTTTAATCCAGATGTTCTTTAGCAATGCTTGGGTTTTTATTGCAAAGCTTCATCCGTCTTACATAGCCAACAAACGTTTTATTAGAATAAGAAAATGGTTTCTCAATTAAATGAAGAAATATTAAAAAAAAAATATAATTTGTGTATCAAGAAAATAAATATATAAACCAATACATAATTTTAAATAGAAAATATGATAACTATTCTAAGGTCTTGAAGTTAGCGCACTATATTTCAGTTTTTTTATTCTACAAAAAACTGAATGATTTTGACCGCATGGTTCCAAAAGTAATTAAACTATCTGTCAATATAAAACTTCTTTTTTCCAAACAAAACTGGTGAAAACATTTAATTATTGCACAATTCGTAGTCGAAATTGATTTATTATAACATATTATTTAATCATTTTTAGAAATTTATATATAAAGTTGAGAAAATTAAGAAAATAGACAAATTATGAAAGACAAAGCCAGAAATCTCCAGCCTACGATATATTTTATTTTTATTAATTGTTATACAAAAACTATAAATGCTACAAGTAAAACGAGCCAAATAGTGCAATATTGTTATTTAAATTCTTTTGTGTTTGTATTCCGATTTCAGTGCGCTTTTTAAGATAGATAAATATTATTGCAGAGAATATATATTCCGAAAAATAGTCGTCTATTTTCAATATTACAGGGTATAAATAACATATCCTTAATGGAATGAAAACCAGAAAATGTTGGTCTAGAAATAAAAGATGATAATACGAATGAAAAGCCAAATCAATGAAAGTGAATAAAATACACAGAAGCTAAAGCTATCGTTTTGCTTAAAGCAAAAGCTGAATTTTAAATGAACCAAAAAAATCAAAACATATATTTTATTTAAGCAACCAGTGTTTATATATAAAAATCGAGCTTAATTTAAATATGTGTTATGCATTAATGTGGCTCCTCAATAAATCTATATTCCAACAACAGTTTTAATATATATTCAACATTCCTATAGATCTATATGTAGAGCTTGGCTTTATTGGGTTATTATATGTGTAAAGTTAAGCGCTAACCTAATCGAAAACTAACCCAAACTTAACCTAATCGCTTGGCTCGTCAACTGTATCAATCGAACAAGCAGACAAATTTCACAAGCATTATGCACAGTCACAAGTACTGTCGGAAGCGACTGGAGTTGAGCGCACTCGACTGTAACATGGCGTTTTTTCAATTTTCAATGGGTAAAGGGTAAAAAATAAAATGAGCATAAAATGTTATAAGAATATATTGAGCTCTTGTCCTTCAAGGCAGACACGGACATGCTTCTAGACCCAGAGCATGCTACTACAAGCAAGTAATGTAATGTAATGCGCTTGGTGTCAGGACTATGAGAAGCAGAGCTTCACCAATGGGTGGAGAGTGGAAGGGGGAAGGGGAAGGGGGAAGGGACAGGGTGCATGAGATGAAGCGGATGGCAACAAAAGCCAAAGAGAGGCAATGGAAAATATTTTCTACTTTCTTTTTTATACCCTGTTCCCATTGAAAATGTGTAAAAACAGGGTTAATAACTTTGGAAGAAGGCATGTAACAGGCAGAAGAAGGCGTGGCAGACCCCACAAAGTATATATATTCTTGATCAGGGAAACGAGCTGAGTCGATATAGCCCAGTCTGTCTGTATTAACATGTTGGTGGTAAACATTATTATCGACCAATTCTGTAAACTTCAAAATCGCTCTATAATTAAAAGAGATATGATGCGTCAAAGTTTTGCTTTTTTCATATGCGAAGATATAGAGATGGCCACACAGAGCACGTGGATACACCCTGTGTGAGCATGTATATATATATTAAAATAAATGCAAATATTTTGTACGGAAAAATTATCTTTTAAAATTAAATATATATATTTTTAAATTGTATTTGAAATATGCAAAAAAGGGTATTCTACAGTCGGGCGCGTGCGACTGATCCGCTCTGTCCATTCTGGTTTTTCTTGTAGACTGAGACTGCGATGCAAACAAAGTGCCTATCGAGATGGGGTCAAAGATGGCCGCGGTCAGTGAGTCAGTGAAAGAGCACAGTTCAGAAGAGTGTGTGTGTGTGTGAGTGTGTGTTGAGCAGACACGTTCAATATTTTATGGTGTCGCTTACAGGCATCGAACGGCACAAACAGACAGCAAAAGAACCTACGGCACACACAGCAGGCAAAAGAAGGTTAAAAAATGGGAAAGTTGAGGCCAAATTCGTGCGGCCTCTCAAATATCGCAGCTTTCGAAATTAATATGGCAAAAGGATGGCAACAAAGTGCAGCCTATAGAAATTGCCCTGAATGCTGACTATAGCCCCGAGCCCCAAGCCCCATCTTACAGCAGGGGGGGGGGGGTAAGGTCAAACTGAGTAGCAACGATAGGCCCCTGGTCAATTGAAACGGTTCAAAGAACTTTTGCATGGCGAGCAGTTACCACGAATATCATTTGGCAGCTTTTCTTTTCCACTCGCTCTTTTTATGCACACATTTTACTCTGGCAAATGGTTTTTATTGGCAACAGCAAAAGAAGACACCTCACACACACACACATGCATATACATACACATACACACATATATATATCACAGGAAACCACCGCAGACTCAGTTACAATACATAGCACCATGGCTCGTTTGTGAGTTCAATTGCCGCCAATTGGCAACGAAGCGCCCAACCATCAGGCCAGGGCGTCTCTCAAAAAGGTTAAATTTGGAAAATTGCTACGTGATTGGATTCAAAGTGCAAAATAAGTGCGTCGGTTGGTTGTTCAGTCGCCCATTTCACTTATGAAATGGAAAAAAGGCAGCACTGGCATCAAACGCAAAATGAAAGCCGTCGGTAGCGCAACAGTCGAGTGCGCACAACAAAAGTACGGCAGCTATGATAATATTTGTTTAGAAAAACGTACAAATTTAAACTTCGATTTAAGCTAATCCGATGACCCTCTTTTTGTTTATAAATTATGTACTTGAAATCGTACTATTTTTTTTTCAGTGTAGTGCTATGTAGGCCATATATTTTTGGCCAACAGCAGCAAATTAAAAGTCAGTTATGGCTGGTTCTGGATCTTGGCCTTGTTAACTGATTGATGCCCAAAAACCTGTTGATTTTGCCTCTAGCTGAAGGGCCATGTGGCGTATGCGTAATATGTGTCATATCAAACTAAATTGAAGATATGAATTTGATTAAATCAAAATGCAATTTGCAGACAGGCAAGAGATTACATTTAATGTAATTAGTCTGAATGTCGCTCTAGGGCTGCAAACTTGTAACACTTAGACTCTAATCTATATTAATATTTAGATGCATATGTAATTTAATTGAATTTTCCAAGGCTATAATGTTGTGTCTGGAGTAATGAAAATTTATGAATTGTTCGTGGTTTAATTACAAATTGCTTTCAGCACTTTTGACAAATTTTCTTTGTATTTAATTAAAAAGTCATCACAATATTTGCGTATGTCAAACGTAATTACAATAATGCTTTAGGTAAAACTTTAACACTAATATACTATAAATTGCATTTTAAAATGTTGGTTGCAGGTTTCCTTTAGCAAGTGAGTGAAAGTTTTTTTTTTATTATTTTGGAAGATAAAAATGTTGTCAAACTGTCAAACATAAGGGATAATATTAGAAAGAAATAATTAATTTCTAATATGCAAATTACTACATATTACAGTTCTACAAGTACTAAGCAGAGCATTGCCAATGTCGAGCTTGTCCATTTTTAGAATTCTATATATTTTCTATTGATGTCACAATTAATTGGCATTTATTGTACGGATTCGAATTTGTTGCAATTTGCGCATAAACTAAAGTACCATTTAATAAGCGTGTACTATGTGTAAAACATGTTTCTATGGGGCTCATTTTTAATCACGTAACAAGTGCTAATTAAATGCATATACTCGTAGTATAGCCTGACTGCAAGCACTAAGGACGACAAAAAATCAGCAAAAATAAATGCAATTAGTTTCGAGTGTTAAGGGCACTTAAGAGTTATTAGCTCAAAATATGAAATTGAGCTACAGCAAAATCTGAAGCACACTTGTAGACAATTTGAATGCAGTTGGGGCGATGTTTTCTTTAAAAAAAGCAGAACCTTCGAAACGTATAAAATGTTGCTTATTTTTTTTGAATTTATGCTCACTTCCTCAAGAAAGGACATTCGAGAGGGGAGAAATATTGTTTCATAATCCATTAGACTGATTTTGTTTTAAATAAATAATTAAGATTCAAAAGCGTAAGGCATAAGGACCTATTTTGCTGATACTTTAAGATAAATTAAATCTTTTGTATTTCAGATTTTTTTATGTATGTACCTTTTTGAAAATCAACATTTGCTGCTTTTATTAGCTATATAGAATACGAATGATGATTTTGATTTTTTTTTATTTTTATAAATGTATTTTATTAAGTGGAGAATTTATTTTGCAAAAATGGTTTCGATTTAATATCAAAAAATCAAAGTGCATATTTTTTGTTGCATATCATAGGGGGCACATTTTTCGTTTAACCATAAAATTTTTGTTTATTTTTTCTACTCCAAAACGCAAACTAAGTGGTAATATTTTACAAAATCCGGCATAATCAGAAGAGTCTAAATTCGTTGTGGATTAAGTTCTAAAGAAGCGATTACTGATGGACTGATAGACAGCACATGCTCTCTACTGGGCAGCCTTAAGTGTATTTTTACCCCGAGCGCAGCAAGAAAGGATCATTAATTCTATGTAGAATGAAACTAGCACATTTCAAAAATCATGGTAATCGGTAACTGTTAACCGGTAACAGAAGCACTAAAGTAAAAAAAATCAACAGCCAGAAGTAGAGTTTGCCATTTGGAGCATTACAAATTACAAGTTGTTGTCTGACAGCAAATCGTAGTTCTGGCTTGTAGATGTAGATTCTGGCGCATAAAAAGCAGCCTGCAAAACTTTGACGAGTGCAAGAGGAGCTGATAAAAAACAGCTACTGGCATTCGGTTGTGAGATGAATAGGGGTGTGAAATGCAAAGAAGGGGGAGGCACTGGAGCCAACAATTGCAATCTGTGGCGTTTCAACAACGCTTAATGTTGCCTACAACCGCAATGTCAGCCATTTATCATTCAGTCGAGCCAAAAAAGCAAACACAACTGAGACAGACAGCAGATGACTGACTGACTGACTGACTGACAGAATGACTGCTTGACTGACTGACTGGCTGACTGACTGACGGTCAGACGATCGGACAGACAAACAGGCAGCAGTCTTCAAATAAAATAAATATGAACTAGGGGCGTGTGGGAGCAACAGCAGCAGCCAAACAGCCTGGGCCTGACCGTTCAAAATTGCCTTTATAAACTGGCAGAACTCAGAGCACTCGAGTAACATAATTCTCCATAATCCATGAGTTGAACAGGTAAATCAAATTGCCTAGCAGTTGAATGAGGTTTGCTGTTCCCCACCAGTTTTTTTTATGACTAGCGCACACTTACCTAAAGCGAGAATACAATTTCTACACTGTTTTTATTCGCAAGAAGAGCACTTGAATCTTGTATTTTGCCTGCAAATAAAAAAAGGGGGAAAGAGAAGATTAATAGGTAAATATGCAGCTTGAAGTATATTCACGCATAAATTTGATTTAGCTACAAAATAGGCTTTATTTAGTTGTGCAATGTTAAATTACAAGATTTCTTATACTTCTTTAGAAATTATGACAGAGCACAAACAGTAAATTAAGTAAAGTATTACAAATTGTTCGACTCAATTTGAAATTACTTCTAAGCCAAGTACAGCTTGTTAGTTGAGTTTGAGAATTTTATAAGTCGAAACCTAAATTAAAATATTTTGATACAATTTCATCAAACGTTTTCCACAAAATTTATTTCAAATTGATTTCAGTTTTCAGTTTCTCGGCTTAAGTTAAATTAAGTTTCCTTTTGGAAACTTAATCAAAAGCACTTAGATGATTTAAATTAACAAAAAATAGAGCTTTTGAAAGCTAGTTTCATATCATACATCATCATTTGCTAGTGCTCGGTTAAATATAAAAATAATAGAGTCGAAATGTCAAAAGTTTTGTTAAGCATGTTAATTGAAATAAATTATTACATTATAAATTCAACTGAAATGTCGCGTATAAACATATAAAATAAGAAAAACATAATAATTTCGATGCATTTTAAATGAAATGATGCGATTCTGTCGAAAGCTGCTCTATCCATATGCAAATAATCTAGAATATAATCTACTGAGTGCACATGTTGTGCAGTTTTCCGTAAGCCCAGTATATTGTATATTGTCATGTTTTCCTGTTATATTTTCTGTCATTTTAATGTTTGTTGAAAATATTAAATCAACATATTATGAGTGTGCCGCGAATTAATATGTTAAATGAAAATTGATTGTTTTCTTATTAATTTGCACATTTCGTTTGGACAGATTATAGCATTGGAGCTCTCAATGCCACATCAAGTGTAGTCAGAGCGCTGATTTCGATAAAGCTTATTAAAGTTTTAATAAAAATGTGAAATCATCGTTGGATCGTTGTGAAACTGTCAAATAGCAAACAGCTTTTGTGGTCGTTTAATTTGTTTTAAGCCAACATCGAATGTGTATGCCAGGATGCAATTTACTGATTAATTTAAGCGCTCTAGTAATGCATAAATTAATGTTTAACAACAATTGCGGGCTGGCAACCTGCCGCCAGACAATGCCCGACAATAACCTGACTGCTGGCACACCAGGCGTATAATGAATCAGCCACAAACACATAATCACACTTCAACTGGCTCAAACTTAGTTACATCAGCCTATCGATATGCTATCTCTGATTTGGAAATTATTCGATGTGCATCTACAGACATGGACACATAAATATGTATAGCTGTAACTAAATTTGCTGCTTTTCAATTATACGAGTAGAATCGTTTTTTTTTATTGAGAGAAATACCGTTTTTGGTGCACTAAAATAAAGCTGACAAAATCTACAAAAAAAACTTGAAATTTGCCAAGTTATTCCTAAGATTTTTCATGGTTCCACAATAAAAACGACAAATCATTAATTGTTCCATATTTTAGCATGAATTTTTGAATATTTAAAAAGCCAAAATACCGCTTATCAGATTTGACGGGAAAAAGCGGATTCGGTAACAGTGCGTAGGAGTGTTAAATCAGTTAGTTGTGGGTCGCCTGAAACTGAATTTGACAGTTGGCTTCCAGTTGTTGCTCTTGTTGTGGGTTTGTTGTCTAATTTGCGAGCAATGCATTTGCATTGTTTTATTTACGACCTTGTCTGGCATTAGATATGTATGTATGTAGCTGCTGCATGGCCATTTTATGATTAACATTTCGCAAACAAATACACAGATGCATCTATCTTCTAATATATAGTGAGCATATGTATGAATCGGTGTATCTGTATCTGGCATGTGCTAATTGTGCTGCAATTGTAAATAGATTGATGTTTGGCAGTGATTGTCGTTGGCTCCATGACAAATTTGCAATATGCGTAAGCAATTTCATTTTGGATTTCGGTAATCAAAAAGGCATTATAATGACACATATGATAAATGGATTATATTCCCGCCACAAGTATCTGACACTCAATGCAGCAATTAGGTCTTATTGCCGGCCTATTACCAACTGTACATAACATTATTTTGCATATTGTTCGATATTGCTAACACTGATTCGAAAGCTTTATTTATTCATACGGCAATTTGGCAAACTTCATACACATGAAGCTATCCATTACAAATAGATTGTGGAGTTTACTAATTGCTAGTGAGTTGAGGAGCTTTATTGAAAGACATTCCAAGCAGCTTTAAACAAGCAGCATTGATTCTAAATACGTATGTCAGGGACATATTTTGACGATACAAAATTTAAAACAAATTTCGTATAATTCACATTTTTAAGGATAATTACAATAATTATTAGGTAAGAATTTGGATATTTATACCCTGTACCCATGTCATGGCTAAAAACAAGACAGATCACAACAGATAAAGTTTATTTGAAGTGTAGGAAGTCACGCCCCCTTTCAGCCCCCAATCAATAAGCTCCAACAACAAGCGTTATATTGAACATAAGAGGTAGGTTTTTAAAATATATACCCCATTTCAATATTTTTATCCATCCTGTAAAGCGATTTGAAAATTGTTAATAAGATATTTGCCGACAAAAGAGCAAGAAGAAATAAGTAAGAAGAAGCTTTGCTTTGCATATTTTAAAATATAATTATAAATTATATTTAAAATATTGTTTAAAATATAATTATAAATTAAATTTAAAATATTGGGTATTAAAATATTAGTCTAGATAGTATTAGAGTTAAAAATTACCAAAATTGTTGTTTCGGGTTAAAAAAAAAACATGATTTATGGTTTGTAGTATATTGTCAATATGTTTAAAAAATATGTCTCAAATACACATTTTATACCTCTAAAATCCTATTTTTTTGTTGAAATAGAGCTATGTTTGGATTGGTTTGTTTTGGTTGAATTTTGTATTTCCTCACAAAATAAAAATAGATAAAAACGAAAAAAAATTGTAATTTCAGTTGGTTATATGGCTTATCTTCATTTTGTTGTTGAAACAATGCAAAATAATTTGTCAATTAAATCTAATTAAATGGCATTACAATGTTTGCTCGCTTTATTCGCTGCGGTTTTGGTTGTCTCTCTTTTTATAGCCCCCTCTGATTTGTGTTTTCTGTTTGCCCTCGTCAGATGCCAAGGGGGCGACAGTTAATGCCATTTAATTAATAACAACACTTTGGCTCTTACATTTGTCTGCCACTTTTCAGCTGTTTAATGATATCATTTTTTGAAGGATATTTCTACAGTATTATGGTTGCCGTTTGCCGCTGTTGTCTTTCTGTAATTGTTATTTATTTGTCACACGCGAATTTGCAGGCACTTAAAGTCTTAAGTTGCAGAATAAATGGAAAAGTGGATGATATTTCAGTAAATATAAATACAAATATATATATAAATATAAAAGTTGGTATGTGTTTGCGACATACACATTCACAAGCTACAAAATGGCATTTAGTTAAAGGCATCAAATATATATCATCTATGGGTATGTTTTATTAGTATGGTTTCAGTGTTGCGTATAATAGATCTTTTAGCTTGCGCTACGAATTAATGAAAATTATATACTATTTGCAATGCAAGCCGTTTTTACCATTAGTATTATAAATTTTATTAAAAATATCACGTTACATATTGATTTCAATTATTTTCTTTACCTATTACCATTATTTTGAGTTATTTTATAACAATTTTAAGTAATCAATTATGTTGAGCAAAAAAATAATATTAATAAATAATGATAACTTATGATTTTTATATATTTCTTTCTCACAACTTCTTAGCAATTTTTACTTGAATTTCAAATTAAAAATTTAAACACATCAATGTTAGGTTAACACTCTGCATACAACAAATTTTAAAGTCTTTTAACTGTACAGTTTTTGTGTACAAAATAAAGAGTCTATCTGGTATATATTTTAAGCTATTACTTTTTCAGCCAGAATTATTTGTTAAAACTAATTTATTTTGCGTACGGTTCTTAAAGTCACTAAAAAAGTAAAAAAATTGACTAATAGCGTGAACTATTTATTTTTAGAATATGTAAATATAATGTTGGAGTATTATGAATCTAGCTCTACTAGTTGTCGATATCTCACTTCCCATATATACTTTGTGAGGTCCGACACGCCTCCTTCTGCCTGTTACATACATTTGTACAAAGTTATTAGCCCTGTTTTAGCCATTTGATAGACACTTGGTCTACAGATGTGACGATATTGATTGATTTTTGTTCAACCTTATTCGGAGGCTCTGCAGTTAAATACAGTTGGAAACTGAGTTGAAAAACCTTGGCACCCAAATCCCAATACTGATAATATTTGGGGGCAAACCACATGCCAAATGCCGTATGCCGCATGCCACATGCCACATGCCACAAACACCACATGCTGCATGTCAATGGCAAATGCAAATCCCAATCGGAAACTCACTTTAACTGCAAAGCAAAGCCCAGCCAAGCCGAAATGAAAATGCCGCAGCTTGGCGGTAAAAAGTACACAATAAATTTGAATGCCATACACACTTTTATGAATAGAAATTGTTAGTACAAAAACTCACACAAGCACAGCCTTAATGCCTAATAACACTGTGCAACAAAGCATACAAAACTTTAAGAAACAGAAAATAATATGGCTGGATTACGAAGAGAATTGTTTGAGTCACGTCAAATGATTAAATGATTATTGCTCCAAGATTTAGCTAGAATCAGTATCAGAACTAACCAATTCTGGTTTGCTTTGCTTGTTTAATAATGTTTGCAGAAACTCTTTTAACTAAAAGTGTCAAAAGTTCCTGGTATATGTGAAAAAGTGTAACAGTTTTAGCTAAACAAAGATACAAAAGAAATGATATAAAATGAAAGTAATATTTAAATTGAATAGTTATAATAAAAAGAAATAGACTTTTTAAATTAATAAAATTTTATGTTTAATATGTGTTAAAGAATTGAAAAGTTTATGGTAGAAAAGAATGGACTAAGGACAAGAAAGAAGGGAAGAGGAAGCTTTCATGTAGAATGCAGAAATTCCCTTAGTGTCCAAAATCCGAAAATATCAGAATGATATTTAATGTATTGTTTTTAAATATCGATAAATATTTTTAAAATTTGGAGAACATCTGTTAAGTAACATTTATGCAAATAATAAAATGTACAAAATAATTGTAGCTAAATTAAATACCATTTATAAATAAAATATCTTCAATGGAATATTTATAAAATATTTTGTGGCTTTTGCTTATTTTACCAAAAGTTTGTATTTCTATCGTATATGTATTTTGGTTTTTTGAAATTGCATAAATGTTTTAATATTTTTCGCAACAAATAGTTAATTTGCACGGTTTTCCACGCAGGTGTTTTGTTGCTTAGTGTAATCCGCATATTATAATATCTGTATTATAAGCTGCCGCCAATGCGACGCTTGTTGGCGGCACTTGCAACAGTGCATGAATGCCATTATGTGGCTGGGACAGCCCGTTTTAGCATTCGCGCTCGACCAACATGGAGCTGCGCTGCTTCTTCTTCTGCCGCTTACTCGTACCCCCAATACAATTGGCCCGCTCTGTAAATATTGTATAAAAATTGCAGCTTAATCACGCTTGCAGCATGTGAATTTGAATGTTGGAACACGAAGCGCTGCCAAAGTGCTTTCCACTGCAGCATGCAGCATGCAGCATGGCTTCATCGTGTCGCACGGCCTCAGCTTTCGCCTCCTCCTCCTCTCCGCCTGCCCCCGCTGCCACCAAGGCCTTCATATATGATAAGTGGGCATGTGTGTGTACACTCAGAAAAAAAGTCAAACCATTCTTGCTTGATTCAATCGGAAAAACGTATGGAAGAACTCACAACATTCAAGCAAGGTTCATCTAATCCAGATTTTCTTGATTGAATCAAGTTTATTTCAAGTATTTATTACTTGATCGCAAATAAAATTTATGAGCTGAATCAAAGGAATAAAAAAAAAACGGATTTAAAAGAATAAAAAAAATTCATAAAATTAATTAAAAATTTTTTTTTTCATTTGTATTTTACAATTTGAAAATATGAATGGAATGCAAATATTTTTGTAACCAAGTGCACGAACTAATCTAAGCATTTTAAAACCAATATATACTAATAATAATAGAATATTATACTAGAATCCTTAATAATCGCCATAAAAGGATATATGATGAATGATATGAAGGGTATTGAATAGATTGCTATTATTATAATTTTTTTAGTTATAGTAATATTTTTTGTAATATTTAATTTTTGTAATACCTCAATTGGTTCAAAAGATATTTGCAATAAATGTTTATGATAAAAATTAAATTATATTTTTATAATAAGAATTAATTCATGCAAGTTTTAAAATTTAAATTGAAAATAAGAGTTTCTATTTAATTTTTTGATATAAATTAAGTTTTGAATAGTAGTTTTATAGTTTTATAGCTTTGAATATATATATTTTAAATTAAATTGTTTTTAATTAAGCAAGAAATATTTTGCTTGTTTTTAAATGTAAGTACGATTTGACTTAAATAGAGAAATAAAACGTGCTAGAATTATGCAAGATATTTTTCTCAATTGATATAGTAGTTTATGAATATCAAGAAAGTTACTGGCTACTTTTTTTTGAGTGTACGCTTGAAGGGAAGCATCTTCACCCGGATGACGCCTGGTAGTCTGATTTTGCCACAGTCAGACAAGTGTCGGCTGTGTGTGTGTGTGTGTGTCTATGTCTGTGCCACTTTCCACTTGCCACATGCCACTTCTTTGCCGGTTTTTGGCTGTGCACGAAACGTAGCCATCATGGACGCCATCGCTGCATTATTTGCACTCATATGTGGCCTGCTCCTTTTTGGCTGACTAGCTGGCTTTTGTGCCCGCAGATTTAGGTTAAAAGTAGCTTCCCCAGTGTATTTAATAGCCTTCTGGCATCGCCATTGCTGCCGGCGCTCCAACTGCAGCTTCATCTCCAGCTCCATTTGCATTTACATCTGCTTTTGTTTCCATCCATTCCATACCAGGTTTTCGTTTTGCTTTCGGCTCCGGTTTCTCCAACATTGTTGTGCCAATTGAGGGTTCTTCGCACAGAATGCATATCCCAACTATGTAAATGTCCATAAAAACTAAACTATGCAGCGCGAAGCATTATGGCATAAACTCGTAGTTTAAATTGAAATAAAAACATTGGCACGCATTTTATGGGTAATTATCGAACGTGACTTCGATGCTATTCTTGCAGCTATTGAATTGAAGTTATTAAAGTAATTGTAATAATCAATTTGTTCCCTCCATAAACATATATTTATATTTGTTTCGGTTTCTGTATCCAGTAAGTGAACTTCGGTAACATTAAAATAATTTAAAAAATTATTCTGTTTAAAAAATATAATAAAATTTCTATTCTTCTTTGGTGACCGATCTCAAAAGCTAAAAACTTTTTAATTAAATATACCGAATATTTAATATATATATATGATAATATTATACACAAAATATTAATATATTTAACACATAAGAGTAAACCCATCGAGAAAAATAAGTAAGTTGCATAAACTTCAATTTTGAACAAATACATAAATTGTATAGAATTAAACAGCCTTTAATTGTTTTAAGACCCAGTAATTTAAATAAAGACAAATCGTTAATTAAGTTAGTGCATATGGGAATTGTGTGCAACTCTCCAAAAGGAAGCGTGACAGACCCCATTGTCACACTCCAGATACAGAAACTAAAGGCTTTGAAATTACAATAAATAAACATTTATTATAATAAGTACACTCGCCACTCCACTTAAGCGCCCGTGACACGTCCTTACCACTTGACTTCACTGCACTGTGATCAGCAGCTCTGCAGCAGCCGTATTTGTTTGCAGGCTCCGCAGTCGTTGTCTCATATCAGTTCCCAAAAAAGAGAAAAAGAAAGAGCCAAGAAATTCCACATACCAATCTGCAGCTGTGGTGAGATCGACCGCTCTCTATGCATAAGCTCCTAGGCAGCGCATAGCCGCTCTTCTCGTTCGTTTTTGCTGGCTCTCCAAGCATACCTCCTGCATTACAAGTAATGCAGCGGGTAGCCGCCTCACCTCCTAGGCAGCGCTTAGCCGTTCTCCTCTCTGCTCGCTCGCTATTGCTGGCTCTCCAAGCAAACCTCCTGCATTACAAGTAATGCAGCGGGTAGCCGCCTCACCTCCTAGGCAGCGCTTAGCCGTTCTCCTCTCTGATCGCTCGCTCTTGCTGGCTCTCCAAGCATACCTCCTGCATTACAAGTAATGCAGCGGGTAGCCGCTTCACCTCCTAGGCAGCGCTTAGCCGTTCTCCTCTCTGCTCGCTCACTCTTGCTGGCTCTCCAAGCATACCTCCTGCATTACAAGTAATGCAGTGGGTAGCCGCCTTACCTCCTAGGCAGCGCTCAGCCGTTCTCCTCTCTGATCGCTCGCTCTTGCTGGCTCTCCAAGCATACCTCCTGCATTACAAGCAGGGACCGTAATCATTATAAGTTTTATTTTAAAAATCACGTGATAATAATTATATGATGATTTTCTTTACTAATAATGATTAATTTTGAGTAATTGAATTATAAATTATACTATATATATTTTCAATAAGGTGCCCGTCTGTGAATAGAAGTTTATTATTTATAATACATACTCTCTTCTATTTTAGTTCCCAATCTTGAAAAGCGCAATGAAATCGATAAATTAACATAGAAGTTATTTAAGATGCAACATATGTGCGATTATTAAAGCATGGTTCAGACAAACAAGTAAGAAGAAGCCTTGCCGCTGTACTCCATATGAAGTTTTATAAATATTTGTAAATTATATTAAAATAAAATCCAGTAAGAAACAGTTTTATTTTCTGTGCGTGGGGTAGCCATCTAGATTTATAAAAGGAATTTCCAAACTGGCCTCTTACTGTGCACTTGCGTCATAAAAGCAAACTTGAAACTATGAAAATGTCATTTGCAATTTGCGCTGTCATGCCATCAGTCGGTATTCAGTCAGTCAGTGAGGGAAACGAGCTCTGTGTATGTGTGCGTTCTATGCGAAACAATTGCAACTTTTAGTGGTCAGCTGAGTACTTGCTGTAAGTCATTTGTCAATTTGCCAAGAGCCGAGGGCGGGCAGTGCCAACTATTATGTGCTTTTTGCCATATTAATTATCCACAATACAAACACTTTGTTGCAAATTTGCAAACGCTAAAGTTGCCACTGTCTTGGGTCCTGGCGCTGGTCTTCGTTGGTATCATTAAATATTTAACGCCTGCCAAAACGCTAATGACAAACACTAAAACTCCATACAGCATTTGAAATGCTTTAAAAATTTATTTAAGCTTCCATTAAGCAGAGCTTTAACAATGCCTGCGGATAAACGCAGGACCAATGCGGCGTATGCGCAATCGCAATCGCCAAAATAAACCCCCAACATAAAATGCAGAAATGCCAAATAAATTTGCTACTTTAAGACGTAGCCGCCACGTCTACTAGAGACTGGAGACTGGATGGAGACTGGAGACTCGGGACTCACGCTCCCACTATTTGGAATATGTAATGGTGTTGCCAGTTTGCCAGTGTTGTCACACTTTGGTTTTATTGCAAGTTGCTTTTGCCGTTGCCGTTGCCGTTGGCGTTGCCATTGCTGAGCTCTTAGCGCGCGTGGCAATGTGGCAACGTGGGAGTGCTCTGGTTGCTTTTTTAGACCCTGTCTCAGGATATGGCTAAAAGAGGGCTAACAACTTTGTGCGGATGTATGCAGGCGTGGAAAATCCCACCAAGTATATACTATATATACCTGATCAGGACGACAAACTGAGCCGATTCAGCCCTGTTCATCTGGCCGTCCGTCTGTATAATCGCTGAGATCTCGAAAACTATAAGAGCTATAAGCGCTATAAAAGCTCCAATCGATAAAAACATATTGAAAGTCGAATAAAAAGCTTAATATTGTTATTTAGAGTATATACTCTGTACTATTATAGTTATCTATCCTGAAAATCGCATTGAAATCAGCTATCAAATATAAGAGCTATGAGCTCTATATAAACTTAATTCGATTCAAACATATTTCAAGTCGTATAACAAACGTAATAATAAACATAAAAGGTAGTTATTCAGAGTATATACTCTCTAGCATTATAGTTATTCAGAAATCGGTTAATAAATACAAAAGTTATTAATGAAACAACATTGCAGGCATGGTACAGAAAAAAAGTAAGAAGCAGCCTTGCTGATACCGTTCTTTGAAAAAACTCAAACCCTGTACTCAATAAAAATGGGTAAACACCGGGTTAATAACTTTGAAAGAATGTACGTAATTTTGTATGATATTTAAAATATAGGATGCAGGGTGTTCTATAGTAGAGCACGTCCGACTGATCGGCTGCGTGGTTGCTGGCTTGTTTTTCTTTTTATTTTGGTTTGTATTTTGTAACAAGAATGCGCGGACCGAAAGTGTAGGCGGCCGTGGGGGCGTGGCATAGGTGAAAGTGCAGCATGATAAGATGGCAGCACGAAGAAATCTCCGGCAGCCACCGACAGCGATACAATTTTAATCACATTAAGTTTACGCTGTAAATAGCAGCTTCTCCCGCTCTCTCTCTCTCTGCTCTTTCTGGGCAGCACTTTCTCTTGCTTTCTCTGTGCCATCTCCCCCTGTCTGCCCGTGTCTGTGTGTGTGTTTCGCTGCATGTGTGTGACTGTTTGTAATGAATATTTGCAAGTTCTGCTCTGAGTTTCACTGCAAACAAACTTAAAAACTGTAGCGCACAAGCAGGCAAAATAAATACTCAAACTACAACAAGGACAAAGCAAATACGAGTACTCGCAACTACTACTGTGCGGCGTTGCCCGGACACTTTGCACTTTAAACTTATAACAAATTGTACAAAGTTCCAGCAGCAAACAGACCATTTGCTAAGATCAAGTGATTGATGTGTGAAACTGGGCGTTTAATAACGAATTTATTGGTGATTAGCAGCAGTTGTTGCGTGAATACTCGAATGATTACACCCTGCACTGAAAAAAAGTACCAACGGGTCTATTAAGTTGGTGCAAATGGAAAATGTGAGTAACGGCCTGACGAGGGCGTGGCAGATACCACAGGGTATATACATATATTTTTGACCAGAACGACGAGCTGAGTGTATATAGTCATGTCCGTTTGTCTGTCAGTAGAGCAGCCATTTTCAGAAGCTAGGTAGATGTACCTACCATACGCAGATCAAGTTAATTCAAAATATTCGATGCTACGTTGTTTAAAAAAAACCCTATTTAAATTCCCACATAGAAGGTTGTAACGGACAATATATGCTTTTTGCCATTACATGAAATTATTCTAAAAAGCGTATTAAAAACGATTAATTATCACGGAATATATTAAAGAAACAATATTGCACGCTTTCTGGCTGCACCGTACTGACAAAAAAGAGATCTTCAAATAAGAATTTTTAATACATAAAAAAAACTATGATATCTTCCAAAATTCGTATTTAATTTTAGCCAAATGACGCCACTTGAAAGCATTGGCAAAGCAGGCGATTTGCGCTGCATTCTTGATTAGAACTACGGCGATTTTTGGTTGCTTGGATTACTTTGGAGTTTTCAGTTATATGTACTATATATATGTTTAGCTTGTGGTTAGTGTTCACTTCGCATACCCTTCCGTTTAACTGTGATTTGTTTGACTGTAGAGTCTTGAGTCTAAATGCAATTATTGTTGGCCAAATGCAGCGTTGCCAGAGATGACGGCTCCTTGTGGGTGGGATGATGGTTTAAAAGTATCCAATTTCCGACGCATAGATCCAATTTTTTATTTCGGTATACTGCTGGGTATATTTTCTCCTGCAAACTTTTGTATATCCAATAAGGGGCTTCATGTAGATGGCATTTGGCTGAACGACCTAGGTGCACTAAAAACAAGTGCAATAATATTTATTGAAAGATACTAGCTATAACGATACACTCACCAGAGTTGGTACATTTGGATAATGTAAGAAAAACCCAAGTTTTTACTTTATTACTATTAGAAATATGCAAATATCATAATAAAATACCAATTGTTATTGATTGTATTGATTGTTTACTTCGTGGCGCGATATCGATAGCCCTCGCCACCTCAAATTCACAATGATCGAATCATCGTGAACGATTTACCAACCTAAGATGCTATGCCCTGTTGGAGCAATAATGTGTGGATAATTATTAAACAATATTTATTATATTATGTTGCATATTATATATATAACCAAAATTAAGTATTTTCGATGAAACAAAAAAAAAAAAACCAAGTTTGCACCAAATTTTATCACAACCGATAGTTGCAATAGGTCGCAAGGAAATAATAGCTAAAAAAGGCTAGAAAATATCTGCAAGTGGCTAAAAGAGCTGAAATTGCAATTAATGTTTTTTTTTTTTTACTTTAATGTGTATTAATTGAGGAAATAAACCAAAGGTTTTAAACTTAAGTCCTAATATGCAGAACAAAAATTGACTAAACAAATAAAATAAATAAAATGTGAATATAATGTGGTGAATAGTAGAGTTGTACATCGTAGTTCAATTTAGGGATTCAGTTCATATTTTGGTGAACGAACCGTTCAGTGAACGATTCAGTGGGACACAGTTCCTACACCAAACTGTAGAGGGCGCCCTTTGTTTATTGGCGTTGCGTTTGTATTACTCAATAATATTACAGTTTAATATAATTTAATTTAATAAATAAAATGATCAAATAACAGTTACTTTTAAATTATTATTAACTCTTTTATTTATGTTATTTATGTGTCGCAATAACTTACTTTAAAATTCCCTATAAATAGAAAAATATTGCTAAACACATTTACGTTTTAGATATATGTGCTTAATTTGTAATCTCTGCCGCATTGTATTGGAACTATTCAGTAAACTGTTTCTCAGTGACTCTGTGAACTGCTTCTGCGAACTGTTTCTCTGTGAACTATTTCTCTGTGAACTGTGTCTCGGAACTCTCTCCCGCTGAACCGCTCACTGACACAGTTCTTTAGTTCAGTTTGAGGAACAGTTCAATTGAACCGTGCCTGAACTGAACGATACAACCCTAGTGAATAACAAGTTAATAGTATCGGTTCTTTATTAAACTTATTCGGCATTGCTCATAATACTCATTTTAGTTAGCACATAACACTTATAATGGCTCACTGAACTCATGGTGTGAACCAGTAATGTGAACCAAAAGTGTGACCCATTCCCTTACGGAACATTAATTGTAAATTTATATATTCTGCGACACTAAAATAAATTTAAAATGGCCAAATCGTCATCTTTCTTATTGTTGATATATATCTTTTAAACATAAAACAGTTCTATCAATTTTGCACGGGTTAACGCAGCGCTTTGAAGTAGTTCATATTATTGAACAACTGAATTAAGCACTAGTTCCGAAAGCCACCATTATTAAAATATCTAAATTTGCTCTGCTATTCAATGTTGTTAAAATAGAAATTCTAATACATTTTAATTTTATTCAGCTGGATCTAGCTACAAGCAACTCAAACAAATAAGACTGATTACCAAATACATATGTATTTTTAAAACGGAGAAGAAATTTAAAGCTATAATCAAAAATGATTAATTTAAATATATACACAAAAAACAAATTGTTTAATGCTGCAAAAGAAAATTTAAAAATGGTTAAATGTTGTTAAATAACATTTAACAATTAATGCAGCGAACCAGTTTCAAAAGTGGCTTGATCTGGCCACAATTTGAACTTAGTGGCAGCCCTGCAAGCAGCTGCAACGAAAGTTCGAGTGTTATCGATAGAAATTGCAAGTCAGAGGGTTCACACGTGAAAATTGTGCTTTGTGGTGATATTCTTAAAATTGTAACTCACAGGTATTTATAAAGCATTTATGAAGTATATATACATACCCTTTAATGTATTAAGAACATGTTATAAGAACATGATATAAGTGTTTGATTGAGGAAGAGGGCGCAGGCGCCGCGTGCCCAATAGGTTGTGGCAAGGGGCACAGCGGAAAAAAAGGGGTGGGGGGTGCATGGGGAAATGGTGGCAGGAAAAGAACAGAAAAAATAGCGAAAGGAAAATGAAAGCAGCTGCTGCCGTTTGTCGGCTGTCGGCTGTCGATTTCAATGGAATTTTCCAGACATTTTCATCGCCTAAGATGCGACATTTTTCAAGACACGTGTCTTCTGTATCCGAAGCTTTGATTAGCATTTGAATTGTGGTTGTTGTCGCTGCTGCTGAGCCACTAATTAGAATAAATCTAAATTGCCCGTTTGCGGCAGTCAGCGTAATGGCTTTTATGCGCCTGCTTAAGCCTGCAATTATCCACAGCAGCCAAAGATTAAATCTTTACAAAAACAAACGACAGCAAGCACACCAGCGTGGTCCATACGCTGATCAGTCGGGCGCGCTCGACTGTTGCATACCCTATATATGCTATACTTTAAATCTTAAAAAAACCAGTAAGGACGGTGCTACAGTCGGACGTAACAACGACTGTAGTAGACCCTGTATTTTGTGTTTTCTTCGCTGTTTTTTATCCGATCGTAATGCAATTCACAGCATTGATGGAGAAGGCCATAGACTATGTGCATGCCATATCCCGTATAGTTACCATTAAAATCATAGCTTTAAAACCTAAAACTGTTGCAAAATTGTTTTTATCAATTAGCGGACCAATGTGAAGAGTTATCAAAAAACTAAAACAAACTTGATCTGATTGCCGCATAGGGGAACCTAAAAAGCAAAAAATGGTATTTTTAGGTTTTATACTTTGGAAGATCTAGGTGATTATATTTTTAAATATATTATCTCTGAATATCTTCGCTGTTTCTTGTCCGATTGTATTGCAATTCATAGCATTGATGGAGAAGGCCATAGACTACGTTCATGCCAAATCTCGTATCTTTACCATTAAAATCATAGCTTTAAAACCGAAAACTGTTGGAAAATTATTTTTCAATTAGCGGTCCAATGCGAAGAGTTATCAAAAAACTTAAACATATTTGATGTAATTGCTGCATTGGAGAACCTAAATACCAAAAAATTGTATTGCTAGCACTTCTAGTTTCCAAGATCTCGTTGGCTGTTTTTTGTTTTTCGCGGGTTAGCGGGTGAATGGGGAGAGATATCAAAAATCTAAAACAAACTTGATCTGCTTGCAGCATAGGAGAATCTACATACCGAAAATGGTATCTCTAACTCTTATAGTTGCTGAGATCTAGATTTTCATACGGACGGACAGACGGACAGACGGACAGACGGACAGACGGACAGACGGACAGACGGACAGACGGACATGGCTATATCAACTCAGCTCGTCGTCCTGAGTCAGAATATATATAGTTTGTGGGGTCTACCACGCTTCCTTCTGCCTGTTACACACAGCTGTCATTTGCACTAAATTAATAGACCCTTTTATTTTTTTAAAATACAGGGTCTAAAAATAAGCAGAAAACTATAGTAAACAGCTCGACTATTGAATACTCTGTGCCCTTTAATTTTATATAACTAAAATTAATATATATTTATAGATAGTTTGTTGTGTGGATTTAATGACATTTTGTGATTAAATGAAAATGTTTATTCTCTTTCCAAATTGGATTTTTTGCTCTTTGAAAATGTTCACCAAATTTTTTTTTTTCAGTGCAGTAAAAAATGCTTGCGTTTAGGTACTGGTGTTTTTTTTTGCGTGCATTGGTGCTTGCTAAAGTCAACTCAGCTAATCGCCCTGATTAAGAATGTAGTTATATACTTTGAAGGGTGTGTCTCGCCTCATTCTGCCTGTTACAAACATTCGCCCAGAGTTATTAACCCTGTTGTGGCCCATCTCATGGGTACAGGGTATGAGAGCACAACAATGCAACAGACGCCAGCTGACAGTCCCAAAATCCACATTATTGATACTGAGTGCCTGAGAGGCAGGCAGATAGAGAGGGCGAGAGATGGAGGTGCTGGAATGAGGGCCAGCTTCCCGCAAAGGATTAAAAACCGCAAAAATTACAAAGCACTGAGAAAGTGCGTAGGGTACACCCTACGGCTGCTGAGAGCATACTTAAGTGAAGCATAAGAAAATAATTAAAAAACATGAAAGCAACTGATACTAGCACAAGTTGAACCGATGTATAGTATGCTCTATCTGTGTTTTACGTATTTTTTCTTAATTATTTTTCGGCAGATCAGATTAAAGCTACTAATTAGCAGCTTATAGTCACATAATTTGTTGAAAACGATTCTTTGCTTGGTCGGTTTTATTTTTTTTACTTAAGTCTCCAAGAAGAAAGGATTGTTTTTAGTTGGAATGAATGTTTACTTTACAAACGCCCAGTATTTTGCTAAGATTATCCTTATCTCTCAATGAAATAAATTTATGCAGTTTCTTAGTAACCAAGAACCGTTTGGATTATTAAGCTTTTGGTGTCTCAAGCTACTTTAAATAGTTCTTTACTTTAAGGTTTCTTTCCGAAAGCTATAGGTTTATTTTATAACCAATTTTAAACTAATTGTGTCTCTCCAAAAATTAATTTTGTTCACTTCAGTAAGCAATTACTTTATTTCAATTACGCTGACTTCCTTTGCGACTTTTATATTTTATGGCAAACAAAATTTTCATTTGCCAAATATTACTTTAATTTAAAAACTATGTATAAACGTAGTACTTCTCGTCAGTGTATATAACTTGTTAGAAAAATCTCTTCAGCAGTCTAATGTTTTTAAACGTATTTAGTATTTCTTTGCACAACCTGTTCTGTTTTCTAAGAGCATTTTCTTTGGTGCTTTACGGTGTAATTTCTAAGCGCTAGTATCATAACATCTTGCTAAACAACCCATCATCAAGCTGGTATCTTGTAAACCATAAGCCAAGAGAAACCCAAAAAAAAAAAAAATGAGAAGCAAAAAAAATGTTGTACATAGAAAAAAGAATATGTTTGTCAGCAAAGGGCAAGAGAAGCGAAATACAAAATATATTTTGTGTAATCGGCAAAAGTGAAATGTCAAGCGAAACGATGGCAAACAGCAAAGATGAAACTGAAATACGCGCCTTTGCAAAGAAAAAGCCAAAGCAGAAAAAGACGACGCCGAAAAAAAAGCTAAAAACATAAAAAAAAAGGTAAAGGCAAAGACGTTTCGCCAGCTTCGCTTTTTCAAAAGTCACATTTCACATCATAAATTTGACGTACACAAAAGCTGAAAAAATAAGGTTTAAGCCAAGCTGGATAGCTGGAGAGCCGTAGAACTGGCAAGCCGGAGAACTGGAGAGCCGGAGAGCTGGAGAGCCGCAGAAGTGTGGCCCAGAGTTTGTAAAGAAACTCAACCACAAATTGGGCAAACGGAACTGGCCCAGTCAAATCATTTTTCCAGTGCATTAAACGACGACCAGCGACAAACAAGACCTACTTCAAAAAGCCAAAGACTGCCACGAACACACACTCCATACTACACACACACACACAACACACACCCACTTATTGTGTGTGCTCACAAGGACTTGTATGCATGGAGAAAAGCAAATAAGTGTATATCCAGCCAGCACTGTCCCAAATGATGATGGCCTATCGTCCATTGTATTGCAAGGCACTTGCTTTTTTCAACCATGTTGTTTTTTTTTTTTTTTTGGGTGTATGTAAATCTCGAAGTGTGGCCATTTTGTGTGGCCTGCTTTATGATGGCCTCTTGTCTGGCCAACAAATAAAAAGGAGTTCCAGCAACTAGCCAGGGAATGACGCTGTTGATATGCCCTTTCAAAACGTTGTCTCGGGTTCTCATATCGAGAGTGCTCCGATTTTAATCAAATTGGTTTAGTTTCTAAAGCACGTAATAAAATTGATATCCAGCAAATGCGTTTAATATCTGCGAAAAAATGAGACGTAGTAGATTTTCATCAGCTGAGTGCATACTTTGTGACTTGTAGCAAATATGAAGTTTCTTAAGCTGCACTTAATCAGTTTACTTGGCGGATGTTTGAAAATAATAATCTCCCGATTTTTCATAGATAAGTGGAATTTGCACTATTTATTTATTAATATGTCGACTAAGATCAGAAAAAATAACAATTGAATTGCAAATGAAAGTTGGGCATACAAAGAAATTAAATTAAATTAAATTAATGAATTTACGAGTCAATAATGATGGAAGATGGGAGAGGGAGTTCTATATCATATTATTATTCTACTGAGCGCTCTCAAAACAGATATATTATCCTATATTAACTATGCAGATATGCCAAATCGATTTTCCAATTCCTGAATAGCTATATCATATTTAATATATATTTGAATGCTGACTCAGACCATAAAACAAAGAAAAATATAACTGCAAATATTAAGTTAGGCAGACAATTCAAAAAATTTAAATAAATTAATTAAATTACGAGTCATTTATGATGGAAGATGGGAGAGAGAGTTCCATATCATATTATAGAGTGCTTGATTTATATTCAGCGCTCTCAAGGATCGGAGATATATGTATTATCATATATTAATTTACAGAAATACTTTTTAAATAATCCAATTGCTTAATATATATGTATGTACATATATCATATTTATTAATTTATTTAAAACCATAAAGTCATTGACTTCTCTTGAGTGCTCTCAAAAATCGGTGATATATTATCATGTATTAAGAAGCAAGAATTATGAACACAGCAATGTTTCAGACCGATTATTCCACATTCCACATTCTGGAAGCTAAACTTGCCGATGCTATGCAGAAACTGCCGCATTTCGTAGGTTTGAGCTGCCACAAGGACCAATGCCGGAGCTCAGTGTCAAGCAAGTGCTAAAAGTTGCAACTTATACTGTCAGTGGAGCTATTTGCTTGTGGCAAACTCAATTAACTTGGGGTAACATTGCACGTACTTATTTCCCACTATGCAGAAAACTCTTGACTTAAATGTATATAGTACTTATGCTTCAAGTATGCATATGCATTCCACTTTATGGAATGTAGGTCCTGTGGCTATTGTTGTGCTAGCATGGGAGAGGCACATTGTCCCAAGGCTTGAATGTTTGCAAATGAAATTGTATGCTGGCAATCACAGTGCACACTGGCTATAAATTACCGATTCACAAACTATTGTCAAACATTTAGCACGCGTTGTTTATTTATTTAAAATTAATTATTCACTTAATGCCGTATACCGAATAACTATACCGAAACGATTTGATTTTTTTTTCATTTGATATTATTTAATATTGATAAAATTTTAAGAGACATCGGGTTTGTAGAAAAACTTCCTGAAATTGATTGTCTTTCGGGATTAATGACTTTTGCAAAATACGTATTACAATTATTTGTCCCAGGTAAAAAGGAATTCAAATTTCAGCATTTTCTTGTGAATATTCAATATTTTGGATAGACAGTGATTTTATTTAATAATGATTTTTACTAAGAACAACTTTGTAATAAATATGAAAACTGTTACAGTCCCACAGGGTTAACCAGGTTTAATAACTTTGTCAGAATGCTTTTTTTTTTTAAGACAATGAGATCAGAATATTGTCATACAAAGCAAATAGTCGAGATTGTGTGTGCGTTTGGATTTTGCTGTAATTTTTATTTAGGAATGAATTATTAATGTGCAATTAATAAATTATTATTAAATACAAATCAGTACAAAATCAGTAGCCAACCGCAAAATCGAACGTAAGTGCAGAGAAGAACCGTACACAATTGATAAAACACGCACACAGACACGAAAAATTATTGATTTTTTTTTTTTGATGATTTTTAATTTATGATAAAATTGTGTTTATTGCAGATACACAAAGTTAATTAAAC
The DNA here is from genome assembly GCA_035045125.1 of Hypselothyrea guttata. Taxonomy (NCBI): domain Eukaryota; kingdom Metazoa; phylum Arthropoda; class Insecta; order Diptera; family Drosophilidae; genus Hypselothyrea; species Hypselothyrea guttata. Next base: position 2,855,706 of record JAWNNJ010000194.1, read on the forward strand.
AATTGCGTTGAATTATGGAGCCGAACCACTATCAGCACTACTTCGAGCTGCAGCAACAGCAGCAGCAGCAGCAGCAGTCGGAGCTGTCCGATTTGGGCGGCGGTGGCATCTTTGCAGCTGAGGGGGATTCGCTGAATCTGGTGAGCGAAACGGATGCCAATTGGCGGGCAAAGACGACGGTCAGCGCCTTGCAGGAGCTGCTGAGCCGACGCGGCATTGCGCCCTGCTATGAGCTGGTGCAGATGGAGGGCGCTGACCACGAGCCGACATTCCGCTTTAGGGTCTCCTTCAAGGTGGAGGACACGCCCTACACGGCCATGGGCGCCGGACGCTCAAGGAAGGAGGCCAAACACGCCGCGGCACATGCGCTGATCCAGAAGATATACAACATGCAGCTGGGAACGATTGGCAATGCAACTGCCACAGGTGGTGGAGAAGGGGGAGCAGGAAGTGCAGGAGTCGAGTAAGTATTCCCCCTTATATAGAACGCATAGATTATCTGTTTTATTATTATTCATGCAGCGGCAATGATAAGATACTGGGCAATCCGATCGGCTGGCTGCAGGAGATGTGCATACAGCGTTGCTGGCCGCCACCGTCGTATGTAGCGGAGACCGTGGTCGGATTGCCGCATGAGCGCCTCTTCACCATCGCATGCGCCATACTCAACTATCGTGAGGTCGGCAAGGGCAAGAGCATGGAGGTGGCCAAGCGCCTGGCCGCCCTCAAGATGTGGACGCGTCTGCAGGAGACGCCCTTGGGTGCGGCCAAGATCAGCGACGGCTTCTGCGGCGAACTGAAGGGCGATGTGAGTATGACCACGATCACTAGCACGTCCTCGTTTGAAGAAAGCTTGCAACTTTCGACCTCAGACGTTTATCTCCCATTTGATTCACACCATTGCAAGCCTTATCAGCCTTATCAGTCTTATCAATCGCTAGCTGGACGCAACGCCTGGCATGCATGAAAGCTGGCAATTGACCTAAAACTTTCAAGTGTATTTTTCTTGTTGCATGTTTTTCAGTGAATAATATAATATGTTTGATTATGGTTTAGGCTTTGGCTGCTTTGGTCAGGTCATTCGCACTGTTTTTGCTGATTTAGAGCAACCGCAAATATTGCCGAGCGGCATGACAACGAGCAAATAACTGATGCATTTCAGATCAGATGTGAACTAACTGCCAACTGATGATGAATGGGGCTGGGATGGCCGGGAGCCATGAGCACGACATGGCCTAAAGGCCACATCATGTTGCCAATGTGTATGTGTATGCGTGTGTATGCGTGTGTATGTGTGTTTGTGCGTGGAAATGCAGGCAAATTATTTGCTATAACGTAATTAACATGATTTATAGACGAGCACACAACAAATAGCCAGCAGTACACATCAGTCAGACAGACGGGCCACAGTAGAGAGTGTGTGAGAGAGTGTGTGTGTGTGTGGTGTGGGTGTATTTGGGATGTTGTCTGTTATGGCGGTGACAGAGACGACTTCAATTGACAGCTGAGCTTTGATGGCCAACTGATTCGGTGTGCAGGCCTGAGCTGGACAGCATACAAGCATTTGCTTCAGTTTATACAGATGTGGCAAATATTTGCCTGCGGGCCGCTTGCATACATAAACACATGCAAACACACACGTACACTGAGAGAAAAAAATCAAGAGTTTTCGTACTTGAATCAAGAATTTCCGATGTCAACAGTTCAATTAGTCAGACAAACTCTTGATAATTTAAGCGCCATCTTCTCCGTTCATTCTCCATTTATACAATTCTTACTGAATTTATTCATTTTTACGCATTGTCATTTTTTAAAACTTACGTTTTTTATCTTATTATAATTATTTTTTTTTATTTTTTTATCTTTATAAATTTAAATTAATTTGACTCGATTTCGATTTATACTTGAGTTGTAGAACCAAATAAGTTTACTTTAAGGTGTTTATTTTGCAGAACAAACTATTTTTTATTTTTCTGAGTGTACACACACTGCCACGCACAAATGTATATGCGAGTGTATTTGTCTGCGATTGATTAATTTATATGGTGCAAAGTGGGCGTGTCGGCTTGTTATGTTTGTATATTTGCCACTAACAAGATAAATAAACAATCCCAGCCTTACGAAAAGATTGCAATAAACTCGAATATATTTATTGATGCTTCCGTGTTATTCATTAATTGACAGATCAAATAAAAATAAACTAGCAAAAACCGGCACTTATTTGACAGATGATAATTGGGCAAATCTAATATTTTTTTTTAGCATTACATTTGATTTAATTTGGTTGATATACATACATATATATATTTGTTTTTTAAATGCGTCAAAACCTTCTTTGTTTTTTTTTAATAGTTTTTTTTAAGCAGATAAGCGCAATTGTGAATTAAATATTTTATATTATTTTATTTTTTTAATTTATTTTAAATTTCAATAATGAAATAATTGAAGGTTAATTGAATTATTTAGATTTAAGTTTATTAGTTTATTATATTATTTTTTATAAAATTTGTATATCACTAAATAAGTGATATTTGCCAACAATTTTTACCATGATACACAATCTTCAGTATTCTCCCCATACATAAATCAAGTCTTTGTTCAATTAGTTTCATATTTTCATCAGAGTTAACCCAGAGTATCTACAGTTCGACGTTGTGTATATGCTTAGTTTCTTTTTCATTTTGCTTGGAAACCTTTGTTTGTGTTTTATTTATTTACAACCACTGCAATTAATTACGAAACAAAAATTTCCAGTTGCCTCCCATACATTTTGTTTTAGTTTGTTTTAAATTCTTGTTCTGTTTCCATTTTGTACTACTTTTTATCCCCGCTCATAGCTTGACCCAATCTAAAAGTAATTTTTAGACGCTGTACTTTGAAAAAGTACAAAAGGGTATATTAAGTTAGTGCAAGCAGAAATTACGTGTAACACCTAATACGAGAATGACAGACCCCACAAAGTGTATATATATACATATATTCTTGATCAGGAGGTACGACTGCCGGCTGTATAATCATCTAGACTATAAAAGCTCGAAACACTATTTTAGGTATTTGGGTTCTCTTATGCAGTATTGAGTTCAATTTTTTTTTTACAGATTTTTGATACTTTTCCGTCTTTTCATATTAACAACAAATAACCAGAATAAGCAGAATTTTAGAGTTACAGATTAGTTATTGAGTGGATTGCTTATGGAATTCTGTATCGATGTTGTGAATTGCATTTCGGTCGGTTAAGAAACAGCGAAGATATGTAGGATGAAGGGTTGTGGTTTTAAAATATCTTTTCAAGTGTTATTTACAGGGTCTGCTACTGTCGGTTACGTACGCCTGTAGCCTTCCGGCTGACTGATCCGATTCGTCCTTACTGGTTTTTTTTTTGTTATTGTTTGCTTTATTTTGTATTTTGTTGTTGTTGTTGAATATGACACCCACAGTGTCATATGATGTGGAAACTAAAACTAATGACGAAGGAGGCGGCAGAATATGTGGGGGACACCTACCCAGTTTTGTAGCGTTGGCTCTGTTGTTACAGTTGCTCTTCTGCAATGCTGCTTCTTCTGCTGCTGCTGCTGCTGCTGCTGCTGCTTGTGCTCACATCAGTTGTTGTTGCTGCCGTTGCACAAATTGCTCAAGCCACATTGTGGCATTCGGCGAAACTTGGGGATGCTGAAGCGTAAGAGCCACAAAAGTTGCTTTGCGCCCTGCGGTATGCTACGATTTATAGCTGCGACTGCTGCAGTTGCTCTTGTTATTCTTATTATTATTGTTGCTGTTGCTGTTGTTGTAATTGTACTTACTGCCTGTTATTGTTGTTGTTGGCAAAACAGTTTTTGAAAAGTTTGGCTCGTGTGTCTGGAACAGAAAGTACATAAAATTAAAATTATCCACGTGCTTTGTTAGTTTTACTCGCATCATGCAAAAAGAGATGAAAAAATGTATTAGAAACAGCCAAACTCACACACACACACACACACACACACACTAGTGGGGAAATGGGTAAAGACTTTGAAACTCTTAAAGTCGCAATAAAGTTAATGGTTCCACCTGGCGCCAACTTGCTCTAATGCTTTGCTTCGCTACCTTAAAAAATCCAAGTTAATTAATTGCGGCATATTCTCAATAGTGTTTACTATTTGGGAAATGTCTGAAGAGAAATCAAATATTTAAAAACAGATGATAAGAAGCAAAAGTAAGTGCATCGGACAACCCTTTTGGCTTTGTCATTCTCTTTAATAACTAAACATATATTGAAATGAATTCTAACCTATTGCGTTGCATATTTATTATTTATGACTCAGATTTGTTTGTTGTTGCTTTCTTTAATTAAACAACTGCAGCCATATTATTGCTGAAGAGCTGTTATTTTGTATATCCTGCGGCAATGAAATTGATAAAATGGGACTGATAACTTGCAAATGTATGTAAAAGGCAAAAGGAATATATATTTTTGATGCTGAATCATATCAGTTAAGTTTGTCTGTTTGAACGCTGAGATCTTAGCGACTATTGAATAACTCTAATATTATATTTTTCTATTTGAAAAGCACAATTAAATCGGCTAACAAATTAAAAAGTTATTAAAAAACAATATTGCAGGATCCTTGCCTTATTTATTAGCTGTATATAACATTAATAAATTCGAAAAGAAAATCCGAATATACAAAAAGTCTATATTTTGCAGCTGACTGTGGATCGCAAGATGGGCAACGAACTGAGTCAAATGGATCAGAAGGATGAGGAATCTGATGCTTCAATAATTTCGGACTCTAGCATTATTGATTTGGATTCCGGTTCTGATGATGATGATGAATCTGTAAAGGAGTACCATCCCCATTCTCCACTGATGCGTATAGCATCAGTCTACACATTAGCTGAGAGCTCCGATTCTGGTCCTCATGGTGATGATCAATATGTAAAGCAGTTGGCCAATGAGGCCATGGATGATCAGAAGGATGAGGAATCTGATGCTTCAATAATTTCGGACTCTAGCATTATTGATTTGGATTCCGGTTCTGATGATGATGATCAATCTGTAATGGAGTACCATCCCTATTCACCACTGATGCGTATAGCAGCAGTCTACTCATTAGCTGAGAGCTCCGATTCTGGTCCTGATGATTATGATCAATCTGTGTACCAGCCCCATTCACCACTGATGCGTATATCAGCAGTCTACTCATTGTCTGCGAGGTCCAAAGAACCAACGAACAAAACAAAGAAAACTCTGGAGCCACTTTTTGTAGATTAACCGATTCTACAAAATGTACGTGCCGATGACGAATTGCTTGGCATCGTTGGCATGGCTGTAGCGCTCGATGATCGCTTTCAACATGCAGAGTTTGATGAGGAATCACCCGACATGCACTTGAAGGCAGCTAAATTTGCCAAAATACTTAAGAAATACGATAATATTTGTACTCATAAGAGATTTAATCCCAAGGTATCTTCTAAGCTAATTTCCCAGATCGAAAATCTTCGATGCTGTGTTAACTACGAATTTGGGGTCGAGCTAACAACCAGCGAGATCAGGCGTATGCTCAATTTCATTTTCATATGGTATGCTGAGCAAAACGATATACAATACTCCCGAATGAGTTCGATATCTACAAATGTTCAAAACTATATGAAACAATTTAAATTTCTCCCCAAACAAAATTGTTGTGGTATATACTGTGAGTATTGCCCTCACACATTCGGCGGCAAGTCGCTCTACGACATGCACAAAAAAATTTATCATAACATTCGTTATTAATTACAACTATGCATAAACTATGAATTTATTTTTTATTATATCCATTTTAGTATTATGAGTCAACTACATCAGACTTTTTTTAAAACCGGCATTACAGAACTATTGTATGACAAACTGTAAAATAGTAAACATTTAAAACTAATTTTTTGTTCACATAAATAAAATAATAAAATCAGTAAATAAAACGTTACCAGGAATTATTAATGGACAAAGCTAAGTAACAATTATAAAAAAAAAATCTCTGAAATTTTAAGTCAATTCAATTTTAAGACCCTCGAGATTAAAAAAGTAAAAAAGGTTAAAATAATATATATATACTCTTTCAGGACGACAAGCTAAGGAGATAAATTTATAATTATATCGAAATTTAAATTAGGTGTAAAATATAATGAATGTATAACAAATTTATGTAAATTTCTCTTAGAGGGATTAAGAGGCGCGACTTTTCTTATATTGAAATTGAAATTAAAATTTGATATATAAAAGTTTGCACTATTAGTGAATCACCTTAAACTAGTTTAGGCAACTCAAAATGTATCTTTTTATATATTTTATAAGATTACTGCTTATTCCTTTTAGTAGACTGTGTGCGACTGTAGTATTGACGTTGGCTTTTTGTATGCATATTTTTTGGATTGCAATTTGTGTTTATAGTTGCATTATTGTTAATTCAATTGCAAGCTTGTATCTCTCACAGTTGGTTGCTGTTGCATTATGCGATAGTCCTGCACTTGTGCAATACATAGTAAATATTTATGGGACTTACGCGTGTATATATAATGAATTAATTAATTAAATTATTCACGCCATTCAACTCTGTAGATTATCACAGCAATTTACATTTTTCAATTACGTTGTAGTAAATTTTGATTAAACAAAACTTATTGAGTCGATTTGCTGTAAGCCATTTAACAATGCCAACTGTGCAGTAGTTAAGACTTCAATAGAATAACAACATAGGAATCAATTAATACAAATTTGTCGCCATCAAATACCAACCATTTATGCCACTTGCATGGATGGTCATCAATCAAACTGCATCAAAAGCCAATCATAGAGCCCGGTCGAGGCCAACGGCTCTTTAAACAACGTAACAAGTCAACTATAGTTATCGGTGTAAAGAGCTCTCGGTGGCTGCCCCGGTTGCCTTGTGGAATCGGATCACTGGCTGCTCATTTGAAGTGAAACCAAAGTATTAAGTATACCCCATACCCCTCAGCCATACCCCATAGTCACACAAAGCATCTTCGGCTCGCTAAAATGCATTAATCTTGCGTGCACACACAGCACAAAGTACACACAGTGCCACTGTGCGAAGCAAAATACGATAGGTACAATGGGTGCAATGATGAGTGCGGCTTGACAACGCACCATGGCGAAAAAGCTGATTTTCTGGCATTAATTAATATGAAGAATGAAGCAACGGATTTTATTTACATTAATTTTAGAAACGCACAAATAAAATTGATTTCTCGCATTGCATGTTTATCGACAACCAAACAACAAAGCGAATGCGGTTTGCGCTCACGACAATTACATTGTTTTTTGGAGAGAAAATACACGCAATTGTTCATGTAATTTGCATATCATATGAGAAAGAGCACTTCTGTATACGAGCTGCTCTCCCCATAAGACAGGGCAATAGCAAAAGCAAAGTAGACTAGAGAACAACGGCGTGGGCAAGTCTGTTCTAATGTATTCCTGTTAAAAGAGGAATTTTACCGACCTTAGAAAATGGATTAATGACGAAAAATTGAGTACTTTTGCCCATAGTGCAATGTGTCTGGGCTGAGGCAAGATGCCGTCAACTGCAGCAACTGCCTTGGATATACGACTACGAGTATCGATGGCAAGGGTTTGATGTCGTTCTCGATGCCGATGTCGATGTCGCAGTTGCTCTGGCTGTGGCTGTGGCTGCCGCGGATATTGCAATTTGATGGAGCTGCAACTGAGGCAATGTGGCAATTGGGGAGGGGGAAAGTCAGACGAATATGCCGCTTGTTGAACAAACAAAGCCCAACGCACTTCAGCGCTAGCTTAAGCCAACTTCATCTCCATCTCCAGCTCCATTACAATTCCTCACGCCTCTGCAGTTGATACACTCAGAAAAAAAATATTGTTAGCTTAATTTAATTTCAGTTAGTTAAGTTTTGATTATTTATCATGACTAATGTATTAGTTAGTTGAATCTTGTACATAAATATGGACGTATTAAAAGCGAAGTGAAAGATTGCCGGGTTTTAGTTCAAAATTATTGCTATAAATTGTGAATTTACCAGCGACAAAGTGAAAGTTGCAATGTTTTTTCGCTGCGTGTATTTTCATTGCACTTTGGTAAAGTTTACTTTTTATCTTTTGTGGCACTCGAGCTCAATGACTGCACTGGGCCTGGGCCTGGGACCAAGCCGGTGGGTCGATGGGATGTTTGGGATGGATGGGATGGATGGGTGCTGGCGGTGCCAAAGATAAATGCGCAACAAATGCAGTTTGTGGAAGTCAATTATTGTGTAAGTAGCTTAATTTAGTTGACGCACGAGTGGCGTATGCTTGTAATTGAATTAGCATCCAAAGAAATCAGTAATTGGATCCAAATTGGGGCCATGGGCGTTAAGTGAAACTTGTTGCTAAGCCATCTATTAATGCCAGACTCAAGAATTAATACAATACAATATCATTGGTATTATTAAATCAACGTATTATGCAATAACCATTTGTGTGCCATCTTTAATGTGCATTTTTTGTCGCTGCTCGGGTTGTGCTTTCCTTTTTTGTTTTTTCTGTTTTTTGTTTATTCTACCGACTTCCCCTATAAGTTTCTTTCAATCTTTAGTGCTTAGAACTTTTGTGTAGCATAAACTTTTGCACACATACATTAGGCTTTTACTGGCTTATATACTGTGGTTCCATTCTACTTACAGCACGTAGAAACTTCAACATTTCTTTCTTTTTACTAAGTACATTTATTGCCAATGCCGGAAAGGGCTCTACTCGGTTTGCACTCAGCCACTCGCAAATCGATTAAAACAACATGGGGAAAATCGAGTTTTGAGGTATCTTACAGTCGAGTTGGCCCAAGTTTTATTTGCTTGCTTTCTATACTCGCCCAGTAGGTATTTCAGCCAGATTTACCAAGCTCATTTTCAGATTGCATGGCACTTTCGAAAAACAATTGCACTTTACCACTAACCAAAAAGAACTTTTCTGATCCAAAGTCCACCAACGTGCGATTAAGTACTACTGATGTACTATACTGCTTTAATATAAATCACCATGTTTCGATTACAATATTATTATGTCTCTCTACGGCCTGTTGATCTGAATGCAGCTCATTAGCTCAGCTGCTAGATAACCCAACTGAATCTCTTCGATTATACGAGTGGTATGTGTGCTGGCAAAGGGAATTAATATAACATTTTCGTGGCATAAATTACACTTGAGCAAAACAGCGGCAAATGGTATGAATACATCTATAAATCTCTTTATATACCCTGCAGCCCTTGGTAATGGTTCAACGGGGTATCATAACTTTGCCTCGATTTATGTGAGGCGAAATAAATTGTTTGGCTTGCTGCTTTGGGTGTATAAAGCTATACAAATCAGCAATTATTTGAATTATTTATTTTATGTCATAAAAAATTTAAAATAAAGCGCAGCTTGTGTTAAAATTATTTGCCAAAGTTTTGGATTATAAAAACTATGTTTTAGGTAGCTCCATCAGTTTTACGTAGACAATAACTAAAGCAACCTTCAATAGGCTGGAATGAATTATCACTAGAGGGTACGACTATCATCCAGTCATAATAAATTAGAGTTGTATGTCAGTTAAAGTGTACACTTATGTTATTTATGAGATAATTATGCGTCTGACTTGATGAAAATACATACAGGTGCAGTTTTAATAGAGCCAAGAAGATTAGCAGAGATACAGATTGCTTGGCAGTGATATATCTTTAGATGTAGACATATATATTATATATTCCCAAATCTATTTCGTATAATTTAAGGTATCTTTGTGTCGTGCAATTGCATTGTATTCGAGTCGCTTTCACATGATTTGTGTATTTTGTTTTAGCTTTCTTGTTGAGACTCTTGAATTATTGATATGTCTGCTATAGGTACATACATATATATACATACATTCATTCACATATGTACACACACTGCTTGTGTGTGTGCGTGTGTGCTTAGTGGACTGCAAGGATGCCAGTTGTGAGTGTTCTGCATAATTCATTATGTATTTTTGCGCAAATATAAGCAAACCCTCTGACAGCTACGCCTCCATGCGCATATTTCCTGAAACTGACGCCTGTTCAGTCATATAAAACATAATAAATTCCTGCTCAATTTTTATACCCTGTACCCATTGAAAAATGGGGGAAAAACAGGGTTAATAGCTTTGTCAGAGTGCAAGTAACAGGCAGAAGGAGACGTGGCTGAACCCACAAACTTTATATATTCTTGATCAGGATGACGAGCTCAGACGATTTAGTACTTTACGTCTGTCTGTCCGTCTGTCCGTCCATCGGGATGATTGCGTAGATCTCGGCAACTATAAGAAAGGTATATACCATAGGCAGATTAAGTTTATTTCAAATGCTTGATGCCACGCCCCTTGCACCCGCTATGAACATAAATAGAATTCATTGACCAATTATAGAGATACAAATCTATCTACGTAAATTCTGTTTTGTGTGGTGGGTAGGTCTGTACCAAACACAGATGAAATTTATTTAAAATCTGGGCTGCCACGCCCGATTTAATAACAAGCGTAATTTTGAACGTAGTTGTTCTTCGGAATATATACTTTCATCTATTGTATTTAACTGAAATCGCATTGAAATCGGTTAACAAACACAGGAGATATTAATGAAACAATATTGCAGGCGTTGCCTCGCTCGCCCTCTAGCAGCGGCACACACAAAAAATGAAGAAGAGGAAGCTTGCTGCTGTGCTTCGTATGACAATTTTATTAAATTATATTTAAAATACGGGGTAGAGGGTATTCTACAGTCGGGCCCGTCCGACTGATCTGCTCCGTCCAAATTTTTGTTAGTGGATTATACCATATAACACACTTTTGGCCCAGAGTTTTTAGCATATTCAAGTAGCTTACTCCAAAAAGGGCCCACTGTAGCGGACACCAGGCCGAGGGGGCGCAGCCCAAGCCGAGGCTTGTTCCACGGTTTAGAGGCATGCATCATGGTAGATAAGCAAACAACAACATCGGGACGCAGAGCTGGTGAAGTGTGCCAACGGATTTGTTATGGGCGCGTAAAGGAAAACTCGAGTGCGAGAAAGCGATAGCAGAAGAGTTAGACAAAGCAGGGGCGGAAAAAATGTAAATGATAAGAAGAGTAGAAAAAGCCAACTCAGAGAGTTCTTTATCTTGTTGATTCTGGTGGTTATATATCTGACTTTATGTACATTTCTGTTTATTTATCTCATTCTTATCCAATATATTTGAAGTTATTAAAATATTTATAAATTATATTAATTATAATATTTATAAATATGCTTTTTGTGGGGCATAAGAATCACAGCCTTATTCACCTAAACATCACTTGTGGTTGCAACTTCAATTTAATTTGAAATAGGTAAACGTACTACGTTTTTCCTCTGTTTTTTTTTTTTGTCAGTGCCATGCTTAAATGGCCGCTCTATCAGAGAAAATGCTGTAATAGATTATGGTAGTTATATATTTAGTTGTAAGGATCTTTCTCTTCATCCACTAGATGTGCATCCGATATACCCCAAAAACGCTCCAAGAGCAGGGTCTAATTGCGTACCATTGACGAGTAATATTTTAAGTGGCATATATTATCAAGTCGGACAAGAGCCACAAAGCAAATGCGAAGCAGACTGAACTGAAAGCTGACAAACAACGCACCACCCGCTGAAGCATAAGGTCTAATTGGCTGAAGTGCTCCGCCCTGTCCAGAATTATAACTTGCCCTCCCCTGCAGCGTGGCGATTGTGTTAAAGTTATTCGCATTTCGTTGCACAAAGAAAGTTGTTTACGCAAAAATGTTGAGCGTCGCGTCCGCCCGTGCCGCAAACTTTGCCAAGTTGCCAGACAGACGACGGCAATGACGATGACGATGACGATGACGTTGACGAGTGCGATGAAGATGGAGGAGATGGAGCTAAGAGTGGGCATGCAGATGGCGTTGACGGCAACCGAACAGAAATCCAAATCAAAAACAAATCTTGTTACGACAAATTTCAGCTACTGTGCGACCAAGTAGAACAAAGGACTGCGAGGGGCGCAGCAAATCAAAAATATTAAACGAAATGAAAATAAAACCAGTAAGGACGGCGCAGATCAGTCGGGTGCAAAGCTACAGTCGGACGTAATCGACAGTGAAAAACTCTGTACTTCGTGTTTCCACAATCATTACACCACTGCTTTACACACACAAACTACTTTTCCCTATCTGTCATGTGTAGCAAATGGTCTGTTGCATATCTTCGCTGTTTCTTATTCGATCGTAAGGTATCGATCACTATCCATCGATGGAGAATTAAGTCTGTAGCTTAAAAATTTCAGCTTCTGTGTTTTTTTTGCGGCTACCAGGGGTTGAAAAGAAGGTATCTACAACCAATTTGGTCATAGGTAAACCTAAATACTAATATGGATGTCTATAGCTCTTACACAATAGGTTGCGAGATTTGGGTGTTCGAAAGGACAGACTAACATGACTACATCGACACAGCTCGTCATCTTGATCAAGTCTTACACACATTATTTATTTGCGCTTACTTAACAGACCCTGTTGTACTCATTAGGAATACAGGGTCCAAAATAAATACCCTATCCAAGCGAGTTCGAGCACTAGCTTGCCGGGCAAAGTGTTTAAAGGTAATGCTCAAAAGGGGTACCAGAAGGTGGTTTAGTTGTTGCTTGTGCAAAAAGAAATGCGCATGGGTAATTACAATGGCGGGTCCTTAGATGCTGCCTGCTGCCTGCTGCCTGCTGCGGCCTGTTTGACAGCGACTAGTAGTACTTCTGTGCTCGGCTGGCCGGCTGGCACGTTGCACTAATTTGCTTAAAGGCAGCCGCGGACAAAACTCAACAAATGACATTTAAAGTGCAGCGAAAAGTCGCTAACTAGCACAGTACACAGGCAGAAGTACAGCAGCAGCTGGGCAGGGGAAAACTGGCAAAAACGACAGTCAGAAATGAAATGCAAATACTATTTACAAAGTAGAAAAGTGCAGAACAATGCACCAAGTTGACAGACGGACGACTTACAGAGCATGCACTGAAACAAATTTATGTGTGCTGCAGCTAAATGAAAAGCGAACTACCAAGCATCGTTGAAATAATGGGAATAGTACTTCTTTTGATTGTTAATTTATTATTAATTTATTTTTTTTATTATTAGTAAATTTAGGTTTACAAATTGTTAATTTATTGTTGATCATTATTTGTGGTACAAAATTAAATAAATAATTTTTTTGTGAATAATATACAAAGTGCATTTGTTTCTTATTTTATACTATTAATTTTTCAGCCAAAAGTATTTGTTGACTCAAAATGCTAAGCTTTTCATTGAAATGTAATATGTTAATATATAATATCTATTATAATTTATTAATTATCATAATTATATATTTTTAAGGAATCGTGAAAAACTATTATCGTTATGATGATGATATAATGATTGTTACAAATTCTTAAAATAAAACTTATAATGCCTGCGGTCTCTGATAGATTAAATATACCATATACTTTAAAATTACAATTGATGAATTTGTGGTTGGTTTTTTCGCGCTGTGCACAGACGAGAGTTGGAAACTGCGAACCAAGACCGAGAATAAATGCTTGCCCCGTGCAGTCCTTGGCCCTGGCATTTTGTTGGCTAGTAAAAGCCACTAACAACATTTGAGCTGAGCATTGTTGTTGTCGCTGGTTGAGTGTTTTTGGCTGCTGTTGACGTACAGTCTTTGCCCCGCCAAGCCACGTTGTCAGGCAGCGTTGTTAGAATACACAGAATACACAAACACGCACGATCTGAAAACAAAAAGCTCCGAGGCAGCAAAATGCATGCACTTGCAAGTCATATATTTGCTTTTTTTTTTGTGGGAACTTTTTATGCTAAATTAAGTCAATTTCCTCTAGATGATTGTGAGCATTTGTGCAACTAATCAATTGTCACAGCTGCATTCCAAATGCTGCTCAAGCTCTTTAGCACATCTTTAGACGTCTACACACAGACATACACATTCACACAGACTCAGACACGGATACGGAAAAAGCCATGCATGTGTTGAGTGTCTGGCATTTAATGTGCTTTAACGTTGATGTCGTTTTTTTATATCTTCATCGAGAGTTTTATTTTCGTTTGGTTTTTATTTTATTTTATTTTATTTTTTTTTTTATTTTTTAGAGCTTGAACTTTTTAATGATCTCTCAAATTGCTTATTTCCTACATGATGCTGGCTGCCAGCAATTACATCCCTGTCTCTCTGTCAATTTCTTTGTGTGCGAGAGTATGGGTGTCACTTGACACACTGAACAATGACGGAAATAACGATGATAATCATGAAGTTCGTCCATTTTTTCCAGCTTTTTCACAGCTATGCTCTAAAGTTGCGACACATGCTGTGGGAGACTGATGAGTGGACGGAGTGAGGGGGTGGAGAAGGGGAAGGGGAAGAGCTCAAGCATGAAGCTATATACATACATATGTCGCTTATTTATATTGACATGTGCAAGTAGATTTCTTATGCCCCGAAATGTATGCTATACACACACCAAGTATACTTGAATGCGCCCGAGTATGACGGTGTGTGTGTGTGTGAGTCGTTTGTCAAAAGGCAGCAAAACTGTTGACATAACAATGATTATACGCCTCATTAGTTACATTTCTTATACATATGCATGTATATTTCTGTGCAAATGTGTCTGCATCTTTATGTATGTCCACATGTGTGTGTGTGTGCGTGTGCTTGTGTGTGTGTGTGTGTGTGTGTGTTAACTTAGCCTAATAGGCAGCCAAAGCACTGAGACACTCAAGAGCTGCAGCAGAACGTGCCAATTGAGCAGCCACATCAAGTTGGCCTGCCTAGTGCTTAGCTCTTCGATTGCACTCTGCAGTGCACTGCCTTAGTGCCAGTTGTTGGCTCTTTGCACTCTGCGTAAAACATATTTTTTAAGGCATTTAAATTGTGTGAAAAGGCTTGTTATTAACTTGTTCTTACAAGCACTTCGATCGGCTTTTACAGCGTGCTTAATTAAGCCTGTTCCGACACACTTCAGTTACTTCACTAACAAAAACTGTAGCATGCTTTCAGGCATGCAAATTAAAGCAATATGCAGAAAAATATATTAAATAGTTTAAGCTGCTACAGCAGATGCTTAAAAATATTATAAACATTAAATATACCATTTTTAAGTGGATATTAAAACAGAATTATTATAAGAAGATAATTTCAGCTTATAAACAAGCATCAAAATAAGATGAAATGTTGAATTTTTAAGATGCTGCATTAAAGCTAAGATGAACATCGATTTTGTTTCCCTTTTTTATTTCGTTATTATTATTAATATTTATATTATTTTATGCTTTTATAGTATTATAGCCAATTTTGTTATTGAAAATTGATTCTTTATTGTTATTAAAATATTTGTTTTACTATTTTTATTTATGGGTGCTGAATTGTATCAAAAAGTTAAAATTATCTGAACAAATATTATTTTTAAAATATATATTATGTTCATTATTATTAATTAAAATTTGTTGTATATATTCAAATTTTCTGATTTGACAAGATTAAGATTCATGTATAAGATTAAATGTATATCGGAACAATTTCGATATACATAAATTATATTTTAATACATTTATTTTTGTGAGTGTACATTTCAATATTTAATATATATATTCCAGCGAGTTTATATACTATAGCGCAATAAAATAAATATAAATATAATTAGGTGCGAGCGAATGGCCCGTGAAACGGAAGCGAGAATTTATGAAATTTTCAATTTGTAGCCAAGCAGAAAAATGACAACCGATGGCCCTTTTTTATGGGCTTGGTGGGTGGAGCCTCAACAAATTTGAAGGCTCAATAGCTGCAGGCAATGTCGCAGCGTGTACGGTAAGGTGTTCTTCAGATATATACATACAGATATACATATATATGTATGTATATGTATGCGATATGGTTTGAACTGGCTGGAAATTTTGCGCGCTTGAATTTATTTAATAACGTGCGACACATAAAAAGCAGTTGGCAGTTGGTAAAATCATTGCGGACGAGCAGAAGCTGCAGATGAGAAGCAGAAGACATTGCCAAAGACAGAGACAGAAACAGAGACGGCAACAGGGACAGAGGTGGACAAAGAGAAAAGCGCCAAAGAGATAAAGACAAAGACGAAGCGAACAAAGGCTGAAGAAAATGTAGGTGCGTTTAAGGTACGTGCGTGTATGTGTGTGTGTGTGTGGTGTATGTGTGTGGTGTGTGTGTGTGGTGTGTGTGTGTGGTGTGTGTGGTGTGTGTGCCTGGTTATGTGTCCATGTGTGACATCAGTGTTGCCATTGCAACATATTATGCTTGTAAAAATTGAATTTTAGTGGTCCAGGCATAAAGTTGTTGTTGTTGTTGTTTGCAGTCTCTGTGTTTGTGTGTATATGCTTGTGTGTGTGTGGCACAGTAACCTGCCTTTGGAGCATATATTCGTACATTTTATTGCCGTGTGTGTGTGTGTGTGTGTGTGTGTGTGTGTGTGGTGTCTGTGTTTGTGTCTCTGTCTGCGTGTGTGTAAAATTTAATAATAACGACCCTCTTAAACCAACAGCCGAGACCCGGTTTTCTTTATGCTTAATACTCGCCGCCTTTCCATTTTCCCTTCACAGTAAGCGCACTTGTGCTTTCTTTTCAACTCCTTACGCAGTTTTTCCTGCTTTTTTCTTACATTTTTTTTGTTGGGTTTTCTTCTGCACATTTTGTTATTTTGCTTGTTGTTGAGCATTAAGTTGCTTTTGTTGTTTGGACTTTCCTTTTACGTTGACATTTAATGTAATAATTTTAACGATGATGCTCGACGGCATTAAAACGAGATTAAACACAAACAAACAAGAACCGACATGAATCGTTCGAATAGAGGGTGCTTCAGCATATACAAATATCAGCATAGGTGTGTATTTGTTTGCACGTTCGGTTTGTTCACATTTCTCCCATCAGGCACTCCAAAAAGCAAACAAGTGCTAAAGTCGAGTTCTCTCAGCTCATCAGTCTGCTAAGGGTAACTTTGTTATTTTTCAAATATTTTGAAGACTATACATGAATACTTGGCATAGATAATTCGACAATTCTTGATTAATATAGATAAGATATAGATTTCAAAGATGACATTTAAAATAAAAAATTAATATCATCAAATACGTACATATATTTATTTATATATTGATTTTTAATTGGGAAAACATAAAATCATTACATAAATAATTATAATTTTATAAATTAAATAATTATGTCAAAAATATATATTGCGGTACATTTTGTATGTAAATTCTTCAAATGATATCAATTGTATTTAAAATACAAATAAATTTTTTTATTTAATATTAAATATAGACAAGTGAATGGATTTGCAGCTCAAGCTAAATCTGCTTCAGCTGCATCAGTTATAGAATGAATTGGTATTGTATTCGAAGGAGAAATAAGTGCATTTTTATACAAACACAGCATACCCCGCTTATTCCATTATATCGTCATCATTTGAATTAATGTTCTTCACTTTGAAATTAGGCTAAAAGTCAATCAAAGCATTTCTTGCGTCACGCACAAACAGAATCTTAATCAAATCTTTCACGTGCTTCGCAGTATATTAAGTTGGCATACTTTTATTTACTTTTCGATTCCAGCAAATTTGTTATAGTATGTGCTCATTATGTGTAGTATAACATCGTGTTATAATGGAATCGTTGCCAAGGACAAGGACTCGCTTGGAGTATCCTATTGTT
The DNA here is from genome assembly GCA_035045125.1 of Hypselothyrea guttata. Classification (NCBI taxonomy): domain Eukaryota; kingdom Metazoa; phylum Arthropoda; class Insecta; order Diptera; family Drosophilidae; genus Hypselothyrea; species Hypselothyrea guttata. The sequence continues at coordinate 2,873,433 of JAWNNJ010000194.1, forward strand.
ATATTGTGTTAATTTTATTTGATTGCCGCTGCCTGATTGGAGACTTCAACTATGGCAAAGGCTCAAAAGTTTTGCGGCCCCTCGTTTTGTGGCCAAATGAAAAAAATAAATAACAAGCCAAAAAAGCCAAAAATAAAAATGCCAACAAAGAACACGTTGTGTGCATTGTGTGTGTTTAATTTGCTGGCTTACTTATTGTTACCAACTGATTCGTACATAGTTCATAGTATATATTCAAGCAAATGCCTAGGCGTATACGTAATCGGGCTCGTACTACTTCTATTTGATGGCCCTTCAAAAGGCTGACAGCAGAAACAAAATGGAATTGAAAATCTGAATGGCAATGGAAATGCTACTGCGAATGCGAATAAAGCTGGAGATGGGAACGGAAGTGGCAATCGAAATGGCTGTGTGTATGGACATGAGCGTGTTGGGCTGCCTAAGTTCGAGCATGAAAATGAAATTGAGATGAAAATGGTTGAGCCAATGCACAGTGGTTGGGCTTGTATGGAACTTGTATGGATACAAATAGTTGTAGACAAGATTTTCATTAAATTAAAAAAAAAAAAACAAAAAAACATAAAAAAGATTTTAAATATAAACAACTTCAAGGTTTTTTTTACAAATAAAGAGCGAACGGTCGCATGAAAAAAAGTGTTTTAAAAAGTTCATAAATCTATAAGATAATCAACATGATTAAATCTGTAATATTTAGGTTTATTTAGGTTTTTTGATTTTCGTCGTGAGGAAGCGCCCACTGTGCAATGGCACACTGTGCACCGTTAGGGCACACGCAACGGGTGTGTGGCCAATAATAAAAAGGATAAAATCATAAGCCCAAATTTATCGCACTCAAGACAGCATCCAAGTCAAGCCGTATGTGTGTATGTGTGTAATGGATCAAGTTTATTTATAAGGCAGCTGCGGCAGCCTCAGCCTCAGCCTCATCCACAGTCTCAGTCCCAGTCGTAACTGTAGTCGTACTCCTAGTCGTATACGTAATCGCTGCTGCTGCGTGGCTTTGACTTCCTCAGCCATTGGGGCTCCTTGAGACATGAAAGCAAAACGATATTAAACGCAAACGCAGCATTGCTCAGCGTTGTTTCTTCCTCTCGCCCCTCATCAGTTCATCGTCTCGTCGCCCCATCGTTGTACTCATCGACAACAGCATGATGAAGTGTTATTTAAATATAAATATATTATCTATCGATAAGCTGCCTAGACGCACACAAAAGCCACCAAAATGCTTAAAACGTGAAAAGCATTTTGCCGCATCAAATCTTCAAATTTGATGCCATTATTTTGTTTGCTTTTTTATGAACTGTCTGCTGAGTGCCCCTGTAAGTGTGTGTGTGTGTGTGTTTGCTTTTGCCTTGTATGTTTATAGCCATGTGTCTGGCTTAATAATAAAGTGATTGCCTACTTTAAGGCAAAACCGCCAACGGCCTTTAGCCCACGAACCCAAAGCGACTCGCCCTTATTAAATTATGCTCGTTTGATGCCACACAATTTTTGTATATTTAACTCGTACTTCTTATGCACGTTACACTCAAGCCAAGAGCATCGTAATTTAGACACAAGCTCACCCACATCCACATCGACATCTATATTTTGTTTGTATATAAAATATTATATCATTATGAATATGCCCCAAGGAAATAAGTACACGTGCATTAACAATATGTATTTGATTTTGTGTAGATCCAAATCGAAAATCGATTGTTAGCATGCCAAATTAGTTATAATTGCAAAAAGAAACAAATTAATTATAATCATTAAAAAACTAACGAGTTCCTATATTGTCATTCATATAATATTAAGCAGGCAAGTGAAAAACGCATACAAATACTTATTTCCAATTTCTTATTTATTTGCAAAACAAAAAGCTTTTTAATAATTTCCTTTTTATTTTCTGCTACAATAATAAAATCAACTTCAATTGATTTATTTTACTAAAAATACTCCTTCACATTTAAATTTGTATGCACATATACTTATTATCTAGAGGTTCTACGCCGGAGAATAAACAGTTTCCGTAACTTAAGCTATTATATCTAAAAAAAACTTTTCAAAGAACCCATGTGCTGAGTAATTATTTTAGCTGATTGTAATAAATAGGTTTTGAAACTTGACTGACATAACGTATGCGCAATGCGTTGGTACAACTTATGTCAAATGACTGAAAGAGCGGAATTAATTTAAATAGCTTTTCAAAGAGGTGCTAAAAATTTTAACACTTAACAAACTTGTTCAATTCCATTTAATTAAAATTAAATATGTTTCAACTCTGCTAACATAAATTTATTGTGTGTATAAATATTAAGTGCTCCGAGCATTAACTTTATTCAATGATTTTTTTTGCATTTTTTAAAACAACTCAACCATTTTTATAACTCTTTAAATGCAGCTCTAAGGCTATTCGTGCGCCATAATAATAATAATAATAATAATAAAATATTTTCGCATCAATTTCTTTTCTGTTTTGCTGTTTATGCTTGTTATTGTTTTTTTTTTCCACTTTTTCTAGGCTAGCCCATTGTTTACCATGGGCAAAACAACAAAACAGTTGCAGAATCCGAACAAAAGAATGAAGCCACACTCGATACGAATATATGTACATTTATATTATGTATATATCTTTAATATTGTGCCAGCATAATATATATACATGTTGTTGTACATGTATATAAAATAGATTATGCGATGAAGGCAGCCACGAAATTCGCATTTTGTTAAAATGCAAATTAAAATATTTATGCAAATGCGAAACAACGAATACAATAAATTATGCCGAAAGTAGAAAAAAACAAAAAAAAAAACTAAGAGTAACCACAAAAACCTAAAACAAATGAAGCAAAACGCTAGGCCCAAAAACAATTACCTGTTACATGGAAAGCCAATGCCCATTCCTATTCCTATGCCCAAGACTGTACCGGAGAAATCTCTATTTTTATGTATTCGTCGTCTGTCACAATAATTTTGCGCCTGTAAACAAGTTTTACAATAAGCAGAATCACCAAAGTGAGGAAAATCTACAAAGCAAGGTGATGGCAGACGAATAAGCTTGACTAGCAGATGCCATCTTTCATACTTTTATTTGAAATTTGGGCACAAACTGTCATGGCGCATAATAGACCTTATAACAGTCGCCCGTCCGTAGGGTATAAATATAAAAATAGGAAAAGTTTTCCACGAAAAATGGTGGCATATAAATTCGTAACAATGTCGCTGGAAGAACGGAAGCCGGAAATATGCAAAATAAGCGACAGTTGGAGTTGAGTAATGCCAAGTTGCTTGGCGCTTTTGGAGAGTGGCGGGCATTGCCGGGGCATGGCTCTCATTGAGCCAAGTGTTTGACTTGCGGATCTAGTAAATCCCATAATATTACTGCCATCTATATAATTGCGATACAAGTTGGCTCGCTGTGGCCCAGGGCATTGACTTAATGATTGCTTGATTTGTTCGCATTATGCATACGCAGCGTGTGTCCAAAGATTTGCATCAAATGTGAAGTGGGTTTACTTTTTGCTTTTTCTGGTGAATCTATCGAGTTCCTAATATGTTAAATAAGCACTTGGTTAAATTTATTGTTCATGTTGTTAGTGTCATGCTCAACCATTATGCCTAACTATGGTTTAATCTACGCCATTAAAACATAATTCATTATTTAAAACAACAACAAAAAATCTGAAATTGCAGCTGCTGCAGCCATTAGAAAAAACAATAACAGCAACAATGACAATGACAACGACAGCGACAACGACAACGACAACAAAACAGCACAAATTGAAGCACCTTTTTAAGCGTCTAAGGAATTTAATTAATGCAAGTCTCGTGCTGTCTTTGAAATAAAAGCTTGCCACGCCCCTCTGGCTCGCCTCCATCTCCCATGCAAAGCGTAAATTAAAAGGGAAATGTAGCAGCAGCACAACTAAGAACAACTAAAAAACAAAACCAGAAGGGAAGCTGCAGATCAGTCGGATACCCTCGACTGTAGTTCCCTTAATTATGGACCGATTTTGATGAAATGAAATTTACAGAATTATTTGGTATTCATAAGTTCTGCCTACTACTGAAGACTGAATTAATAAGATGCATTTTTATCTCTTCAATATGTATCTCGTTGTATTCTAATTACGTTAGTTGCGAGCTCAAGTGGCGAGGCATCTAACAATTGATATAAACTTGATCTGAGTATTATATGCACCTACCCACATACCAAAAATGGGTGATATAGCTTTTATAGTTTTCGATATCTAAGCTCGTTGTCCTTTCAATGGGTGCAGGGTATGAAAATAATAAATAAAAGCGCCTAACTTGAGTTAGAATGAAATTTGTAGATGACTTCGAAATGCGCTGCAAAAAGACATTTTTGCAAAAGTTGCTTGAGCAGTTGATTTAACGAGCAAGGGAAATCTACAAATATATGGCCAAATGGCAAAAATGCTATATATCTGTCGTTATATTTAAGCGTTTATGCCTTGGTCCTGGCGGGGGAATTGACAGTGGAGGGGCCTTGCCTTCGCTGAACAGCAATTATCTTCATTACGCGCCCAGCGTACTTAAGCATTCAATGGCAAACAAGCAAAAGGAGCAACAAACAAAACAAAAACAAAAACAGAAACAAAAACAGAAAGGGAGCAACAAAATTACAAAAGGAATTTAAAGGACAGACACTGACAATTAGGAAAGGAGTGGCGGAGCAACAGACTCCTACTTTCACTCCCAATTTCCGCGTCCCTCGCCGCCCTCGCATCCCCCTCAGCTGTCTCACCTGAGCAACATGCTTGCCGTTAAGCTCTTCATATAAATGTGGTGCTGATGGATGTGTTTCGAGTGGCGGCAGAGAATAATGTCGACTCTCGACTCTCGACTCTCAACTGTCGACTCTCAAATGTCGCCTGTCGCCTGTCGCCAGTTGGCAGTTGGCAGTTGGCAGGAGTTTCCTGTTTTCGGTGACTTTGACTTTGTTGCCGTTATCAGCAGTGCACAAATCCTGCAGGAATGCGGGCGGTGCGGGTCTTCAGCGATTTATAAAAGCCAAACGGGGCATTAATGGCGACACACACACACACACACACACTGAGAGAAAAAAAAGTGTTGCAAGCAATTTGCGCAATGGCGGCAAGTTCCTTACAAATCCGAGTTGCCAAAATACAAAGACAACAGCAGTAAACGCTGCCCCTTTCCCCCCCTCCCTCCCTGACACCAACCCTGTCATTATTAAGTGCGTGCACGTAACTGACATCAGCGCGCTTATAAATCAAATTCCAAATACTTTTGCCTGCGTGTGTGTGCGTGAGGGAATCTTTGTATATGTCAAAAAAAGTATAAAGTAAACCTGGGTCAGGGTCAGAGAGGAGCATGAAACTCCTTTTTTAAGTTCATGAATTTCGGCAACTCGCACATATGATTAGATTAATGCATTGCGTAATGGCTTAAGCAGCCTTTTCACCTTGCCTTTGTCGCACTTCCCCCTCTTCCCCCCTCCTCCCCTTTTCCACCTTTCCTTGACCCCTTCTTTCCGTTTTCCTTTGGCAACATATCAGACAATCTTCATTGTTGTACCCAGCATATTGTGTATGCGCCGCATACAGTAGTTTATGCACATATTTTGCCTGATTGCCTTCATAAATAATACACACTGTTTCTTCCCCCAGTTTCTGTTTTTCAAATATATGTATTAAATTTGGTTTGCATTCATAAAGTTGAGGTTTTTCTGCAAAATCAGCATAGGTTAGTAATCGTTAGTTAATATTAAGAGTATGGATTTTTTTTATTTTTATTTAACCTAATTGTAAATAAGTAATGTTCATAGTTTTTGTTACTTGAAGAATGGTGCATTTATCTGCAATGCAAAATTAGATAAATAATTATGTATCTTATAATTGGAATATATAATACCTATGCACATTGATTTTATATATTTTATGCAATCATCTTGCGATTAAAAATCGGTGTACTTATCGACATTTCACTGAATTTGCCAAAAATGCAAATATCACGCGTATTTCTCATACTAACTTATTATTAAGCTTATTAAGCTTAGTGTTTTTTTAAATTATAGTTATAAAATATTTAAAAAAATTTGGAATCTTAGAAATATAATATACGAGGCACTTACTGTTTTTATTTATACCATGATTTAATGTTTCGTTAATAACTTCTACCTTAATCGATTTCAATGGATAGTTATATACAATGGTAGAAAGCATATATTCTGAATAGCAACATTCTAATTTCAATATTATGGTTTCTAATCTTTTTCTTTTTGTCGATTAGTGCTTAGCATCAAATATTTAAAAGAATCTTTATCTGTTTATTGTACCGAATTACATTTCCGAAATGGTTGCCTTATTATGCGTTTATCTTGACAGACAGACGGATTAATACAGTGTTAATATTTCCATTTTTGGCTTGCCAACTAAACTGCCAAATTAATGGTTAAGACTTCCAAATCGGCATTGAAATGCACATTTAAACATGCCATAATGATCGATGGCACTTAGGAGCATTACTCTAGCAGGGACCAGATCAAATCAGCTCATCAAGCTGAGTTCGCCAGCTGCTGTAAATTGAAATGCGACAAGGGATTACGAGTTGTCACCAGAGAGATGACGTGTCATTTGAGCTCTGCCACAATGTTGGCTTTTCAAAGAATCAGAATCAGAACCAGAATCGAAAACGGAATGCGAATCAGAGTTCAGCTGAGCTGCAACCCCCAAGAAAATGCTGTCGAATGTTTGCCCCCGACTCGGTGGAAGGATTAAGTACGCAGTGCGAGCACAAGTTAAAGCTGACGAAGCTTTAATAGTATAAGCAAGAACAAATCAATATTAGACAAATCAATCAATGAAACAAAAAACCAACACCGTAAAGCCCTACGATGTCTTCAATGCGTCCGCTACCCATTGGTAGGTGATGCGTTCGATGAGCTTCAGCATATGATGGTTTTGCACCATCCACGAGCTCACAAAGAAAAACGAACCCTTCATGAATCCGAGTCCACGATATGGTTCCAGCTGCAGCGTTGGCTCGACTGCAGCATTCAGACCGTTCACCAAATGCTCAAAGAAGCGCCTATCCTCGTCGTACTGCAGGGCATTCATCGGTATCAATCCCAGCTCCTTGATCACCAGTCCTCCCATGGCATAGACGCTGTTGCCCAGCAGCACAACAAATTCGCAACTATGCTCCGCGGCAAAGTGTTGCAGGGCCAATTGGGCGAACTCAAAGGAGATGAGACGGGTGACGGCCATGGGGAAGAAACAGAGCGCAATGCGCACCAAATGTTTGCCATTGTTGGCGCTGATCAACTTGAAATCGCGACGCAAGATCTGCGGCACCGTCAGATCGTTCATATTGAACATGTTTAACAGCAGCGTGTTGTACAGATTGAGTCGCTGCGATGGGCTCAGCTCGCCCATTTTCTTTTCCAGGGACATCATCATCTGGTAGTCCCGATTGGCAGACAGTTGTGCCACTGGCACCGTTATGAAGTTATTGTTCTGCAGCAGGATTGCGGCATGCAGCAGCTCGAAGACGCGCAGATTCTGGACATTCAGGTAGTTAATGGCGACGTTGTTGAAGTGCTCAGCGATAATGGCTGCACAGGAGCCCATCGGATATATGAAACGCTGACAACTGCTGGGCAGCCTGGCGACCTCAGACTGATAGGGTCGATGGTCGTACACCTCCTCGGTGCAGTGATGAAAGGGGCTGACGTGATGATTGACCAATATGAAGCGACAGTGCAGCAGTAGAGTATCGGGCACATCGTCACGAAACACCAGATGAATTTCGGGCTTAATTTGTTGTTTATCCAGAACAAACTTGACCTCTGTCTTGCTGTTGAAGTCGCGTCGCAGCATATTCAACACGGGCATATAGATCGCTTTATTCAAAGTCGGATTTCTATAGCGCAAATAAGCCATGGCCAGTGTACTCACAACGGAGTCCAAGTCACAGCTCTCATTGGAGAGAACGATGTGCACTAACAATGATGTATTTGTGTGCGGCTGTGATGTATTGATGAAGCTCAACGATTTGGTATTTGGTCAAAGTATATCTCACTCACCCAATCGATTAAACGCTGTGCATGAGTTAAGTAACTTAGAAAGTCCATTGCTAATCACTTGGGTTTTTCTTTATCTGGTACTGAAGACTGTGAATTCGCTCTGTTCGCAATGCTTTTCTTTGCATTCAAATTTTGATCTGTGTGCCTTAACAAAACAATTGTTTCCACAAAATAATTGTTTTATGAACAATGACTGAAAAAAACTGGAAACTATTGTCGTTAGCACAGTTAGTAGACATTTGGAGCTTAGAATACTTGGGTGAAGATTTTAAAGATTTTTGACAGACATTTCACAGACTATTCACAATTCAATAAAAAAAACACCTATGTTGTCTAAAACCATATTATTCTATGCCCAAAAACACAAAAAGCAAAGATTATAATACATAAATAATAAAAGTATACAATTTGTTTAATATCAGTTAAGTTTTTGGAAACTTACTTAAAGAAAAGGTCATCATAAATGTTAATAAATGTTTAAGCTATGTTATAGCCTTTCTTTACAAAGTCACATTTACAATATTCGATTCTTTCCAACTGAATAATCGTACTTTTTTTGGAGTACCCATTGTACAGACAATTAATCAGATTTACGCAAGAATTGAAATGTATTTTTGAACCCTGTAAAAGGATATATTCATCGATGTTGTGAACTGAACTACGATTGGATAAGAAACAGTGAAGATATGCAATAGACAGTAGAATGTCTTATATTGCAAACAAACTCCTGTAGTATTTACTGCGTACTTTTTTTGAACGCAACAGTCAATAGAGAAGATCCAAATCTACGGACATAATATTTGCGAATGAGATTAAAAACCATTAGAGTGCTCTGGGCAAACTGTGGTGTTGCTAAGTGCATTCTAATGGCACTCGACTGTAGAAGTTGCTTATTTTAGCCGAAACTTGTAGCGGAAGTAAGTATGTTGAAAGGCAAGTCTATATTCAGCGTTTAGTTGGCGGACTGGCAGTTGGTCACGACGCCGTCTTGTCTGTCAAATGTGGCCCAAATTGGCTGACTTTTCACATTTGACCTGTACATGAGACGCGTTCGCCATCGCCATCGCCATCGCCATTGCCACCACCATTTATGTGTGCGTTTGTGTGTGTGTGTGTGTGTATGTGTGTGTGTGCGTATTAACAGTTATAGTTGGCACTTTGCTGGAGGGCAGAACGTGTGATTTATGATGCTTTCTACGTTTTGGCTTGCTAAATTACTTTCGCACACGTTGAAGTTAAATAATTTTTTGACGCTAAAAGTTGTGCGCTTTTATTTTATTTCATTTCATTTCATTCTATTTTTTTTCTACCATTTTTTTTTGTCTTGATGGGCGGAAAAACTTGAACTGAAGCGAATAGAACTTTAATAACTGACCACAGCTCGTGGAAAAGCAGTAAAGTTTTCGTCAAAGCAACATGATGTATCTTGATAATATGTATTAAATCTAGCACAAAGTAGTTTCTGCTATTTTAATGTAATTAATATGAGTATAGTCAGTATAATATACAGCCATTTATACGTTTGCTCAAGACTTTTAACTGAAACTAAGCTGTCTTTTAGCCACTTTTGCACATAGTTTTTAGCCATGCGACATAATTAATTAAGTTTGAGTTTAAGTAGAATACATTTTCAATCTAAACAAACATACATTATATAAATATTATATAATGTATAAATTATTTGTTGTAGGTCGGTTGTAAGAAGAGACAACTTGCTTTTGGATGCTCGGATCGTGTTTCAGGTCACTTTTGACATTCGAAAAGCCAACAGAGACTCTATAGAAATGTCCTTGCAATGGAATTGACCTTGATATAAAGTATGTTTCTATGAGCATCTGTTTATTATCTTACTTAGCAGCACTCGACACTGAGAGAATGAAACACTTTATTTATATGGGTTTTAAAGATATACCAGAAAACCGAACATTTTATTCCTTAAACTGAATCAAGTCTTTATACTGCGTAAGAAGTACAGTCTTATCGTTTTATTCATTCAACGAGTACCTACATATTGTAGTATAACATAAATATATGTAGATATATGCGGATAGTTTGTGGATATTGTGTGCGTGGGCCATTGAAATGCTACATTATGTTGAATATTCAATTCAATGTACCTTATAAATCATTTAAATCCTTTTCGTGTTGCCCGCCAATGCCAAAAACTGCTTAACGCCTTTGCCACACCATGTCCTGCCCTTAGCATCTGTCCCTCCCACTTGACATTTTCATTGGTCTGGTCTCTTCATTTTCGCCTTTTTGTTTCCCGATTTCGCTGTTGTCGCATTTTTTGTGCAAATGCTTTAAGCCACTTTCGAATGCGAGTTGTAGTTTCTTTTATTCGTCCGTTGATAGGCCACTTATTTCCTATAAATTTTGTTTTGGTTTGCTTCTTGCTTTATGCCTTCACATATTTATAACTGCTTATCGGTTTGAAACCCAAGATTGATTAACTGCCGCTGCCCGATACTTACTAACTAAAAAGGCAAACGCTTTGCTAGCTGTCAGAATGACTATTTTCAAGCCACATTCATGCCGCCATTTGTGGTGTCCCCAATGACAGAGGTTTTGCTCGGGCATATCTTGGGATGGCACAGAAATAATGTGAGTATATTAAAATATAGAATGATATATCTGCAGGTCGATAACTCTAAGACATCAATTATTTATACTCATTTTTGCAAGTTTCTCTATAGTTAATCACGTCTTTCTTTAACTACTCCAAGGTCAATTGCAATGTCTGAAGATTTTGGTATTTTGATTCCTTTTCCGGTTTCCTCATGCTTTTTGCATTTCAATTCCTATAAACGCTACTTTTGACATTTCCACCTTGTTTTCTACTTTCAAGCTCCACTTTCAAGTCATGATTAGAATGGGAATAAAGTTTTTGTAATGTATTTATATATTCATTAGTATAATCTTTCCGTCATGCAAATATGATTATAATTTTTATTACCATTTCTATTTCCTTTTCGTGTATAATCGCTTTTCTCTGTGTTTATAATATTTCGTTTTAATTTATATATATTTCGATTTCTAAAATATGAAACCGATAAACGTATTAAATCATTAAGATAACATATGAGAATAAGTACAGCAAGATCAGTTGAAACATACAAAAGAAAATATGATTAGAATTAAAAATTTGTATTGAGATTGTAATATGAACAGGATTTTTGTTTTAACTCAAATATACATTACTATTCCAATACCAATTCCCTTTTAAACAACATTGCCCGTTCGAATTTCAAATATAATTTCTATTGCCATTCTAGTCATATTTTTGTTTGTATATCTGTTCCAACTGATAATCCTGCACTTATTCCTTTTCATACATATTTTCGTCACCATTTCTATTCATGTTCCTACGCGGATTCTTTGCCCATATTCATATAACATATCCGTATACCTTTGGACTACCAAATCCATATCTCTATTTTTATGACCACTTAAATTTCCGACCCAAAAAAGATATCAAAGAAGTGCAGAATTGATACTCCCTGAATTTGCAGACCATATTACTGAATGAGTTATTTGAAATAGAAGTTTGACCTATTTCATAAGGAGACGTTTATAAAACAGTAATATTCAATAGATAGATAGCAATGAGCGTTAAATCGAACTTTAAACCAGTTGCAACTGAAAAAAAGCATTCAGATGGAATCATAATCTGACAGATTAAGTTTGAACTTGTCGTACTTTCCCATCAAACTCATTGGTGGTCCTAACTCAACATATCGATTGTTAAAAAGCCGTAAATCAAAATAGTATAGACAGTCAAATGCCGCGTATAATGAAGCATATTCAATAAACTTTCAAACCAATTTTAGCTATGAATAATTTGTAATTACCGTTTGAACGGGTTTCCGGTTGTCCAACGACTTCCGTGACGCTCAAGTGATTTTGTCTGAGAAATATTTCCCGTACGTTAATGTATATGATTTGCACACTTTTTTCTGGGACTATGCACACGATATTCAAACTGATTACAATCGATTTCATATGACTTGTTAATGCATTATTCCAGCCAACACTCACATCTCCAGGATAAACACTGTTAAGCCGGCACCTCACACACACGGATTGTATTTGTGTTTGTGCTACATATCTGAGGATCTGCAGGTTGTTATTTATTTACTCGGCATTTCAATTTGCTTTAGTTGTTTGCTGACTTGGGAACAACAAAAAAATATATCACAAAAAATGACTAACGGTAACTTTGCCGTATTGCCGTATTGCCACCTTGTTGACGTTGCCACACTGTTATTACCGTTAGCACTCACGTACCGTTATGGCCGAAGCTGAAGCTGAAAGCTGAGCTGAGCTGAGCACAACCAACAGCTGCACAGTTCAAAGTTAGACTGAAATTCGACTACATACGGCAGCGGCAGCGGCAGCAACAACGAGCCGCCATCGGCGTGGTGACTTTGACCGTGGTGAATTGGTGAGTAGCGGCCATCGCACAGAGAGTAAGAGTGAGCTTCAACCCGAGCGTGTTGCTCTTTGCCAGCTGTTGATTGACTGTTTCTCTTTGAAGTTTCGCTACCTTTCGTTAATCGCTTATAGACCATGCTGGTACATCGAACGGTTCCCATAATTGATATGCGTACAGGAAACAGCATACCTTTACATGTACACTGAAGGAAATAACAAGTTCGAATCAACTCAATTTGAAAATTGCAATCTTAACGAAAAATCCTAGTAGAAACAAAATAAACTTGTAATGAGAAAAATCAGAATTTAGAATAAAAATACTAATTAAAAAAAAAAATTAATATATATACTGTATAGTGTCTATAATTGCATTACACTTAAGTGCACATTCAAAATAGTAACGTAACAAAATTTAACTTTTATTTTTATACATAATATATTCACACATTTATGCATTTTGTTTCTCCCTGTGTACGGTTGTGCAGTCCTTCCACGTACCCCTTATGGTTGACATTGGCTGGTGTGCCGCATCGACAGCTTCTGCTCCCTTGTCTTTGCAGGCGTATTGCAAATGGCACCGGAAATGGGAAATGGGTTCTTGAGTTTGCGACTTTGGCCGCCAATATTAGCCCGATAGGCAGCAAGCCATACGCCATTTAATGGCGCTGGATTAAAGTGGGGGCCATTACAGTTAGTTGGAAGTAAGAATTCAGTGGATCATTTAAATTGTCTTGGCAAACAAATAGAATAATAAGAATTGAGTAACGGATGGACACAAGGATAATTTCTTTAATTAAAGATTGCATAGAAATTTAAACGATATGGCTTATGGCATTATTTATTACGGTGGAGTTGCTCCAAAATCTAAGCTATTCGATCCATATTATAACTGCAACCATAGTTTAACATACATAATCCATCGAAGTAGTGAAGATATGCAATATCTATATATATATCTATATATATATATTCTTTTTTTCGATCGTCGCACAGTGTTTCACAATGTTTTCGATTTCTGAGAGCTATGCTAAAGATTAATATGTATGATATTACAGCCCATAGTAAATGTTGAGCGTGTCAGAAATATTGATAACTGCACAACTAAGTGCCTAAGTACTTAATTTGGCCCTATAATGGGCTGATGATTATTAATAAAAGCAATTTGCAGTGTTGACTCAGGTGTGTGTATGAGTATCAGTGTGAGCGAGTGTGAGTGAGTGTGTTAGAGTGTGGGTGTGGGTGCATAGTAATTGGAGTGAAATGGCTATGATTAATGGATCTACTTGTAAAGCTTTCATTGCTTAGCAATAATTACAGTTTACTTTTTAATGAGCCAACTCATGCTGAGAGTTGGAACTGGAACTGATGGGGTGAAGTACGACCGGGGATGGTCATATGCCGAAGACCGGGTGTATGGAGGGGTTGGAGGATAGATGGCGTTACAAATTGGACAAGAAGTTTGAAAACAAGCAGCAAGTGACAACATACAACACGAAAAGTTGTTGTGTATTCTGTAGTTGTTGTTGTTGTTGGTGCACATGTGTGTGTAATACATCACTTGATTATGCGTTAAACAAATGTTAGTGTTGGTGCACTGTGCAAAATAAGTGCCACTTCAAATCAATATAAATTATTGCGATTTAGTTAAATTTTACAATTCAAAGCATTATAGACACACTGTATAAAAACAGAAAAAGTTAACGATTTTTATTGTTGAAGCAAGAGTAATAAAATGCTGGAACTATCTCTTGTAGTTATTCAGCCAAGAATAATACAATCTCTATATTAAGTTTACTTGTGAAAATCGGATAAAACAGTATAAAAATTTGAAATCCTAACCATATAGCTTTATTTTTCTCGCTGTGTGTAGCACATAAAAAGCGAAAACGAAACTATTATCATTGTTTGCATTTTGCGTTTAATTATTGTCCTGGGAGTAATAATGCGTAAACAATCTATGCCCCAACTACGTTGCAAGTTGAAGTTTACCTGTGTTGCATGCCCCTTTCCCTTCCAACCTCAAGCCCAAACCCAAAGCCAAGCAAGCCAAGCCAAGCAGCTGGCAGTCTTAATTGAGAAAGAGATTTGATTAATTTGCATGCCATAAACAATTTTCAATTTGTTTATGTGCTTTGAGCTTGGCCTGCACCATAATTAAGGCAAGGCTACGGCGAGTCAAGGCAAAGACGAGGCAAAATCAGCAAATTCTTCAGATGGACGACCGCCTCCCCCACCAACCGACACGCCGCCCATCGTTATGCAAATGCATTTTCCACTGAACAGAGATATGCGAATAGCACTGTTGCCAAATCCACTGTTTTCCCGCCAGATCTGGCTGTTTTTAAAGAGCATCTGCAAGGACATTTGTATAACTGCGGTAAGCGGAAATTCTGACTCTTTAGACACAAGAACCAGCGAAAGTATGCAACAGATTATTTGATGGACCGGGCAGAGGGGGGTATTCTGAAATTTCACGGAGTTTAAGGAACAATTTGATTGATATTTACCCATAACACCATCAAATTAAAGCACATACTTAAAAATATCTAAGCTGTGCTTTGGCTTTTTATTATTTTCCTTCAAATTTATGTTCCCGCCAAACAAATTCTCGTACATTTACAAATTGGCAACACTGATGCATAGGAAGCGAGATAGAAAGAGAGCGAGAGAGCGAGAGAGAGAGAGAGCGAGTGGAAATGGAAAGGAAAAATAGAAAAACGTGGAAATGTCGCCAAGGTAAGCAGATTAAGACGCCTTTGACTTGCCAATGTGCTGCAATCCCAACGCTGCTCATCCGACTTTGTGGCATGCAAATGACGCCGCGCGCAGTGTTGCATGCCGCACTCACACTCGCACTAGCACTCACACTCACACTTGCACTCACACTCACACTTGCACTCACACTGCCGATGAGTGCGCTCTGAATGTGTTGTCAAATATTTACCCAATGTATTCATGTGCAAACAATTACGCGTTCATTTGTGCGACTTTTACCTGGCACACACACTCGCATTCGCTCACATTCACACACATTCACACACATTCACTCACTAATGACCCACAATGGCAGCTCAAGTGTTTGGCTTTGGCTTTGGCTTTGGCTTAAACGCAACTGCCAACTTTCTTGCTTTGTTATGTTTGGCTCAAGTTGAACTTGGCTTAGCATTTGGCTAGCTTTAGCTTTAGCTTTATCTTAGCTTCTGGCTATATATATATATATATATATATTTATTTCTTTTCGGCTTTTATGTTTCATATGCATAATACTCGTACTTCTTCCATCCTTGACCCGTTTGCGTGCCTTGCGCTTTTGTGCGTGCTAAAAAGCCAGACAGGCCAAAGGCTGCGTCTGGCCAACTGGCTGTGCGTGCCACCTGCCCCCTACCCCCTACCACCTGCCACCTGCCTCCTGGCCGACTTCCTCTGCTCGTATATTATATAACACACGCCCAGCTGGCATTTGATATGCAAATTATATATGCAGTTAACGACGTGCTTATAAACATTGAATAGAGCCACCTACGCTCCACAGCAACTGCACAAAAGTCAGCGCTACGAAGAGAGTTGGCTTTATTCTCTCCCCCTTTCCCCTTTCTCCCTTCCCCCTTTTCCCACCCCAATACCCTTCTCCTAGCTCCTACTCAGTTGCTCGACAGCACAAACACTCTGCGAATTAGTGCCACTTCAATGAGCGTCTATCAAACTTCAGGCTCTTAACTGGAGGGTATCTAAAAGTGCCTAATCTACAATAGGCAAGTAGAATTTTCTATTTTAAATAAAACCAAGAAAAAAGACTTAGTAACTAGACTAATGCAATAAAGTCATGAATTAATAGAGTCTACGTTAAAATAAATTAATAAATTAAATGACATTGCATCTTAATCGAATCAAATTATGTTAACAACTTAAAGCATTCCAGCATGCTTGGAATGATTTTGAAAGATTTTTAAAGTAGTAACTAAAATAAATAAATTTATATATTCACACAATTTTGTATTATTTACAAATAAGAGAATAACCTGGTGTTGAACAAAAATAGTTTCAATAAATTAAGTTAAATATTTTAAATGCTGTAGAACATATGAATTGAAGCAGTCTAAAATGCTTGTAAACTAACTTTAATTTACGCAAAACTAACTTGAATTTGTAACTTTTTTGCTTTAATTCTGATTTTTTTATGGCTATATTAAAGATTTAAATTTCAGATTACAATTGTATTATGCGTTAGCCAAAGCAACTGAGGCCTTCTGTTGCTAATTGGATTGAGAAAATTTGTATACTTCATATTCATTCAAAATACCTGAATTGAGTATAAATTTAGGTAAATTTCAGTAATATACAGAATGATTTGTGAGACTGTCGAGCTGGTCTTGTCTGTCTGAATGAATGCATCGATAGAGAGCATGTATGAGAGTTAGGAGTAACAAATTTAGAACAAAGTATATGTATGTATAGGTATGTGAATAACTAACTTTGATGTATATTCGACTTATTCAACTTGTAGAATAGAATATGCACTTGCTCAAATAATTATAATAACCTAATGTTTCTAACTGGTCCAACTGTGAGTAAATGTTCTCAAGTTTAAACAGCATATTCTAAGAAATACATAGCTACGACTAAATAATAGACATTTTGTCGAGTTGTGATTTTATGCCATAATTTTGATATTGCTACGATGATTATGAAATACTTTTTATACCGCCTCTTGCCTTTAGACTGTTTTAATTTTCTTTAGCCTTATGTTGCCAATTTGATGTTCGTTGGCTAACCAAAGTTAAGAACTGACTTGAGCACCTAGCGCTGCTTTTGGTATCTGCAATGTGGTAACAGTTCGTTAAGTTTTGTTTTATTTGATTTGCCTGGCAATAAAATTGGCAGCTCACCCAACCCCCCAACCACCAACCCCCCAACCCTAGCCAAACCGCTGGGGGCATGCAGTCTGTCGCCTATGCAAAACCACTGTCCAGAGATTGGCAAGGGGAGTGGAAGTGGGAATAGGAGACGTTTCATCGACACGCTGAGGTGAAAGACAAACAACTTTATGCCAAGTTGTTAACAAAGTGCTTCCACGACCTAAACGACCTCTTGGCAACGACCTTCGACAGATGTAGAGCTTCATCTGAAGCTGAAGCAGAAGCAGAAGTCGAAGCCGAAGCTGAAGATACTCCTCCTAAAGATACTCCTCCTGAAGATACTCCTCCAAGAAGTCTATGCAAAACGCAAACAGAAATATGCTGGCTGCCCACCACCTTGACAAGACAATTGACTGGAAAATGTTGTTAATGAACTTTGTGCGACATTTTGATTAGCTGTCACTTTTGTTGTTGTACGTGATGTTGGTGTTGCTTTTGTGCCTTTGTTGCTTTTGTTGTTGGTGTTGTTGGTGTTGTTATTGCCTGGCAGGCACTGCGCTGCTGCAGCGTTGTCTGTCCGTCCCGATTGAGGTCAACAAGTGTCGAGAGCAGAGCAATGATGGATGTCAAAGTTCTCAGTCGCTGCTCTGCTCCCTGTTCTTGTCCAGCTTGACACACATTTATATATTGTGCTTTTGCTGTTGCTGTTGCTGTTGCTTTGCTTTTGCTGTTGCTTATACAATGCCATTTTGTCACACTGTGATAAAACACTGAAAATAATAGCAACATCACAACAACAGCAACAATGGTCGGCCGACTGCTGAAAAAGTTTCTGTTTCTGTGCAAAAGTTGTAAACTTAATTTATAGTTTTAAAGCAGCCGCGGGCTGAAGTTCTAAGCGCCTTAGTTGCTGCGTTGCTGCGAGGGGGCGAAGAGAAAGGCACAGCTAGAAAAATGTGTTTTGCTGCTATCGCACAGTGTGCACAGTGGTAGACACAAATCAAAAAAGCTCAATCGAATCATCTTATACATAAAGTGACTCTTTGAATTCTTCTTTTTATTTTAAATGCTTGCTTTTTGCCATTTGTATTTCTTTTCTACATAGATTCATAATTTCAGATCAAAACAAAGCTGGAATTTCCTGCCCTTAGACGCTATTTTTTAGACCCTTTACTTTAAAAAAGTAAAAAGGGTCTATTAGTTTAGTGCAAAGAGGAAATGTGTGTAACACCCAGAAGGAGGCGTGGCAGACCCCACAAAGTATATATATTCTTGATCAGGACGACAAGCCAAGTCGATATAGCCATGTCCGTCTGTCCGTCTGTCCGTCTGTCCGTCTGTCTGTCTGTCTGTCTGTCCGTCTGTCTGTCTGTATGAACACCTAGATCTCAGCAACTATAAGAGCTAGAGACACCATATTCAGGATTCAGGTTCCCCTATTCAGTAAGCAGCACGAGTTTGTTTTAGATTTTGGATACCTCCCCCTCTTCCCCCGCAAACCGCAAAAAGCTGCTGTGGCAACAGTTTTAAAGCTATTGATTTGTAATTTGGTATTTAACTAGTTTATGACATTCTCTATCGACGCTGTGAATTTTGTTTCGATCGGATAAGAAACAGCGAATATATGCCACAGACAATTCGCCGCACTAGGCAGAGGGGGGGTGGTGTGCCTTGCATACGCGGGTAGCTTAGTGTGAGTGCGTCTGATTGTGTTTGTATGTACATATACTCAAAGTAAAGGGTCTCCTACTGTCGGTTACGTTCGACTGTAGCCTCCGTCCCACTGACCTGCCCCGTCCCTATATTTAATAATATTTTATTCGTAAGGTCGATTATTTTTATAGCCTGTGCCCATTTGAAAAATGGGGAAAACAGGGTTAATAATTTGAGTTATAGACTTGTCATTTGGCATTTATATAGACTTTATCATTAATTGCACTATGATCGGATGGAGATATGTTACAGAAAATGTAGTCAACTGGGACAAAAACGAACTGCAGGTTTTCCATCTCTCGGCTGCCCCTGACTGTTGTTTAAATTTTATATTTAAGTATATTTTATATTTAATTTTAAAATTAAATTATTTTTGGAAAATATCAAATTTGTTATAGCAATATACTATAGGATGATGGCTGATGTGACCAATTGTTTAAAACATATTTAAAATAAAGAGTGTTCTGGCTTTTGGTAAAATTATCGATATATGCAACTGAACTATTTTTTGTTCGCATAGTTGCATAGAAGATCGACCACTGTATATCGTCTGGGTGGCGTTGTAGGCGTGGCTATCAGCCAGCACAGCATTAGAGAGAAACAGCGAAGGCTGAAGAGGCGAGCTATACATATGTATAAATTTGCAAATTTTCGCATTTCATTCGCGGCTGTGCGCCAGGCAAATGCCAAATGAATTATTTGACTTTCAGTCTAAAATGGAAACTCAGCAGAAAGTTGCTCCAAACAGTTGAAAAGACGCCGACTTCAGCCTCGACTCTAGATGCTACACTTTAAGCAGCAGCCATTGGCATTTGCATCAACAGCAGCATCCGCATCCGCATCCGCATCGACATCCGCTATCGCATCCGCGTCCCCTGTCTATTAGGGAAAGTCGTCAGCATAATTGACCGCACCACAGGCAGGGGCACCCTGTCAACGCAAAACTGTCGCCACCCTGTGCCCCAGCCTCATGCCATTGACGTCTTTTAAATTCTTTTTGGTAGCGCTCGCAATTTGCACATTTAATGAGCGCCATCTCCCAGCTGGCTTTTGGATCCCAGCTCCCTCTAGCGGCGCTCTCTAGCAACTTAATGTCCCTCTTCTCCTCTGCCCATCTGCCCATCTGCTTGCCTGCCCCTCATCCTGTTGCACTGTGCTTTGGGCATATTTCAAGGTTCTTAGTGCTCAAGTACTGACCATAATGATGTGTGTGGCCAACGTTGCATCGCAATTATAAACTCAGTTTGTCGTCCACAGCTTGCCAGCTGTTCCAGCTTAAAGCTTAAACCCATCAATGGGCCGTCGGAGAGCCTGGGGTCGGGCGCAATCGACTGTAGACGACTTTGGACCTGCAGCCAAGCAAGGAATAACCAGAATGGGCGATATCGATTAGTCGAACTTACCTCTCGAATATCCTGTATCCTATAATTTAAATGTATGTTACAAGCAATGTATTTAAAATTCAATAATATTTTATTGAATAATAGTCCAATAACAGTATGTTTATGACCACAAGAATACTTGTAAGTGTGTTCGTATATGCCATACACAGATATACGAATACAGATTAAAATTGCATACCAAATAAGCAAGGCTTTGGCTCTCCTACATAAGGACCGATTTTGATTAAAGATATTTCAAGAATTAGTACAATGATTATCTTTACCAACTACTGAAAACAGAAATTATGTGGATAAATATGTATCTATTAAAAAGATGTTTGAATTTAGTTCAAATCTTGGATGTCACGCCTCTTCAGCCCACCATGAATATCGAGTAACGATTTTTTAAATGATTTTAAATAATTTTAACCATATGACTGACAAATATCGTTAATCGATGTGCTATGTCGCGATAATCTATTAAATCATCGGTGGTGATCAGGAAATAATAGTAATTACAAAATAACAATAATTAATTAGTTAACCAAACAAATGTGACCAAATTTAGTGGACATCAATTCTGTCTGGAATATATATTGCGCTGATCTTCATATTGTTTAACTATTATAAGAA
Source organism: Hypselothyrea guttata (assembly GCA_035045125.1). Lineage (NCBI taxonomy): Eukaryota > Metazoa > Arthropoda > Insecta > Diptera > Drosophilidae > Hypselothyrea > Hypselothyrea guttata. The sequence continues at coordinate 2,894,528 of JAWNNJ010000194.1, forward strand.
GATACCGAAACTGAATAAACGGAATTAAATGAGCTCATCGTTCATACCAGTTGTCAAGTGACAATAACGATATGGATATGGCAAACAGTGAGTAAAGTGGAAATAGCACTCAATTATTCGATTGAAATTTAATTTTCATTTTGTAAGCCGTTAGATGTGTTCACAAATGTTGCAAAGAATGACACCATTAAGGGCAGAAAAAAACGCCTCGATATGGAAATCGGTTTTGAAGAACTTATTACAAAGTACCAGGGTCTGTCACCTTGGCGGGGCTCTCTAGGGGTTCCATCCACTCTTCCAAATTGATCTAGTACAAAAATGCATCCCGTGGGTAATACTCTGGTAATAAGCACCATTATGCTAGACTTTAAAGCGCGTCAAGTACTTGTGTTCACCTGTCCGTACTCTGTATAATTTATTTAATTCAATTGTACGCAGTTATTGCAGCATAATTGCCTGCAGGCGATGCACAGAAACAAAAATTGAAAATGCTAACCATAATGAGGGGAGGTGGATGGGGAAGGGGAAGGGGAGGGACACGCGAGTGTGTTGTTAATGATTGCATTTTAATGAGATGCAAGATACGGCACATAGCTTACGGCAAATTCGATAATAATTCAGCAAAAATATGCGATTGTAGCATTGCCAACGTAACTTTATTTTGCATTTAATAGGAGTCTATTGCTACAGTCGTACGCAACAGACTGAGGGATTTTCTACAGCTTCATTGCATATCTGCAGGCGTTAGCCAACACTGTTAGTGTTGGATTTAAAGTGCTCCCGCAACTTATTATCAATTTAAAGCGTTGCCGGCGTAGTTATTATTTAATTGGCACATTAATTTAACTACAATGGCCCAATAAAAGAACTTGGTATCATAAAATTTTAATTTATCTTATACCTCGTATAGGCGGGTGGGTCACAAGTTGGCATGGCGAGCATATAATGCAATATATTGAAAAATATAGGGTGTGTGGGGAGTAGGATACATATATGTAGATAAGAATAGAGCACGATTATAAATATATAGTATATACATTTTTTCTTCCTGACGGACTGACGCTCATAAAATAAAAAATTTTCTAAAGCAGAAATCGCATTATTTGAACTTTGATAATATGAATTATAAATAAAAGTTATATAAATAATATTAATATTGCTATTTTTTTTTTACATTTTTATTACAAACATTGAACAGTTAATTTTTAATTTATATTTATCTAACATCTTTTGGACCAAAAAATTATTTGAATAAATTAAAATTTTTTGTGATCTATGATTCGATAACTTTTATAAGAAACATCTAAAAAACTGCGCTAATAAAGGGCTTTCAAAAATTCTACTGATTGTGTGCAGTCTTCTGGATAGTTATTGATCTATGCCTCAAAAATATCATCAATTAAATATAAAAATTAATGAAAATATACAATCAGCAGAACAATAACAATTAAATCAATATAAATATAAAACAAACATATTAAATGTATTAAAACAAATAAAAATAATTCTTTTTTTTAAATATTTTTTTTATATTGTTTTATCAATTTTTATTAACCCAATTGGCGTTGAGCCCAGACTCTTCCATTTTAATGATAGTTTACATTTGCAAAAATGTTATATATATTTGTTTCAAAAATAGAATTCTGAAACTACATATCTAATTTTTGAGCTTCTATGTATCATAATCTTTTCGCCAAAACGATGAGTATCTGAGAGTTGAATTGAAATTGTAATTGCCTTTTTTCTGTAGCCAACATGCAGTGTCAACAATATTTGAAATTGTTGCAAATTACGCTGCTTTTAATGACTAATTTAATAAACATTTTATGCCTATATCAAATGGATATCCAGGTGCATAACCAACTCAGCCATTTTGCGTACGCCCACGGCGGGTTGTGTGTGGGCGTGGCAGAAGTAAATCATAGCGCCGCCAACAACAACAACAATCGAATCGAGTTGGTTACGCAACAAATCTGTGCCAACTGCCACAGCAATGAAGTTTATGTTTTTTAATTAAAATTTGCTGCCCGAAGAATTTGAATATATGCTGTGCGTGTGTGTGTGTGTGTGTGTGTGTGTGTGTGCCATTTTGCCTGTTGTTATTTCAGGCAGCACATTTATCATGAATGAAATTTTATATGAAACGACCACATTATGCGCAGGTGTGCCCAGGTGCGCGTGTGGCTATTTAAAAATGGTCAGCGGTCATAAATTTGGCGCGCAACAACAACAGTCGGAATTACCAGACGCCCTCCAAGCACCTGCCCGATGAACCCCACAGTCATGTATTGCGGCTAAATTATTGTGTTAGAGTGTGCGTGTGTGTTTTTTTTTTTTTTTTAAAATTGGACGTTGACGCACCGCAGTGCATTCAAGAGGCCCATGCGAAACCAGACTTCTGTCTGTTTTCAGCTTCATCGACTCACACCCCCCGGTACTTTCGTTAGGTATGACTTCAGGGGGGGGTCCCGGCCTATTATTGGCTCCCTTCTTGGGGTCTGGAAGCGTGTCGTTCCCTCTCTTCTTGGCGCAGCTTTTTCATGACCGTCACAGCCATTGTACGGACAGACTCCCACCGGATCTGTGAGGCTAGCGTGTGTGTGTGCGTGTGTGTGCGTGTGTGTTGCAAAGTGATTTTTTTAGTCGGCGGCCATTAAGCCTAGGATGTATGTGGCACACGCAGCAGCAGCGCTGACGGAGCTCATCAAGTATTTATACTGCTTAGAGGCATCAATGGCCAAAGCGATATAGACATATCTGTCTGTCTACACTGCGCGAAAAATCACAACAGTCTGCAGCCATCTAAACTGAGCAAGTTTGTTATCTAGCATGCAATTCTGTTTCACTTATCATTATTTGTTTAATTCATTTTATTCCAATTTGTTGAAAGATTTTAAGAAAAGGGAATCGATTGAAATTAAAATAATCCGTTGCATATTTTCGATGTTCCCTATCCGACCGTAATTTAACTTACACCATCGATAAAGAATGCCACAAGCTTTAAAAAAAGCTTTAAAATTTTGACTGGATGGGAGTTATGAAAAATCTAAAACAACTTTAATCTGCTTGCTGAATACAAAAAGCTTTATACAAATTTCCCATTTGCACAAAGTTAATAGACCCTCTTGCACTTTTTTAAAGTACATTAACAATTGACTTGCTTGTGAAATCGATTGCGGCGTTTGCCAATCGATTGCCAGCTACAGTCGATTACACAGTCAAAGCCGAAGAAGGACCTTGGCAGGGCTGTGTTGGTATCAGCAGCAGTTTTGGACCACTTCATGCTTCATTTCAGCCAAAAGCAGCAGCGCTTGACGATTAATTATGTGGGATATGGCTCTCTCTCTCTCTCTCCCACACACACACACACACACGCACACACAAACACACAAATACACATATGTAGATGTTTAACAGGAGCTCAACTCATTTGTGTGGGTGTTGACATAATATATGCGTTCTTATTAACAATTTCGTCGCCATCGTGGAGTCTGATGCCGCTTTTAGAAGGGACAGGGACGGGGGCAAGGCCATGGTGAAAAGAGGGAGGGGGTGTGGCAAAGGTCATTGTAACTCTCAACAACTGAAGCTACATTTGGTTGTGCGTGTGCGTATAAACGTGTTATTTGTTTCCAAAACTGAATGCAGCCTTTTAAGTGGCAATAAATCAGATTGAATGCCTTGCCATGACCTAAAGGATGTTGCTTGTGGCATGTGGCATGTGGCATGCGGCATGTGGCGTGCTTTGGCGACTAGAACACTCTAGACATGTTAGTCAGCTGAAGCAACTTACTTCCATATTTGACTAAGTCATAAAAGCCGAGCCGGGCTCAACCCGCCAGCACCAAATATTTTTCAAAACACAAAAAAGTGAGGGAAGAAACGGAAAAGCCAGCGACAGCATCAGCTACAGTAACCAACGACAAGCAACCGCGAACTACGCACAGCAACTGAACTACACTGCGAAAAACAACTAGTCACTTCATCGTTATACGAATACTTGACTTTGCTCGAGATATTGGATTGATGGGTCAGCTAAAAGTGAACCAATTGTAGGGGTACAATAGACCTTTTAGGTTGATCATAAAATGTAATCGTAACCTCAGAAGTTTTGTTTTCAAGTTTTTCTAATTATCTACATGAGCTTTCAGTTCAAATTCATCTATTATGAGGAGCAATATGTAAATACTAGGGTATTTCATCATTTAAATTAATCACTAATTAAAAAATTTGTTTTATTATTCGAAAATAATTAATTTTAATGAGACAGAAATTTTTTTTCTTATCATCATACTTTTATGCGGTGAAAAGTTTCTTGGAAATAATTTTAATAAATTATACTGAACTTTTCAATTAATATACAGTTATATACAATCACAGCAGCTATAACTTTAAAGTTACAAACTTGTAATTTGGAATTTACGCAGCCAGTGCATCGGATAATTTACATTATAATTTAGAAAATATCGTTAAAATATTTTATGAATTATGTCAAGACAAAATGTATTAATATAAATTTTAATAGTTTAGGTGCCTTTGGTGCAATTTTAAATTTGGTTTCGATACGTCATTGATGCGGAATCGAGTAAATCTAGTAAGTAAATTTTAGTTTTTAACGCAAAATACTTAATGGTTTCTCTCTGTGTAGCTCTGTAGCCGACCCCAAGTCAGGCTGATGTAAGCCAGTCAACGACGCTGGCGTTGAAGTCTTAGCCTTTCCCCTTTTTGGCTTTAATGCTGCTGTCGCCTTCAACCTGCGTCGTTCACTCTCCACTTTCTCTTTCGGCCTCTAACTTTCTCCCACTCTTTCTCTTTCTTTCTCCTGCTGTCTCTCCTGCTGGCAGCGTCGTCTTTGCCGCTTTGTGCACTGCGTTGTTTGTTTAGCGCTCCATAAGCTCTTAAGCTCATTTCGGTTGCGTTTTATTTGTAACTTGAGGCAAATACACACACACACACACACACACACCCACACACACACACGCTCCGCACACACATGCACACACACACATAGCCCGTTGGCCTTATTTATTTAAAATAAAGCTGCCAAGCTGCTGAAAACATTGAGTTAAACAATTGCCCTGCTACAGCTGCTACTTCAGTCTACCCAGGCAATGAAGTCCTTGCCAGTCCTCGCCCAATGAGACACACCCATACCGCAAGAGGACCCTCCCTTCACCTGGGCGAGAACCCACCTGTGAGTGGTAACCCGCTCTGAATCACCCACAACTAGCTGCAGAGGCGACAGTCGAGGCAGCTCGACAAGCGCAGGGGCTATATCAAAATTAACTATACTAAATTTGTTACTTCTGAAGCCTGTGCTTAAAAAGGCACATGGGGTGTCGAAGGTTTGTAGCCCTAATCTGGGTTGTCGGATATTTTTAAACTATCGTATCGTAGATATTGTCTATATTAACAAAATTTCAAAATTACATTTATTTCTTATCTTAAAACACCTAGATATTTATTATTTAGACCATGTACTTTAAAAAAGTACAAAAGGGTCTATTAATTTTTAATTCCCACAGAATTGTGAAGTTGTATAATAATAATACAATACAAATTTATTTTATTTGCAGACCCCAGAGCCTTTTTCGGCTGTCTGACTGTCAGCAATTATAAGAGCTATATACCTATTTGGGAAAATCAAATCTTTCTAAATAAATTCTCCATTAGTCGTTAGAAATTATTAATGTCTAACAATTATATTAATTTCATGAAAATCGGACCATAATTATGAGAAAATTAAAAACTGAAAGTCGCTGGGAAAACTCTTGATGGCCCAACTCTCAATGGCCGAAGAATTGCCAGGTGGCAGTGAATATCTCTGAAAATACTATAAGTTTCTAGAATCACGTCAAATCAATGATTTTCCATGCAAGTTCACTGATTCGCTAAGGTATGCTACAGTGACAAATCTCTTGGACAAAGACCTATAAGTCATTTTGGAAAAATTGGAAATATGTTCAAGAGCATATATCGGCAGTTTTTCGAAGGTCTCGCTCACATTCATTCGTATTCTTTAAAGTAGTATGGCAAGCAGTGCAAACGGGCTGAAAATCAATCAAGTCGACACTTGGACAGACTATTAGGAAACTGGCAGGGCGCAATAGCAGTTCGACTTGATATGCAAGTCAGCCCCATGGATATCTGAAGTTGGTAAAAGAATAAAGGATAAAAGATACTTGCTGCACATGCCGAGCATTCTGTCATTGTTTCACTCAAGTGTCTCGACAAGTGTTGAAGTAGAGGTATTCAGCTGTTAAGGACCTTGACATCGACTAGCAAATGTCTATAATTATTCCATTTACAAATTTAATATAATAAATATCACAATAATACTACATTTTCGGTTGTTGGTCGTTGGTTTCTTAAGTTTATATATTTATTTTTAATTTTTAGGTACAAAAATAAACAGAGCTTTTTATGGTTCGTCGTTTTTAGGTTGAAACTATATCTATAGGGTATTCCACTGGTCAATATTCAGCGTATTCATTATGATTATCTAAATATTCTAACCTGTCATCGAAGTGCGCTCAATGAGGCGCATTGCGAGTCATCGATTATTCGAATGAAGTCTGGCATCGCTGTGCCAGTTGCGAATACTTAGCGATAATTAAATGCACTTTGCGCCAGCTGGCAATACTTGGTGATAATTAAATGCACTTATCGGTTTACAGATCTGCGAATGCGCTTCCAGCTTGCACAGATTTTCAAGTGGTGTGTGTAATGAATAAACACACACCCATATGACCCTTCTGTCAGCCATATTTGTTGCGTCATGGCTGCTCATATGCGAGCACACTCCATTTTGTACTCAATACATATGCATGTAGATGTGCCTGTCTCTGCATGTGTGTGTGTGTGTATGTGTGCCTGCATGTCCGTCTGGCGTAACGGTATTTGAATGTTTTGCCATCATTAGCATTTCATCTTATTTCACTCAAACGCGCAGTCGTGCGTGCAACATTTCAGCAACGGATGGAAGGTGGAGTGGGGGGAGGGGAGGGGGGCAGCAACTCGAGATGAAGAAACAGCAGCAACGCCAACTGCATTCCAATTGTCCGTCCGTGCGCATCCGATGGACAACAAACGGTTCGGAGCAAACTAACCTGATGTATCCATGCAGCATGCCTCGTGCCCCATGCAACCAGCTCTCTCTCTCTCGCTCTCGCACTCTCGCTCTCTCGCCTCAGCATCTGCCCCGCTGGTGATGGTCTATTAATGACCTGAATGCGGAATGTTACTGAAATTTTTTAAGTTGCAGTCAGGAGCACAAGGTTAGGGCGAACTGCAGGATGTGCCAGACACGCGGACGGCATGCATAATTGAATTGCGAAGGAAGCGAAGGCGAATGATGAGAATGATGCGAATGATGCGAAAGACGCTGTCTGGGGATATATTAAGTATACACATAACAGAAGCACACAGCGCCACTACACTCAGACAAATGACCTACTGCAAACAAAACAGCATCAGCCTTAAATCCAGAAACACTTATGTACTTAGTATGGGATCACTAAATATCAATAAATAATAAGTTTGGGAATTTTTTTGACTAAAAATATTGTTTCACAGCTATCCCTAATTTAGTTTAATATTTTAAATTAAATTATTTACTCATTTTCTGCTTTTAAGGCCCTATATTAGCTTTGATTTTATGGAATAATATTTTTGTTTAAATAAAAGTAATAGTTAATTGTTCAAATAAAATACAAATACAATTTTTGCAATGTGCGGATAGAATATAAATAATATATAACGACGTTAACTGTGTATTTAAAATTGTATAAATCCGTCAATCAATTTTATTCCTATTGGTTTGTCTAAACTGCAGAAATTTGAAACTAAGTTAGTTGTGCAACTACAACTAATCACTAATTGAAATTGAAATCATAATTTTGTTCTGTGTAAGAAACATATTGCAAGAACGTGGTTTCTAATTTGTAGAATTTTTAAAGAATTTGCAAACATGTTTTTACGGAATTTTTGCACTATACTGCAAATATGTGAAGTACTTTGAACTGCTTTCTGTTCTTGCTTAAAAATTTATTAAAGTGTACATCTAGTTCAATCGAGTTAATAACTTAGCTGCCAGCATATGCTCAAGTAGCTTGCTTGAGCATCGATTAAAGCAAATTAATGCGTGAATTAAATTAGAGTGGGATTAGGAGAAGAGCTAATTACATGGAGCTCTTTGTGGAGTTTATTCCCAGATGCAGTGTTTTGCAAAGAAATTTTTAAAAATATTTAGCACAATAGCAAGCGTAGCAGCAATGCTTCTTCTTATTGTTTTGTTTGTGCAATGCTTTAATGTACGCATTGTTAGACGACGAGCAAGGCAAAGCCGGCAATATTGTTTCTTCAATAACTTCTGTGTTTCTTAACCGATTTTAATGAGCTTTTAAACATAAATTAATATAATTATAGACTATATATCGATAGCATATATATAATATATATTTGTAGGTAAATTGCAAGAGAGATTGATATTGAAATAAATTTGATCTGCGTACAGACGAACAGACAGACAGGCAAATAAATTTGATCAAGAATATATATATTTTGTAGGATGTGCCACACCTCTTTCGGGGTGATAAGCATATTTCCCACTTATGTAATTTTTCAAAGTGCAGGGTCTAAAAATACTTTCTTAAGCACGAGCACGGGCAATGCCGGCCATAACTGCTTAGGCACAAACGTATGTAGGCGTCTCCATGCTGCTTTCAGCTTACTCCTTCACTTTTCTCGCTCTCTCTCTCTCTCTCTCTCTCTCTCACTCTCTCTCTCTCCCTCTCTATCTCTCTCTCTTTTGAGCCACGTTGTCGATCTAAGCGCTGATAAGACGCAGCAACAGCTGCCTGCTGTAAGCCATAAGCTGCACATGTATGTGTGTGTGTGGGTGTGTGGGAAAGTGTGACAATGTGTGTGTATGTGTGTGTTTGTTAACGTAAGTACAGCTATGTTTATATAACTCCCACTTACCACTGATGTACAAGTACAAGTTTATTGCTGTTTTCGCTGCTGCTGTTTCCACTAGTACGCCTGGCCTATGTGTGTGGGTATTTGTGTCTCAGTGTGTGTGTGTCTGTTATATGTGTGTTCGGCCACGCCCAGCGTTGCTGCCAGGGGCTAACTGAAGGGCAAAGCCACCTTAACGGGGCCAAAATGAAAATTATGCTCTCTTTGGTTTAAGTTTATGAATAACGAGCTTCTCACCTCCAGCTACACTGCACTGTGTGACTGTGTCTGTGTCACGCGTGTGTGTGTGTGTGTGTGTGTTTGCGTATGTGTTGCTGTTATGTGCTCTCCAAGAAAGCTTACAGAAATTTATTTGGTGTCATAACTATAGACCCTCACACCGTTCGCCATAAGCGCGACTAACGTGCCACCTCTGCCGATCAAAAGGTGTTAAGTTCTGTTGTTACAGTTAAGCGCCCGAAAAACCGCAAAGACATGCACAGCAAGCAGCCTTATGTTGACACACACACACACACTCACACACACACACACACACACACATACACACCTGTGCATGGCAGTTGAGAGCCACGGCAATGGCAGCTGCTAGACAAGCTCAGCTGTTGCTGCAAACTCTTTCCATCACGTAAAACTTCGGGGAGGCTTCAGTCGGACACAACCGACATCGCACGAATTGCGGCATCCATGCTTTTTATTACCTTTTTTTTTTGTTGTCTGAAACACGCTTTTATGGCAAAGCACGTAATATAGTTTCCTTAATAACTTTTGCGTTTATTAACCGAATTCAATGCGATTTTCTTTGCTATGATGGCAACGCGTGTTTTTTTTCAGTAACAACAATCTATGTTCAAAATGATACTTGTTCTTTGCTTATTATCGATAAAGACGGAAATAAAACGTAGCATAATTTCATAATTTGATCTTAAGTATATTCGCTGATTTTACCTTTTGTTTGGGTACAGCGTATACAAAAGTTCTCATATATGAATAACATCGATCCGAAGAAGTTCACTTTATTGAATATGGTTCTTCTTTCCAATTATATTTATTTGCAAGTTGTGGTGCATCATGATTAATGGATCCATTTAACTCGATGGTCAATAACTCATATTATTTCATAACTTATTATATTTTTTATGTTCTACTTCATAATTTTATGTATTTTCTTTATACTTCTTCTTATTTTTTGCGTTTTAATACAAATATGTCTATTGAGGGGATTGAATTTCAATCGGATCCTGTAGCAGAGTTTTAACAAAATTCAGCGTTCACAATATAAAATGTTATTGAGAATTTGCTTGAAAAATCAAATAAAAAAGTTCTGGAATTAATTCTACCTGTTGAAAAGAAAATAATGCACAAAATAATATTAAATACAAACATTATTTGAAATGAAAAAGTGCCAACATATTATTTGCAAATATTTATGCAATGTTTTTATTTATTAAGGTAAATCAACTCTATGAATTCTTATAAAAATACAAATTTAAATATGAAAAATATAGTTTATGTCAGTCATATAAAAATTTAATCACAGGGATTGAGAAACTGTGAGAACTGCAGTGTTTAAAAAACCAACTCCATCAGAGTTGCAACAAAATGAGCAAAAAACACTTTTTGTGGAAAATAGCGAACAAAACAATGACAATACTTAGATGAAGCGCAAAAACTTTATCACTTTTTAGCGAAAATAGCTAGAATTAGCGCCCACAAAAGTATGCTATAATACACTATGTGAATTTAATTTCTTTAATGGGAATACGGCCTAGCTCGAGTGCATTCGAGAATGGCGTTGAAATATGCTTTAAATAACAGTTAGCACTTTTCAGTTAAATCATATAGAGTTAAAAATATTCAATTTTTTTTCGGATTGAACCTCTTGTTATTCGTTTTTAGCGATAAGGGCGTAAAGGAGGTGTGGCATCAAACATTTGAAATAACTTTATCTGCGTGTCTCTTAAATTGTTGAATGTATTCGATTCAAGTTCATTGTAGGCGGAAGGGGTGTGGCATACAAGGTTTGAAATAAACTTGATCTGCATTTGGTATACACCGTTTAAAACTAACCAAAACGGCTTCTCTAGCTCTAATATTTATTGAAATCTCAGAGGTCATACAGACAGACAGTCAGACAGGGTTAAATCGACTCAGCTCGTCACCCTGATCAAGAATATGTATATATATGTACTTTGTGGTTTCTCCAATTTTACAATGGTGAATAGTATGATATATTAAATCGTGTTTCATCTTCTATTCGCTCTTGCCGGCACGATGAAGACTACGGTGTTCAATCGATTTATTACTCCTTACACATAAGTAAGTTGCAGGATTCGGTACTGTGATTCATATGAAATAGTTTCGCCACGGTAAAAACAAACAATAAATAAATAAATAAGTTTGTGCAGCATGTTGATATCCGTGCAGCAGAGCATAAGATACAAGTGTGCTTAGAGCTCAGAGAAATGGCTGGTATTGAAAAATCACTTATTTGGATATCCGATCTGATTTGATCTGTTCTGTTCTGTTCTGTGTGTCTGACTGACTGCCAAGACATAAAACACGCAGTAATTTATGGCACATTTCCAGCTGAATTCGGAGTCGTCGTCTGTTGCGCTCATAAAAGTCGCCTCACTCCTGTCACGCCACAGGGAAATATACGAAAGGAAGCAACGGGTCAAAATGGGGCAACAGGGAAAATCGCAATAAACTGCCAACCGAAATCAATAATGCGCGCGCCTCACAAATGTGGCCATAAACTTGCAAAATTTCTGATTGAAAACAAAATGCAAAAAACTCAAATCAACTATAGACGCTATAGTCGAGTGCACTGGACTATGACAGAAGTTGTATGCGATTGGCTCCATTCCGATCAGCCCAGTTCGGTTCAGTATAGTTAATTGGCCAAGGCATACTCGTAGACCCCATTGAACTGTTGAACACAAGTACAGTACAGTGAGGGAATAACGCAAGTAAAGCCAAATCGGAAGTGACCTGAGTCGTGTCAAATCAACTTAAATTGATTTCTGCTTATTAACAGCGTCGAGTACCATAAAGACCACTAACCGGAAAAGTTTTTGCTCGTTATGCGAGCCCAGCTGACAAGTGAAGCAGATGCCTCAGTACGACAAACTGCCCAAAATAAAACTTGCTGATTACGTTTTCCCCACTTGCCTTCGCCTTCGCCCTCGGCCTCTCCTCTTTGTCTTTGTCTTTTATAATCAAATGTAATTTGCATAAATTTACAAACATTCAAATACAGCCAAAAACTTTACACACAGCGTCGAGTTGCAGTTTCGGTTTCAGTTTCAGTTTCTGTTTCAGTTTCAGTTTTCAGTACAATTTTTGGCCACAATGGCCATGTTGAGGTCTTGGAAGCAACATATTGCACTCATCTGATTCACTTTGACTACGCAAATGGTGATCGGCGCCAGCGACAATTTATTTCAAAGTTTACAGTTCTTGTGGCCTATAAAATATAGCTATTCTGGACAGATATTTATTATATCTGGCAGCAACATTTTCGGATGTCAAATTGCAAATATTAAACTAAATGTTAAATGGTTAATTTTCATTCGGTTTATTAAGATATGGATACAATAAAGTTTTAAACAACAACACCAGGTTTTTTGTACCCTGTGCCAATTGAAATTTGTTAAAGGAACACAGAACACAAAAGTTATTAGCGAAACATTATTGCAGGCAATGCGAAGGTTAATTATATTATAATTGAGAAGTTAATACTTATTCAAGTCAGAAGTAAAAGTGAAACTGAACTAAATCAATATATTTTGATGATTAATGAACTAAAATCATTCAATAATTGCAGATCAAATTTTTGGTTTAAAGAATAATTATAGACTGCAGTCCGGTTAATAGTAAGCTCATTGGTATCGATGAATTATTTGCCAGCTTTCAGCACTAATCACAGCTGATTTAATTGATAAATTGTGTTTTTGTGTGTGGTAATGTGATCTATGCAGTATGTCTGGCATATTAATTGGAAATTGATTTGTGTTGACAGCCTGTCACATTTGTCGGTGACCAAAGAACAAAGTGCCAACAGTTCAAATGAATGTTGAGAGCATGATGTACGAGAGTGTGATGATGAGGGGGTGTGAGAGTGTGTCTCTCATACATCATGCACACATTGTACAATTAATATGGTCAACAACGGATGTAATTACTTGCAGTATGCCCTTCTTGGGGCAACTCAAACACAATGTGCTCCACTGAGCTGAAAAATTATTAGCCCCATGCCGAAAGGGGTCTTAACCACTCATCCCGTTCTGGTTGCCCCTCGGCTCTCCTCCGACTCCATGTCCCTTTTGACCAGGCATGTTACAGTGTGCTAATGACGAGCTGTTGATTTGTGTTGTTCATTATTCGAGAGCGAAAGTTGCCTTAGGCGAGGCCCCATAACTCACAACTTTTACTCCATTATGTTTGGTTCTGTTGGCAGCTGGGAGATACTTAGTCTATGCCGAGTCGTTGGAGGAGCCCAGCGGACGAACTCTGCAAAACTAATTAAAACACGTGAAAAACACATGTAAACTGGCACTTGCCCACAACCGAATACCAAATGCATATGAATAATTTAAGGCTCCGCATGCAGCTGGAGAGTTGCGAAAGAGAGAGCGTGTATTCTGCTTGAAATATTCTATACCAAATGCTGCTTTTCGGATCTTGGCAACAGTGACAAGTTGGCTCGATTGCATTGTGCCTTAACTTTGAAACTTCAAAGCTGTTGAATATAAATAACTTTTGGAATGGCAACTTCACGGAGGCACGGAGTTTTCGAAACTGTTCCAACTTATCTAGCTGCCATTAATATTTCCATTTTCAGTTTCATTTTCGTTGCAGGGCAAACGTCTGTTGCAGTGTATTTCCTTTGCTGACAGTTTAATGAGCCAGGTAGCTGCTAGCATACTGGACAAAAGCAGACCGCTGTGTCACTTGCCGGAAATTTGAAGTGCAAACGGAAGTCGCTCATATTACGTCACACACAAGAGAGTTGAAAATGGGTTTCCGCTCTGAACAACACTTCCGCTTGGCCAAAGTGTGCAGCTCTCACCGTTTAAATTCTCTCTCTCTCCCTCTGAGTTAGGGCAATTAAGTTTGTGCCGCCGCCATTAGGAATTCTGAAAACAAAGCATATTCGAAACGTCAAAACTGTAAAACTAAAATAATATCAAACATAAAATAAAAGCACAATTACCCATAATCCGTTAACGCAGTTGAACTTTTGCTTTGCATTCCGCTCCAGTTTGGTGTCCAGCTTGAATAAGGGCACAAATGCAATAGCCAAAGCAAACATTCAACAGAAGCAGCAACAGAAATAGAAACAATAAACAACTCTGACCCAGCATCGACAAGTGTTAGGGGAGGAATAAACAACAAAAACAAAAATTCAATTACGAATCGAATTCACTACTTGTAACCGACTTTAAAGCCACCGAGGATGTTCGCTTCTTGGAGAGGATTATAAAACCTTTTAGTTAAATATGTAAATACGCACAGCTCTTGTTTTTAATTACGATCCTATTAACAATTTGATTTTATTTATTTATTTAGAATTAAGGATGATTACAATCAGCGACTCATTAACATTTTATTGTTTTGTATTAAAGCAATATAATTACAAAATAAATTATGGTATTGCAGCATTTGTTATAGTTTGCACTTTACAATTAGTAAGCTTGAAAAAGTATATTGTAAAGCAAACCTTAACTGATAATGTTATCGGGAGCTATTGGTGGCACAGGCACAGATGCCAAGTTGGAGTTGGAAATAAGTTTCTTATTTGTTATTTCTGTTATTGCACTTCGGATGGATTTTTAAATGCACCTATTCTATGTGCTAAGCGCTCTTTCTCTTTGGTAGTCTGTTGCTGGCATCCTGAATTCCGGAAATCTGAATTCAGGGACTCTGAATTCCTTTTGTCAAATCAGATTCCAATAGACACCAAATAAGTTGTGAGAGTTGCTATATAACAAGAAGCATTATCTTTCCCTTTAATACAACGTAGTAAATGATGGCGCAAGTGCTTATCTAATATAATATCTTATTTCGATTTCAATTTCGATTGTAACACACATGCGGATTTGCACTCAACACAATCGATAGCATTTTCCACGCTGCCAACTCAACCCAAGCAATTTGCGGCCATTGCAAATGCGTTGCAACCGGAAGTGAAATCTAAGAACCGTTATACTCGTATAGTATTTGTGGCACACTTGCGCGAATTTCGCTATTGAGTTAAAATGTTTGAAGTTCCCACTGCAGAAAGTGGGGCGTGTGTGTGCGAGCACTGCTGGCTGGCACTGTGCGGTTACGCTATTTGCTCGCCATTACAAATGCATGTGTGTGGCTGTGTGGGTGTGCTGGTACACTCAGAAAAACAACACAGCTCATACTTACATTTGTGTGGAACAAGAGTTTCCAACGGCAGACTGGGTGAGAGAACACAACGTGTAAAAAGAGCGTTCAATGAAGAATGAAAGGTTCAGGTTTAGCGACAATTGAATACAAGAAAATACAAAGTACAATTCTTGTGTTAATGAATCATGTATATCTCATAATATTTCCAATAAATTATAAGTTATTATTTAAACATTTTCGATGTATTTTTGATTGGAAGAAATAAGAAAATCTCAAACAGCTATTGAAAGATTTTTTCGCGTAGCAAAAACACTACTTTAGAAGACAAAAAAATTAGCTAAATTTAGATTTTAATTCCAGAGAAAATGAATAAAATAATAACATGTAAAAGTAATAATTAATAAATTTAAAATAATAAATATGCAGAGTAAAATTATTACATTAAAAATAAATAATTAATAAGCAATCAAAAGCAAAATCTGCAATATATTTTCATTTTGTTTCCACTTGTATAGTGTAACAATATCCATGTTTGATGCAAAATTATTTTTTTAAATTGAAACGAACAACCATTTCGCCCAGTGTATGTGCGTGTGTGTCTGTTTTTGTGTGCAAACTGATTGTTTTTGTTGCATTCGCTGAATTGTGTTTGTTTGACAATTTGTGAACCTAAAAAGCATTCACTTTTGAACTTTATCACGCTTTTTGGGCGCATGGGCGTGTGGGCGTGCCATTCGACAATACACTGATAATACACTGTGTGTGTGTGTGTGTGTGTGTGTGTGTGTGGGTGTGTGAATAGCTGGTTACCAGCAGATTTTTTTGGCTGCTCTTGTTGGTGACAGTTGTCACTGTATCTCAATTGCTCTCTCCCACACACACACACAGACTCACACACACCCACACACATACACTCACGCACACACACACACACACATAGAGAGTCGAACTGCTTTGCTCTGGCGCGCTTTTTGGCCTGCTGTGCGCTTTACACTTTACACGTTTCGTTTGCTTTTGGCGTTCAATTTAGTTTGTGTGTTTGTGCATTGGTGTTGGTGTTGGTGTGTTTGTGTTTGTTGTTGTTGTTGCCGTGGTTGTTGTTGTTGTGGTTGTTGTAAGTGTTGTGGTTGCTGTTTGTCAATTTTAAATTACATTTTATCAACTTTTGCCGGAGCAAAATTTTAATTAAACTTTGATACGCGCTCAGGTCTTAATTTTTTACACAGTCGCCATATTTAAATCATTTCTTAATGCATATTTATTTCTGCCACTTTTCCATGCTGCTTCTCTCTTACTTCCTTTCTCCCCCTCTCTCTCGCATTCTCTCTCTCGGGTCGGCCATTTTGGGTTTAGTCTTTGCCGAATTGAACGCCATCTAGCGAGCAATTAATGTGATTTATGATCGCACTTCATTATCCGCAAAAAAAGCAAATAAAAATGAGGCAAAGTTGGGAAAACATTGTTCGATGCGTGTTTTGAAATTTAAAGAATCTGCCACGCCCCTCACTGACGCCCAGGCCACACGCACACACATGCGACCATGCACGGTGAGCAAACATGCGATTAATAATGAAAGAAATAAAAATAAAGTATGCATAAAATGAAATTTAAAAACAACAACGAAACATGGGAAAGGCTCAAAACGCACAGAAAAACGTATACAAATACGAAATGCAAAAATAAAACAAATGCAAAGAGAATGGGAACGAGAAGGAAAAGGAGAAGGAGAACCAGAACCAGAAACAACAACAACGAATTAAAATAACTGTAGAGCCGAAGCTAGCAGCAGGCCCTGGAAATCCTTTTGTGACAGCCTCTCTGGGGCGGGCCAATGTGGCTTGGGAATTTAAATATGCGCCTCATGTAGATGCCTCTTCTGCCTCTTCTTCTCTTCTGTCCATCCATTTTTTGCGTTTTGTTTTTTATTTATTTATTTTATGTGCGCGGCTGTGCGTGCAAGAAGCAAGGCGCGTACAAAACTGTTAAAAAAATTAAGAAAGCGCAACAAAGAGCCAGAAAATAACAGCTGAATTAAGAGCCAACAAATTGCAGTGTTATATACGAGTTGCAAATATATATATATGTTAATATTGTATATATTTCTGGGTCACTTCAGGAGTCAACCAGCAACTGAGCATGTCCTGGGAGCCCAAGAGCCACAGTGGGGCGTAATAACTTCTGAATATGCCATCAGTCCGGGGAGCTAATCACTTTTTATTATGGCATTAGTGAGCTTTGTGTTGTCCTTGTCTCTCCCGTCTGTCTAGAGAATCTTCTACGAGTTGTAAACAATATCTATAACAATAACTGTTACAATAACAATGGCAATTGCAATCAGTTGCCATTGAGCCAAGCAAGATGTTTCATTTCAGATACGCTGCAAGTGCCCATCATTTGATTAAACAGCGTCTGAGCAAATGCCCAAACAGACGGGGTATGATGGGCTTGTAGCCATGCTGACTCATTTTCATTTTTTTTTATGCTAACGATTGCGTCCGACTGAAGCCCACCCACCGGACTGAGTTTTGTCGTTCAGTTATTTTTGTCGTTTCGCAACTTTCATTTTTTCAGTGAATGCATTTCAAATGGAATGCAGAGTTTTATTTTTATTATTAAAGAGCAAGTTCTACTCGGAATTACTTGGCGCAGCATGTTTTTTGTGTTTATAAAATATTTGTTAAACAGAAACAACATGTACAGTGCTGTAGCCAATTTAGGAAATGCAATAAGGACTTTAAATATTTATTTGAGCCGCCGACCAAAACTTAATTTTAAGTTTAAAGTATGATGATTACCCGTAAATAATTTTTATCACTTTGAAGTACCATTTTTTTTAACGTCAACGTTTGTTATTTTAAAGAAAAGTCCTTTAAAGTGTTTTGTTTTTATAACTTATGATTTTTCCTTGCTTAAAATAAAACTTACAAATAGATCAAGTCTGGTTTAGAATATATTTTAGATATATTCTACTTGTGTATTTTAAAGGGTGAAAATATTGCAATTACATTATCTTGGAAAATATGAATTTTATTTCTATTTACCATGATCATATCCCATCATGTTTAATCATATTATTAATCATATTATTGTATATAAACAAATTTAAAGGATATCTCCCCTAAAGCTACTTTGTGGCAATCTAAAATCTATCTACAGATTAAGACACACGAATATCGGTGTAATTAGTAATATAAACTCGCAGATATATCAAAATATGTAATGTGCTAATGACACTTGTAGATTTTTATTATCATTTACGCTAACTTGCATGGAGCAAATGTCTAGGACAACCGCAGTGTCTAAAACACCTGTAAGCTTAACCCCAAGTAGAGGCCTAATCAAGTGGATGATGCTGAAGATATTCTCGAGTGCCTGTAGCAAAATACAAATTAAATAAATGGAAAGAAAGGAAAAGCAAAGTCTGTAAAAGTGAAATACATTGAGGGAAGACAAAAGTATCAAGCTCAAAAAAATAACTTATTAAGCCAGCAGGTGGAAGGTGTGCGTATGTGTGTTTGCTTAGGTGTCTGTGCGTGTGTGTGTGTGTGTGTGTGAGTGTGTGCGTGTGTGTGTGTGTGTGTGCTAAGGAGCAGTCAGGTGTGAAATTTTATTGAGTCGAAATACGAAATATATGCAAATTACGAAATAATTTAATGGTGCGTTTAATTGGGTTTTTAGCGTGCACGCAACGACGACGATGACGATGACGATGACGATGACGACGATGGGAGATACAAAAATGCAGGGGAAGAAGCAAGAAAAAACGCACACGGGGAGGAGGAGGGGAAGGGCGTCCCTGGCAAGAAGGATTGTATGGGACTGATTGGAAAAGTTTTTGCCATTTGGCAAAACGAATCAATTGAAATTGAGCACTGGCAATGGCGCTAATAAGAATTTGATGTGCGGTTAATGGCTGAGCCGCAACAGGCAAATCGGGCCAAAGCGGGGGCGTGGCAGTTGAAAACTGAAAGAATTAAATGTGAGGCAGGGCGATGGCAGCCGTAAGTCAAAGTTTTATCATTAACGTTACAAAATTGTCAGCGGCATTCACTATGAGCGCGCAATGAGCCGATAAGCAGCTACTCAGAATTATAATAAAGCCACTCAAGTAGAGTGCAAATATTTGTGTTTTTATTTTTATTTTCGCCATTCTCTAATAAGCTCTCTGCTGATTGACAATGCCAGCAGGAATGCGACTCGCGGTACATGGTACAGTTGTGCAGCGCAATTTAGCCCAGGTGACAAACTCATCAATGGCAACATCAAGAAATCAAGAACAAGAACAAGAAAAAGCCAAAGCAAAGTCAAAACCAGCTCGTGTATCCCTAAAAAACAAGCCATGGAGGCACATATGTAATGTCGGTTAGCTTCAGCTGTTACTGTAGCCATGCCACCTGCTTAGCTTG
Organism: Hypselothyrea guttata; assembly: GCA_035045125.1. Lineage (NCBI taxonomy): Eukaryota > Metazoa > Arthropoda > Insecta > Diptera > Drosophilidae > Hypselothyrea > Hypselothyrea guttata. The sequence goes on from JAWNNJ010000194.1 coordinate 2,914,291, forward strand.
TCAGTTAGTCGGCTCTTACGTGAGCTTCGCCTTCGCTTGCCGCTTTTTATTTGCCTCGGTTAAGTAATATGAGAAAATACGCCGTAGTCTGCCGTGCCGTGCCGTGCTTTGCCCCGCCGTGCTCAGATGTGGTTCACGCTTCATACTCCGCTTGGACTCCAGTCGCTGTCGTTGGCAGCAGCCGCAGCAGTGGCAGCCATTATAAATTATTATTCATGAGCGGATGCGGATATTGAAAAGTTTCATTTTGTTGTGGTTGTTATCGTTGTTGCTGTTGTTGCTGTTGTTTGTTGCTGGTGTTGCTTCTAGCGCGTCTATTCAATTTTTACGTCGTCGTCGTCATCTTCTGACTTTGCTTTGTTGTTGCACTTGCTAGTCTGCTGCTTAGTCTTCGTCTTCTTCGTCTCCTTTGTATACTAGTGTGTAGCTTACATTTCTGCCTCTCTTCTCTGCATTTTGCTTTTATTTTCCAATTTTTTCCATACATTTTTCCGTTCGCTTTCAGGCTGTGTGACGCGCGTGTTGTTTGAAAATTAGATTTGTGCACGTTTCTTGTTTCGTATTTCCGTTTATCGGCATTTTTTCTGCTTGTCTGTGGCTCATTTTTTTGGTTATTTATTTTCGCTGGCTTGTAATGCCCTCTTAGGTCCCAAAACACAGCTAAACATTCACTTAAATCTATTTATCCAAATGATTCATAACTACTTAGTGTCAAGAAGCTTAAGCTCTTTTTTTTTATTGATAATTCAATTTGCTATCGAGATGAATTTTTGAGAGTGTGTTGTTGCCTTAACTTTATTTCTGTATTTTATTTTGTGGGAGCTTTGCATTTGTTAACTTATTGAGTTGCTGATTTTAAACATTCCAACATTAAACAATGGAGCTTCACAAGTTTCAACTATTGCATTACGATCTGATAAAAAGCACTAAGATATGCAACAGACAGTTTGTCTACTACTATCGGTTACTGAACGACTGATCTGCTTCGTCATTTCTTTTACCATAAAAATCATTCAAGAATCTATGTGAAAAAAGGAAAATAGGCGTCTTATTGAATATCTAAAACAATCTTGATGTGAGAATCTGAGAGATGAGATGGGAATCTATATATTTTGTATGATAGATCAGACAATATGTGAAGATATACCCACGTATATATCTATATATGTCATCCCTATCAGCATTGGCATTCTGCGATTCTCGTGTACTTCGATGTCTGGCTTTGGTGCTTTTAAAATTGATATTCCATTGACGTTTGGCGACCTTCTCCCTGGCGCCCTGAACCAACTGAAGTTATTTATGTGCTCGCTTACAACTTTGTTGTTGTTAATGATACTGTTGTTCTTGTTGCTCTTGTTGCTCTTGTTGTTGCAGAAACCAGCAAGCCGCATTGATTGAAACAAACTTTCGCTGCTGTATTGTATTATTTTCGGAGCCAAGTGTCGTTGGCATATCTCTCTTTTCGACTTACCCGTTGTGTCTCTTGCCCTGCCCCAGCCCGGTATTTCTAGCAATGTCTATTCGAATCCCAGCTCCGACAATGTATATAATACACCCATTCCCTCAGCTGTCGCCATCCAGGGCTTGATTAGCGTCGTTGGGTGACGTGCGAACTTTTTAATCAAAGTTCCCCAATGGCCCCCAATGACACAGCAGCCCAGGCAAATCGATTCCGACCGAAACGGCTGTCGCAATTAAGAGATTGATTTTACACTAGACTGAAACTTGTTCTTGGCCCTCCAGTTGTTGCCACGTTTATTTGCTCATCCATTTAACAGTGGCTTGCAGGCAGCTGTACTGCCAATGCCACATCAGAATGCACACGCAGAATTATTCATAACGTAAAACGTGGGCAGATTTTTGGCTGCGGTTCACTAAAAGCCTTTGGCCCAATCTGACCAACAAACTCTGCTGCTGATCTAATTTAAATGAGCGCGGACTCGCTCCTTTATGCCTAAAGCGCATAAAATCTCATACGCAAACCGGATATGGCCTTTTTATGGCATTAAAGTGCTACTAGCTACACGTTGAACCCACCTTTTCGCCACACAAGCAAATAATAAAATAAAAAACCAGAGCGAACGGAGCTGATCAGTCGGACGTAAACGACAGCAGCAGATCCTGTAGTCGTGCAAATTATCTCTTGCATATCGTTGCTGTTTCATATCTGAGCGCTATGAAATTCACACTGCTGATTAGCGTAAAAAAGGGGGGAGCTATCAAAGTTTTAAAAGTTACTTATGAACAAGCCTTAATTCCAGAAATTGGTGTACGTAGCTTTAAAAGTTTGCGAGATCTAGGTAACGGGATTGCTTTTTTGCAGCTGGTGGAGGAAAGAAAGGGATATCCAAAGGGATAAAAAAAACCTTGAAAAGCGTACAGCATAGGAGAACCCGCATATCAAAAATGATGTCTCTAGCTCTTTTAGTTTGGGAGATTTAGGAGTTCCTATGGAAATCAGATAGACGTACATATGGCTATTTCATCGGATCAAGAATATATATACAGACTTTTCCTATTCGCACTAAGTTAGTAGACCCTTTTGCACATTTTAAAGTACAGGGCCTAAAAAAGAAAAACATTGAAATGCCGTATGCCGCAAAGTGAACTGCAAAATTGAAATATTTTGATGTTGGCAGTAACTTAATGTAGAGCCAGCAGCAGTCCCAAATTCACACAGACACGCACGCACACACGCACACGCACGCACACACGCACACAGAGGAACATTCGTGTTGAATTATAATAAACCAGCAATGGGCTGGCACAAATGCCGGAAATCGCTAGTGAGACGAGACCTGGCCCTGGCCGTGTCCGTGTCCGTGTCCGTGTCCATCCGCTTTTGGTAGGCGGGGCATACGAGGGCACGTTCAACCGACATTGGCAAGGGTTGCCTGAGGTTCGGCTGGTATTAATATCCATTAGATTTATGTTAAGCAAATGTAACCAAAGAAATTACGCTTTAAAGTCGACCCATACGTACCCATACCCCTCCCTACCCATGCCCTAAGTCCTATATCTGTTGCCTAAACCCAGCAATAGTTTCAGTTTCCACCTTGCAACCACAAAAAAATAATCAGCAGCAATTTTTCTTCGATACCAGTAATGCCATAGGTCTAGAGTATGGACAGTTCCACATTAGATATTTCTCCAGCTGTTTTATTTGGTGGATGGACACGGGCGGAGCTAGGGGCAGGGGCAGGGCGGGCTCTTGCCCTCATAATTAAATGCCCTGGCCCGGCTGCAAGCCTTGCCAAGTCTTATTACTCAATGTTGAAAAGGCTAGCTCGGCACGTACATGGGCCATACATAAAACTGCCGCCCATTTTGTATGGTGCTCATGGGGTCTGGACTTTAACACTTTGGTGCCCCATTAAGGCTGCAAATTGTTAAACGTGGCTTCCTAATGGAGCCTTGGCCAACCTGAGTAAACGGGTTACCGCCAATACAGTTCTTGGCTCTTGCACAGCAACAAAATTGGCCAAACTTAATTAAGGAATTTTGTATTTATATTACTTCTATGTTTTTTTAAATATTTGAAACTAAGAATATCATAAAAAGGTGTAATTAAAATTAAGAATGTAATTAAAGTATAAGATTAAGTTATCTGCGAATATAATAAAATATTCTAAAATTAAATTAAATTTAAGAAATCCAGCATTTCCTGCAGGGTTTGAGGAACCCAGAAAAACCCAATCAGATAGAAGTAAATGTTTGGATGAGTTAATAACTGATAAAATTGTTAGTCTAGAAATTGGTAAAATAAGAAAAAGCTTGATTCTTAATTTTTGTAATATATTGAAGTATTTTAAATATAATTTTAAAGCTCGAATGCAATGTTTGGCGTATATGAAATCAGCTTTAACATTTGCGTTCTGATCAAGATTTTTTTTCGCAGTGTGCTCGTTGATGCTATTGAGCCATTATTTAAGTTCGTTAGCATCTCAAGGCGTATATGCTGTCAGAATGGAAATAAAAAGGACTTTAATGTAGCCAGAATTGTGTATTGAGGTGTACTATTGAGGCAGAGCCAAGGTTAAGCTTGCTCAGCGTTTGCATTCGGTCCAAAATTTGCTTAACTGCAGTTTTAAAGCCCGTATGTGAATTGAAGTCGAAAGAACGAGAATCCGCAGCTCCTTGCGCTTTCATAAATGGGGGCGAGGGAAAGCGAGAAACAGACATTAATACTCGGTAAAGGGGAGAGAAAGATACAAGTCGGCTATGGTATGTTAGTGAAAATATGCTTGGTCCCTGCCATGGACTTTGGCAGAAGAAGCTGACGGGTTGGAAATGGAAATGAGAATGACAGAGGGAATGAAATTGGGATTGCAATGGAATTGAGATGGAGAATAGAGAATGGAGAATGGCAGTGGGAATGGGAATGGGAATTCGATACCAGCTGTCGACTGCCTTTATTGATGGCTTGCAATGTTGTTGACATCATTTGTGCGGTCGTCGCCAGTTGGGCGCCAGTTGGGCGCCACCGATGCAAAATCGTTGACTCTAAAGTGTTGCACATGCATCGCAATCCCAAGGCTATTGGGTACAACAAAAGGCCGCAACATGCCGAGTAAAGTAAAGTAGTCATGCTAGATAAGGCCAAAGGCAGGCAGGGAATGGGGCAGGGGCAGGGGAGGGGCAGGGAGAAGCGGCCTACAGAAGCGCAAAGCTAAGCGGCATAACATCATTTACCCATGAGAATCAAAGTCTCGATTCTCGTAAAAATGATTCATGATATCGCATTATTTCCGTATCATTTGTAATTTCCAGTTTCCTGCTTATTTTCACCAGCCATTCCCATTCCCATTCCTACCTCCAATCCCACTTCTACTCCCTCGCACAGGCCGAAGCCAAAGCCAAAGCGAGAACACTGCTGCAATTACAATCTATCTGGAATTTTATAACTTTTGTGCTCAACGTCGTCGACGTCGTTCACTTTGCGTTTGCCTCCCATCGCCTCTGATTACGGCACCAAAGTCAGAGACTCATAGTCACAGTTACAGCTACAGCTACAGTTACAGTGGCAGTCACAGTCACAGTTACAGTAATCAACATTATTATCGTTCTCATTATCATCGTTGTCATCGTCATCATGCTCATCAGCATTGTCATCATCTTCCCGCAGTCGTCATTATCGCTTTCATTCTTTGTTCGACTCGCTAGATACTGTTTGCACCATTTTGGCTGTAGTTTTTGATGAACATTTAATTGAATTCTCTTTCTTCTGCGAGTTTTGTCTTTGACTGCCACGACACACTCACACAGTCACACAATCACACACACACACACACACACACACACAGAATCACACACACACACGGTCCATGCGTATCTATAGTTAAAGTTATCCATTAGCGTGTCTTTGGGTGAAAGTTTAGCTACTTTTATTCCATCTAATTAAAATTATAATTGAAATATCAATGCATGCAATGTTAAAAACTTCGCTCAGATACAGATGTAAATTTTGATAAAACAATATTTTGTTTTTGGCAAGTGTGCTACTACTTCGATGTTTAAGTTTTGGGTATAAAAAGCTGTCCAGTAAACAACAACTCAGTTTTAAACTACTTTCTGGTAAATAAAACAAAAACACAAAAAAAACTGACAAAAGTATCTTGAAAACATAATAAATGTTTAAGTTTATAAATAAAATGTAGCAAAATTTAAATTTAATTTAATCATATCAAGTCATGGCCAAAATAAACAAGAACATTGTCAAACATTTTAAACATTGAATGTTTAAAATATCTCCGAGAAACTGCCAATAGATACTGTAAAGGAAATTTTTGTAAAATCTACCTGTCGATTTTCCATATTATCCCATAGTGCATATGCAAGAAGCTATTTCGTTCTGGCCATTTAAATAAAATTAATGGTAATTGATTTTCATTTTCATTGTTATTTTAATTATTTTTGAAATTCAATTTTGATTGAATAATATGTTAATTCTATGCCAATGTATAGTACTACTTTATATTTGATTTCAATTGAATTTCTTTTAAATAGTCATTAGTGGTAGATATTAAGTATCTCTACCAACTGAAGAATTTATGTAGATAGATTAGTCTGTCCCAAGTAGGTCAATTTATGCCTACATTGTGAATTAGACCACTCTAGTTCTTATGGCTACTTAAATTGATGAGCGCATCCAAAAACCACAGACAGACGAATAGGACTAAATTGTTTAAGTTATTTGTGCTGATCAAGAATGTATATTCTTTATTATGGGTCTTTATCTATTTAATGGGAAGCATAAATATGGATATATTTAAAGATGCAAATGAGAATACAGACACCAAGACGTAGTTCCCTTTCTCCATCTCCCCCTGGTTCTGTTCCCCACTGTCTTAATCGCCGTCATTGTCGACGACACGGAATATCAAATGGTAAAATGGTAAAATGGTAAATAGATAAAAAGTAGATGACTTAATGAGTGGTATTTACTTTTATGCTAATTACATTTACATTCGAATAAGTGGAGCTGTTGTTGTTGTTGGTTTCGGGATGCAACGGTGGCAGTTGCAAAGTTCGTCTTAATGAGTACCAGGAGAATGCGATGAGGCGGATGGAAGGGTGGAATGGCACTGCAAACGAGTGAATGCCAATGGGCGATGGGTGAGCAATAATTGTTGTGGAATTCGGCATGGAGCATAACAAGAACAAGAACAAGAACATGCCAAAAGGAAAAAAGGGCAGAATGCAGATTGGAGGGTGAATGGAAAGAGTGGGCGTGGGATTGGCAGTGGAATTGGGAGTGGGAATCCTGACAATGGCAACGACGCAACGTCAACGCCGTCGTTTGTGCAAAAGTAAAGTAAATGCCATTATACTATAAGCAAGTTACGCTGTAAATTTCCTTGAAATGCACAAAAGCACTCGCCCTGAACGCCATAAAGTATGCAATATGACGGCACATGAAGGAGCAACAGCTGCTGTTCGGATTCGGATTCAGATTCGGATTCGGATTGCGATTCGGATTGCGATTCGGACTCCATGCCGAGTGCAAAGCGTGCCCCATCGAATGAGTGTGAAAAACCAAACTTAATTACCACGCCATCATACAAGCCCCGCGCCCCTCGTCCAAATGACTTAGTACTGGAAAGGGCGAAGACATAAGACGCACTCAGTGCAAGATAAACTACACTCTGAGCAGACTTTAAATACAACCGAGCTCTGCATTCATAGGCTATGAATATGTAAAAACAATTATTCAACTTGGGAATAATTTTATAGCTGCGGGTTAATAATTAATGTGCACACATGAAAACTGATAGCTTTTCTTTTGGCTATTTATTTTCTGCCAACATAAGTTTACATATATTTACAAATGAATTCACGTATAAGCAAAATGTTAAGCACATCTTAATTTAATTTTAACCCTTACGCTTTAAAAATTATTAATTTTTGATAACTATTTAATCATTCATTTCTCTGAGAGCGATACAAAAGTTAAACCGGAAGCTAAACTTTATTATATTTATGTTTAAATTTTTCAACAAAAATTGCACCGATAGAAGACAAAAATAAATGCTTAAACAGTCAAATATTAGAGTATTATTTCTTTATTTAAAGCAGTTTTAAAAATAGAAAAAAAAAGAATTTCTTTATTTAAAGTATGTTTACAGCCTCCACGTCAGCTAAGGTTAGCTCGGTGCCTACGATTGCAATAACAGACCCTCCTAGGCCAGGGCAAAGGTCACAGCTGGTTCTTGCGCTTGCGACCTGGACGCACGGCATAGACGCTTTGGGGCAGGGAGCCGTTGGGCAGCAGCTTGCCGGAGCGGGTGGCGGCGAGCAGGCGGCGTTCGTGGACCTTGCGGTGCTTGGTGAGGTGATCGGAGCGGGCGAAGCACTTGGCGCAGTAGTCGCACTTGTAGGGCTTGATGCCCGAATGGGAGCGGCGATGGCGGGCGAGCTCATCGGAGCGGGAAAACCGCCAGCTGCATTCCGGCCAGCTGCAGGCGTACGGCTTCTCGCCCAGATGCCTGCGCAGGTGGGCCTTGAGGTGGGCGGGCTTGGCGTAGAGCTTCTCGCAGTTGCCGAAGGTGCACAGATAGCCCTTCTCCCCGGCGGCATTCTGGCCCAGCTGCAAGGGTGCGGCGGCTGCCGTCATGGCCGTCATGGCCGTCATAGCCGTCGTGCTGGCAGCCATGCGGCTGGCATCGGGAGAGCTCTCCCAGCTGGGCGCGGCGAGTCTCAGGTTGTTGTTGCTCTCCTGCAGGAAGTTGTCGCACATGTCCGTGCAGAAGGGCGTACGCTCGGGCAGTATGTCGATCAGCTCCGGAATCTCCACAAAGTTCTCCAGCAAACGCTGCTCCCAATCGCTCAGCTCCGGCGGCGTCGCTGGCAGCGATACCAGCGTCGACTCCGGATCACCAAAGTCCAGGAACATTGCATCCTGTTGGCTGCTGACATTGTTGTTGTTGCCATCGATGCTGTCCAGTGTGATGATGCCGTAGTAGTCCATGGCCCCCGGCTCACAGCCGTGCCCGAAGTTCACATCCGCATAGTAACAGTCCAAGTTTTCCAACTGCGGCTCCGGCCGTATCGCCTGCTGGCTGCTCCCACCGTACACCGGATCGTCTAGATCGTTGTAGAGCTGCTGGAATGCGCCCGTTGCAAAGAAGTCCATTTCAGCAAATGACTGACGACCGGCGACTGTCCAAATATTTATGGACCCTCGAATTGGGCGATCAGGCGGTGTACACGCTCCAATGCAAAATTCGACTGATAATCGACACGTTCTCTGGCAGCTTCAGAGCGGAGCCCATGCAGGCTCCCACTGGGAATAATTAGACATTTGTGCGCTCAAATCGATCGGCGACTGTCCATGTGCACTATGGGCACAAATGCCACATTTCGTGCCAGTTTCAATAACTCAGAAACGAAGCAACATTTTTAATTTAGTTTTTGAGAAAAGTGGTATATAGAAAAATTATATCTCTGGAGTATAATTATTTCATGAGATAGAGTACTATATTTTTGTGGATATATTATGTTTTATATGTGCTTGCAATTTTATATAATTAACAGTGTATTCACAATTTTAAAACATATAACGACAAATTTCTACCAATTGAATTTCATACTTTTGTGACATGAAAGTTAATTGTTATTCTGATAAATTTATCTTGAAAGAAAGTATTTTCCGCGTCTCTCAAAAATGGATTTATGCCCAAAAATCGAGTGTTTGGCCCATAGTGCAGCGGACTGCCATATGTTTTGGACTCGGCTGCTATCAGATGTGTCGCATATGCCCTGCCCAACGCACAAGATACAACCTACGCTCATATGCTCTGGCTCTTGGCTCTCGACTCTCGACTCTCGACTGCCGACTCTCGACTGTCGACTCTCGACTGTCTGTGATTATTATTATGTGCAACTGTAAATGTATTTTCAACTGTAAATGTAACTGTAACTGTAGCTATAGCTGTAGCTGTAACTGTGACTGTGACTGTGCCAAGCAGTGTCAGGCGAGTTTTGACTGCGTTTGCCGACGTCCGAAGGTCGATTCTCATCACTGTCAGCGGCACCTGCAGCTGTATGGAGCAAATGCCTTTCTCAGAACATGATAACGGGTGACAGAGTGCGAGATCACAGAGCGTTCTGCATCGGATTCCCAAAGGGTCATTTTGTATTTAGTTGCAAGTGATTTGTTTTTTGGTGATTCGATATTTTCAGCTATCAGTACACGTAGAAAAACAAGCAGTAACTTGGATTTACGTTCAATTGGGACATAATGAAACTATTTTGTACCTCAAAATCAGCATCTCCAACCAACTGAACTTTAATATATTAGTCAAGGTCTCAGTTGCTCGGACTTATACTACTGTAATCTAGAATTTAATTTGTATATAAATATTATATTTCATATAAATAAATAACAAATTTTTATGTATTTCGAAATTGGTTTAAAATTTTGGATTTCAACTTTACTATTTATTTTCAAATAACGGAATAGCATATGAATAAAAAATATACAATATTTCAATGGAGTGCATATATTTATATATTTAAATATAAAATAAAAGCATTCTCAACTTTAAAATTCTCAACTATTTGCGTCGAATATTTCACCTGCATTGACATAAAATCAATTCAATATATCTTTTTACTTCCAATATGCCCATAATTGTTTGCAAGATTCAAATTTCGTTAACTGCGTACAGCTTAAATTAAACTACGAGCATATTTTGTTTCCTCTTTTTTGTCTAGTGTAAAATAAAATATGACTTAATGAGCATAAACAAAATTTTAGCTACGAGTCATTTCAAGTCTCAGTGGAATTCCGCGGCAAAATAAACAAAATATTAAGTGGAATGGCATATACCTAATCTATTTTCATTCCCAATAACAAATACATAATTACTATCCAACATTCAGGGGAAAAAAATATATAATTAAACAAATACAGCTTGATTTGAATATATTTATAAATACTCAACACCATCGCAGTTTGAAACAATTTACGCAAATACTTGACAATAATACTATGTATCTGTAGCTATTATCAATCTGAAAATTGCAGTTAATTTTGAAAACAATGCAGCAAGTTTTTTTTTAAATATATATTAAATGTTTATTGCGGTTTAAAACGGATGAACTAAGAGCCTAACACCGTTTTTATAGATTAATTATTTTTATACAAATTTTTAAAATGTTTTTTAATAATTAATAAATATGTCAAAATTTTTGTTTTGTTAAGGTAAATTTATGTTACATATAGATAACATTTCAATAAGCGCTTAGTAAATATAAATATTTTATTTTGGATGTAAAAACAAATGAAAAATTAAATACATAATAATATCGAATACTTTTTCTTTATCTTAATCTCACGCCCAGACATCGGACAATTAAGCCATATTTCATCAGTTTATGCTGCGCAAGGTATCACTTTATAGAAATTACCATAAATTTTGTAGGCAAAATGCTTTAGTTCACCTTCGCTGGTTATGTATTAATCATGCACTGCAAATGCGTGCCAGAGCCGGAGTTATCTCTGGCCAATTCTCTACCTCAATGGCTTTACACGCAACACACAAACACTCACACACACACACACACCCACACACACACACACACACACACGCACACACAGAGGCGCGCAATGTGCCATAGAGAAATTGTCCCGTTCGTTGCGCGTAGATAGGGAACGCTTAGCGCTAATTGAAATTGTAAAAATCAAAGGCAAGAGTCGCATTAAGTCGGGGACTTAAGGGATTAGTACGCCTGACAGGCGGTTGGTCGGAGCAATTTGTAATTACGAGTGTGTACTCTCATATTAATTACAAATGTACATATATGTATTTAAATTTAAGCTCAAACGTTTGCTGCTTTTTATGCACTTTTGGAGAGAGAATTATAATTGTGTGTAGGCATGTGTGAAATCTGTATCTTTGTCTTTCATTTCATTCACCACATTTTCTACCATTGGCTTGTAATAATACTCAAAACACTTGCCATGCACAATGTATTGGTGAAGCGAAAATGAATTCGTGCACTCAGATGTATTCAAACTTTTGTCTTTATTATTTCATGAGTCTCTTTTTGCAACAAGCCGAGCACATTGAACCCTACATTCTAAGCCCGAGCTTGGCTGAAATTCATTTTGGATCGGTTGCCTAGCATTTTGGCCATATTCAATGGCAGTTGAGCTGCTTACTTTCATTGGATTAGGCAAGTTTTGCTTGCTTTCATATGGATTTCATTGGCCAGCAACCGACTGATGTCAAACACAAATCCAGAATACAACGAGTACAGGACTTTGGTTTAGGCAAAACTAAAACAACATACACAAAACCCATGTAGTTGAGATTTTTCAGTCAAGGGAACAAAGCTTGGGGAATGCCACAGACATGTGGAAACCAAGGCTGTTTTTTCAACCTGAGCTGAGTTTTGATTAAGAACATACAGTAGAGCATTCGAATCCTCTGATATGTACTACAAAATCACAATGTTATGAAGAGCAAACTTCAGAAACTAGTAAAAAGATACACACACAGAGATAACAAAGCCAAAATATTCCATAATTGAATTTCAATTTGAAATCAAGTATTAAAATTTAAATATTAGTTCGATGATCTATCGCGACTAATGCAATAATTTGTAAGTTAATACGAACTTAAATTAAATTAATTTGTATTAATTATTGAAATTAAAAGTACAGAACCACCTAATGTCGGTTACGTTTGACTGTCTGATAACAAGCCTGCAATTTATCTTCTCCTGTGAGAATTCGTTTAGATGGCGGAAGATTTAATAATTAATTCTTGAATGTCACGAAAAAGACGAAATTTGTATGTCGTTAAAATAGTTGGAAGTCTAATCTTGTATTATAATAATATTAATAAGTATCTTTATAAAAATGGTACTTTAAAATTACAAATAGACTAGAGTTTTAATTCCTAAATAAAGAATAATAAAATTACTCTCGTATTTATACCTTCTATTCGTGTTTTGAATTAAAAAATGCTGGTTAAAGTTTGCTTATTTTAGTTTTAGATATGCACACTTGTATACCAGAACTCTCTCAAACGTAAGGCAATTTTTCAACTGTATTTATTTGAATATAATTGTAGAACTGAATTATTCACTCTGCTGATAGTTTGTAGAAAATTCAGGGGAGTCGATTGAATATAACTCGGAAGAAGCTTATGCATAAGATACAAAAACAAAAGCCGCAACAGATTCTAACCGAGAAAGGGCTGTGGGGTGTCAGGAGAAGCTGCATGTTGAGATTGAGAGTGTTGGGAGTTTAGTGGAACAGTTAGACCCACAATATATACAAGAGTGTAATCGTGGGCACTTCATTCAACTACTATCATGGCTGTATATAATGGGCTTATGGCTATAAGCTGGCACTCTCTTTACACTTTGCAGACGACTCACTCTAATTAATAAACCAATTTAGCTAATAAGCTGGCAAAGTTAAGAATTGCGCAAAGTTCTATGTGAGTATGGGTATGAGTATGAGTGTTAGAATGCGTGTAGGTATGAGTATGAGTTGGAGTTGGAGTTCGTAGAGTAGTATGTACATATGTATGTATGGCAACAGGTCAAAACTTTTTAGTCAACTAACTTACAAGCCCTGGCCGAGACCCATAAGGCGCTTAGTTTGTTAGTTGGCCGTTGTTCTTGCTCTGAAAAGTTTTAATAAACTGGCAAAAGACAATATTTTGCGGACGCCCCGAAATGCAGACAATAATTTGATTTCATGCGATGCGATGCGAGCCACAAGAGCAATTTATTATATCTACAAAAGTCAGAGTTGAAGTTATGACTTCGACTTTCCAGTAGCGCCAGAAAGATTCTGGCCAAGACCGGACCGAACTTCACGGCGCAAAAGATAAGCAGGAGGAACGTGCATAAGTGCGTATATTATGCTCAACTGGAGCTAAGACTGAGATTAGGTGGAATGCAAACATAATCCAAAGACAAGTGAGTTAACTGCTTCGACCCGATTTAATTAAACATATATACACACGACTCTCTTTCTGTGTGTGTGTGTGTGTGTGTGGCCTGGTTAGCATTTGTGTTATGTTAACACCCCAAAAATGGACATGGGGCAAAGTCCAAGTCGCCATCTTCTTAGGCTGCCATAGCTAATAACAATAACAGAGCAGCAAGGGGACGGCGGCCATTCGGCCATTCGGCCATGGCTGATGCGATTCTCCTGATAACGCCTTAGACAGTGTGTACATACAGATACTTACATATGTACAAGTCCATGTAGATATCTCTACAATGCGCCTGTAAGCAGGATTTATACACACACACACACACGCACGCACACACATGTACACGCACACCATCATCCATCCAGAGAGACACACGTACAGAGAACATTATTGTAGCAAAAGACAGCAGCGACAGCACCCAACAATTAGTGTTGACAGACATTGCACTCTGGCAAAGCCCCAAAGGAATTTCGGGGCTTGTCGTATACACACCAAAAGCGATGTATCCGCCCACCCCCCCTTTCCATTGCTCCGCCCTCAACGCCTTCTTCCTCCCCACACCCACACCCACACACATATGTTATAAATGATTGTGAGCTCCCCCCTCAAAATATCCGGGAATGTAATTTGAATTTTGGTCTACGACAAAGTGTCTCTATGTCTGCTATCTGTGGTATATACATACATACATACATACATACGTATATGTATGTCTGTCCCTTGCAAAGAGTTAAATGCAATGAAATTTATGCTTCGCCTCAGTGTAAAATTGAAAAACGAGCCACATTCTCAGCCCCAGCAAATTATGCATTACACTGTGTATGATAGTTAATACGACAGTTTAACTGCTTAACTAGGCTCAGCTCTCAGCTATCAGCTTTCAAGTCTTGTGGCTTCAGTTTCATCAAGATTTATCTTCTTACTGACTTTAAATTTCTACATGCACTCAAGCCCCACTCACTCGACTTGAATGCTGAATAACAGAAATTGTTGGTATTTTGGTAAGCAGATAAGATTGAAAGAAGAGTTGACATGACTCCACTTGAACAGACAACATTTCACAAATCTTGCATCTCTCATACACATACTCGTATTTCGAATAAACCAGGACAACGCAAATAAATAAAGTAAAGGATACCCTCAGAGTAAAAATCAAACCATTCTCACTTGATTTAATCCAGAAACTGGAATTTTTCAAGCCACATTTAATCCATGAAAATCAAGAAAGATTCTGGCTGCATTTCCCTGAGTGTACGAAATCAAAAGTTAATTTTTTGTTTGTTAAGTGTTTTTATGGAGATATGGGGCCGTTAAAAACTAAAATGTATAACACAAAAATTGTGATTTTCACAATTACATATTTAAAACTAACCATCAGAGTATTTGGACAACAAACATGGATTTCAGGGCCATAAATTGTGTTTTTGAGGTACTTATCACTATATATTTTGACCATAGTTTAAGGTCGAAAAACTCGATAGCTTGTATTTTCCATATCTAAGTCCTAAACAATTTAAATAGCACAATTGAAAATACAAAAATTTGACACGGAAGTAATTGGACAAAAATTGTGAATTTTAGGGTTAAAGATCGTGTTTCTGAGGTACATTCTAGAGATGGGAATGTGCTGAATAATTCCGGCAAAAGGAAAATTCTCTAAAACTACCGTTTAAAATTTTTTCGAACTCGGTCCATTACGTTCCTACATAAATGAACTTTAATCAATATTTACGCCCTGTTTTAAAAAAAAAAAAAATAAAATAAAACAAGTAATGTTTATCGTGCCCATTTTGTGCTGCACCGTGACACGAAAAAAGCACGTGCCATGCCCAACTCTAGTTTGAACCTCAACTGCGATCGCTTGCAAATGGTTTTAATGATTTCGAACCTAAGCCATGGGCCGTAAGAAAATCCATGTGGGTTCGAGTAAAGCGGCAAATGGCCACGAGAGCAAACAGCATTGCCAGCTTTCACATATTGTTGTGTGTGTGTGAATGTGTGTGTGGAAGTGTGTGTGAATGTGTGTGTGTGTGTGTGTTTGTACAGTCAAGTGCTGAGCAGCTGAGAGTGTGTATTGAATGGCCACAAATGCAGCCGCAGCGGCAGTCGCTGCTCCCTCCACAAGCCTTGGCCGACTAATGAGGCAGCTGGGCAACAATATGCGCTGCCACAAAAGCAGCAGCAGCAGCAGCAACGGCAGCGGCAGCAGCAGCAGCAGCAACAGCAACAGCAGCAGCAATGGAGACAACAATGGGCAGCTAAAGGGTAAATGGCAAATATGCTTTAAACATGGCCAATGGTCATAAACGTAAGCGTTTGGCTAATTAGTGTGAAGCTGTTTATGCACACGTACAGCTCTATGTGTGCGTGTGTGTGTGTGTGTGTGTGTGTGTGTGGCTGCAGTAATGAAGTGCCAATGACAACGCTGTGGTCAGCTGCACGTGTTGTGCTCATCCGCCCCTCGCCTCCTCTCCCACTGACCCTCTTCTGCTGCCATCGAGCAGAGCTGAGGTAAAAAAAGTGCTGCAATGGGCCAAGCATGATATTAGCGGTAAGCATAACTCCGATGAATATGCACTATACTATATACATTAGGCTGGCGCTTATTTGTGTAAATTAATAAAAGTTGAGAGTTTCGCATAAAAACAGTAAAATTTAATATAAATTTGAAGTTGCAGCTTAAGCAAGAATAAATCAATTGTTAACGTATAACACAATTTCAAGCGATTCAGCCAGAAGAAGGCTTAATTTTAAAATAAGATACACTTAATTTCATGTTTTTTTATTATCATGTTTATAGTGACTAATGCAATAATTTATAAGTATAATTACTTGTAGCATTAGGAATATACATCTTAAATAAATAAATAATTTGTATCTCACTCTTTTACGAACAGCTAAGATGCGGCAAACTCTTTCTCATTGGATTCGTCAATCCCTTAAATCCCTTATCGACTTTCTTCGATGCACAGGATTGATGGGAAAATTATGGCTATAGTACAAGAAAGGGGTGCAATAGATCGTAATAATAATGGTATTATCGTAATATTATGAAATGGATGCATAACGATAATGACTTAACAGTTGCTTTATCGATAGCAAATTTATTTATATTATTTTATTTAAAAACATGGTTACGACCACGAATCGGGACAATAATACTTGTAATACTTGTTTAAAAAATTAAAAATTAAAATCGGGATTTGGACCAACATGCAAGTTTACCTAAATTAACCTAATTTCATCTAAATTTTATGTGGTATTTAAATTTTATCTATCGAAAGCGCAGAATTGTTTGTAAAAAATGTATTTAATAAATAAATAAACAATCGCTTCATTTACAGCGCTTCTGAAAATATCATAATTTATGAGAATTATCGCAGTTCTTTTCACATTCCCTCATAAAGCTAAGAGTGTCGTTCAAATAAGCGCAATCCAAATATACACATACATATGTTATGTATATTTGTATATATGTATACGAATATATATAGAAATTCAGACAAGTGAACACTCATGTGGCTTGTTGCAAAACAAAGGGCCACTAAAATGGCATAACACAAAAAGGATTTATTTAGTTTATTTGCCATATATCAGAAGTCATAACTGTCAAGTGTTTGTTGTGCACACACACACACACACACACACAAACTTGCTGACACTAGAGTCTGCCTGCATGCTGACCATCATTATCAATCATTTTGATTTGCGCTAAAAACTATGCTATGTTCTATGCGCAGTCAGGGGACACCACAACAAAAACTACGACAATAATTTAAAACCACACACACACACACACACACACACACACACATATACAGCCACACACATACAACTAAGAGCAGCTTGCATGCCCACAAGTTGAGTTTTCATTTATTCATACTTTTGGCAAGGGGCAACATCAATTTTAGTCAAAATATGCATCTATATGAGCCGAAACCATGTAAGCAAGCGTAATGAGAGCGATTTTTAGAGGGTATTTCGCAGTCGTATATCGCACATTTTGCAGCCTTTGATTTGTGGCATTTGGTAAGTATTTAAGTATTTGCAGATCTTTGTTTGGCTTGTGGCTAAGCCAATGCATAACATGTACGTCTATCGCTGGTGCCCACTGTAGATATGCATGCAGCATATTTGTAGAAGGCCAGAATTTACAGAATTGCAGTAGTTTTACGGCTCGCTCGTAAAGCTGATTGTCAAATATTTCTGCAAAATGTTAAGCACGCTGCTCTTACACTCGCCGCTTCATTTCCTCTTCCCGCCAGGAGAAGTGTCTCTGAGGAAGGAGCATATATATGGAGCACATAATGAAATTTTAATTAAGTCCTAGCGAACAGCACGCTTTTAATTCAATTTATAATTACACGCTGCATCCGCCGTACACGCAGCAAGTATTTTCCTTCTATCAATGCTGTAAAAAGCATTCTCGCATTTTCACAGTTGCTCCAAGAAGCCAGACGCAGACACAGAGATAATGCAGGCAGAGGATGGGCAGAGGAGGGGCAGAGGAGTGCAGGTGGCAATCGGGCCCTTTACAAATCAATTAAAGGGCATTCTCGAAAATGTTGCCAATGCAAATTGGAATTGAAATGGAAACGACACGGCACAAGTGAATAAGTAAAACAACGTGCCCGTAACGCATGAATAAACCTATGCCATACATAACTGCCCAAACAAATTGAGGTTACGTACATTATACGTCTGTCCGTCTGTCTAGATCACTTTACTTTCGGCCCACGCAAGCAAAAGATTACAACAGCCACAATTGTAAACTTGCCGACTTGGGATTCGCGTATACGTTACTTATGACATTCTTCGACGAATTACGTTACGAAAGTATAGAAAACAGTGAAGATATGCAACAGACAATTCGCTTGAATTTACTGTTGAAGAAGGGTTGCGGCAAGTACTCTGTAAATACGCTCATTGTTTTTCCCTGCGTGGTTTATGCAGTAGTTATTAAAGTAACAAAAAGTACAGGGTCTCCTACTGCCGGTTACGTCCGACTGCAGTGTTTCAACTTACTGATCTGGTTACTGGTTTCTCTCTATAATTATAGTATAGACGAAAAATTCAATGGATTAAACAGCTGTAAATCTGGAGCTTTTGCAAATTTGTGCTACAAGAAAGAATCGTATTTAAAGGAAACTTTCAAGTTGAGCTTAAAACCAGAGCAGTTCTCAACTGACGTCATTGTCCATGCGTCAATGTGGCATTAAATCATTTGATGCATAAATATTGTCGTATCATGAGAGCATAATTTATGCCATAAACCGTCAGCCTGTCTTGCCGTTAATTGCCCATTTTGGTGTGGGCCACATGTGGCACGGGAAGCAAACTCTAAATGGTATTAGAAATCGCATCGAATCTTTGAAAGCATATTTTCCTTTCAGTTTTAGCTTTTATTTTGATTTTGTTGGGCAGCTTGCCAAGGAGCATAAATCAAAAGCTCGACAAAACCTTGAAATGCTCAATATGTAGCTGTATGCGGGCATGGCAGCTCTTTCCATTTGGATTTCCACTGCACTAATCCCCGATGGAAAGATGGAGGGATGGATAGATGCAGCCCGTGTTGCCCCATGGATTTCGCTTTCGCTCCAAACTTTATATTGAAAAGGCGGACCACAAGTTGTGCGTGGTGTGTGTAAAACTGTCATATTTCATAAGTCGCTGTCTGCGTATAATTACATGGTTCAACTGTCACGGCAGAAAACAAATAAATGAGTTTCACTCACGAAACTTTTGGCATGAACCGCAGCCAGCGCCGCTAAAGTAGCGCTTATTGAGCTTTCGCTAGCAATAGATATAGAAAGGGGAATAGGAATAGGAATAGGAATAGGAATAGGAACAGGAATAGGACATATATTGGCTCCATGCTGCCGTAGAACAAATGCATTTGGGGCCATCGATCGCTGCACATGCATCACAAATTCGATACGCATTCGTTTTGATGCGCTTTTCGGGCAAAGTTTTATGATGCAGAAATGTTTGAAAACTTTGTTTAGATTGGAGGCAGAGGGAGCTGCATATTTATAGAAGAGTTATATACGAGCATAGTCCGTCTGTCTGTCTGTCTGCCTGTCGGTCCAGCTGACAATTAAAGTCAACAATGGGTTTGATTCAAAAGTAAGGCGAAACACCGCATGGCCTAGCAACTTGGACAGACTGGATAGAGCTCCTACTCGCTCTACTTCTCGCTAGCTCTCTCTCTCTCTTTCTATATGTCTGGATGACTGTCAAATCGATAGAAATGAATGAAATACCTGGCTTCATGGTCCAAGCATTTGAAATTAATTCAGATTGCAATTCCTTTGAATTATACGCATCACCAAACTATGATTTCTCATGAAATATTAATGCCGGCATGCGACATTTGATATTTTTCGCAGTGCTCTTTTTGTTTTTCTGCTGCCTGCCTTCCACTTTTTTTTTTGTGTTTTTTGTTTTGTCTGTCGTTTTCAAAGTGCGAGTGCGAGTGCGAGTGTGAATTCGAATGCGAATGCGAATACGAATACGAATACGAATGCGCATGCTAAACCAAGCCAGGGCCAACTTCGTTATCATTGTCAACATGCCATTGAGTTGAATCCACTCTGGCCCGCATCCGTTTCCCACCCATTCCCCGTCCGTCCTATTACCCGGCATAATCAGAGCAATTCCAAAGTTGTGTCTGTCAAAAAGGCACAAAATGTGGCCATCCTTGGTCGTCAGCCCCGTCGTTCTCATCCACGACGTGCTCATCGCTGTCTGCATTTCAGCCAAGTTTTTTCCCTTTTTCCTTCTTCTTTTTTGGCCTTTTTTGTTGTCACTTCCTTTTTGACACCGGCGTTACGCTACGTTTCACGGCTGTGCTATATCTGCTGCTCACCTGTATATCTGCCCCAGTCCCAGCCAAAGACCTCTGCCCAACCCAACGCCCAACACCCAACACCCAACATTCCCGGTGTGCCTCATTCGGTTTTTGGTGTCTATCAATGCCAACGATTGTCCTGCAGGTGCTCGGCGCCAAGCGGAAAATGTGAATTTATCACACGAGCACGTACGCATATTTTGCTTTGCGCCAGCCCCAGCGTTGACCTTTTATACCCTAGCAGGGATGATTTGATTTTTGGCAGGAAATGTGTCACACATGGCACTAGGCCTGTCGGATGTCCTATGTCGGATGTCACAAAGAACATATACACAATGTATATTCAGCATCGTGCGTAGATATAATCATGTTTCTAGCATAATCTGCTAGATCTAGCTAGACACACTATTGACGCAATTTCCTACTGATATTGAAGCACATTCTTATTTGATTTGTTTTGGACTGATCCAAGACTTTTAATAGTGTGTACTAAAAGTAAATTGTCCGTATTTAGCAACAAAATTAAGTAGAAACTTTTATTTGAAATTTTTGAGTATAAAAATCAAAGATTGGAGTTATAAATACTATATAATAAATGCCAATATCTTTTTAATCAATTAGAGTTGTTCAAAAAGCAGTCGACACTAATTGTGTATGATCTAAACACCAGACATTGGAAGGTACTTTATAGATAATATGCATTAAATTCATTATTTAAATACGTTATTTTCGCCTTCTTACTTCTGTTAATTCTTTTGCTATAAATGATACAACAAAAATGGGAAGTATCATCGAAACTTACTATCGAATAATGCTTAAAATTCATTACTTTCACATATAGAACGAATTTATATGCTTGTTATTTTGCTGTAATTCGCATATACCAACTAGGTGAGTTTTCCAGGGTATCTCCACGTCGACTTACCGCTAATCTGATGCGAGTTTGGGCACTGAAATGAAGCGTCCTTGCCGAAAGTGGCACGCTTGCTTCATTGCAAACGTCGTTATGCTCAAGTGCCGCACACAGATTAGTTAATATTCCACTTTGAATGTGTACCAGGGTCGCCATTGCAATGGCGGACGCTCGATGGCCGATGGTCGACGCTCGACGGTCGATGGGCGACCTGGTTATGCTATATGCAGTTGCACGTGCTCCATGACCCGCTATCGCGTGTGTAGCATCATGTGCCTGGCCCTTTCCCTCTCCCCCTCTCTCTCTATATATCTCTCTGTCTCTCTCTCTCTCTCCGGCACTTGAAGAGCACTCAAATTGTGAATTTGAATGTCTTAATTGCATCCTGTTTGTGGCAAATTCACTTCAGCAACAATTAAAAGCCAATTTTGTAGCGAGCGCAACGACGACATCTGGCAACGCTTTGGGGTTTCTAATCAACGCAGCGGGCGACAGCCAAAAGGCAACATGGAGCAAAAGCAAAATGAAAGCAAAGGAAGCAGACATACGCTCCTTTCTTTCCCATTTCTCTTTTACTTCCGCTGCTGCGCGACAAAAAATCATAGAAGAAGCCAAAGATGCGATATATTTGCTTGAGCAAATGCAGCAAGAAAATTCAGGCATATGCCAAGCAGAATATTGATACACTAAATGGCATAATTCGATTTATATAGGACAATATGATACATATGTACATAGATCTAATAGAATCTAATATTTAAATATTATTTGGAATAACAGAAATAAACAAAGCGTATTTAAACTTATTTACCATAATATTCGCAATGGTTATCCGTTTTTTATTGGAATATGAGTGCAATTTTTGAAGATATTTAAATGTAGTGAAACATATTAGAATAACTGTAGGGATATACATTTTATTTATTTTTAATAAAAAATTAGTTTGTGTTTTTTTTTTTTTCATTTTGTCGCACACTTTCTTATAATCGTCTGCATAGAAAACAAAATTATTTTAGTAATCGATTGGAAACAATAACAGATATGATTATGTATGCATTACGCACAATTAAAAGAAAGGTAGTATGCATAGAACGAGCTACAGGTATCAAAACCGCTTTAAAGTCAGTTGTGATGGATGGATTTGTAGTGTTATTGCAATATTAAATAAAGCCGACTTCAGAGGGATTTATGTACATAATTGCATCTCTTTTATATCTCAGGCCCTCTGGCCTCACTTGGCGCCTTCGCTTTCTGTTCGGAGGTCTTTGGTAGTACGGTTAAGCCTGACAGACAGTCTGTGAAAGGTGGCAGCTCTCCGTAATCTGAATTGCATTCATCAAAACATGATTGCAGATTCCGCAGCCGGTTTCCATCCACATCGAGCGGGTTGTAAGTATTTTGTTGCTCCGCCCACATTTCATAAACAATTTTAGTCCCACCTGCTTGATGGTTTTACTATTGCATTTATAAACCAATCTGGTGCTTTTATCTGGAGAATGGCAACAAACTATGAATTGAAAATTTAATTAAAATTGAACTAATTACATGTTATTTGCACATCTGCATGTCTTATTTAGCATGTCTTATTTATCAGTTCTTGACCTTATCGAACAGTTGGGCATCCAGACAAGATCGTCTACAAAGTGCTACAAAAATAATGTGAAAATTAAGTTTGAACGTTTCTCTGAAAATCCATTTACGAATTTAATTCGTTTGCTCAAACTTTACCGAGTTAATATATTGATTGTTTTATAAACAGCACATGATCCATTCGAAAATATTTAGCATTTTACCTACTGTCCTCTAATTGAAATGTTTCTACCATGCGAGTGTTGGAACATGTTCCTCAGTATATGGCAAAGTTAATACGCATATCATTCGTCATTATTTGTGCAGATTTTGTAAAATTATTCTGAAAATGTTCCTCGTGAGCAATAGTTGGTAAGCAAATTAACTTTTGTTCAGCGTACAGGTGCGATTTCATGTGGAATGCCTGCTTTGCATACAGTTGTAGCCAGTGTTGGTTAACGGATTCAAAAATCTAAAACGTAGAAAAAAGTTTACATATAAAGCTGAGTTGCAATTTGTACTAAAATAACTATAGTCTTAAGCTAGTCCAATCGGTCATTTTGTGATGAACCAAAGTATCAAGAAGAACATTGGATGGTCGATATGATTAAAGAAAGTTACAGATTTTGAGAGTTAGTAAACGATATTCAGAGAGTCAATAAATTCGATTCAAAAAGACAGTTTACGAGATTCAGGGAGTCAATGATTGAGATTCAGATATTTGGTGAACAAGATCTAGGGAGTCACTGACTTATAGCCGACATCCAAGAGCACAAATGTGCCTCATCATCCTAATGACGAACGAGTTCATCCAATACAAAAATACGTCGCTCGTCGCTTCATCCAGAATGTCACCAAATGTGCTCTTGGAAATCGGCTATTAGTTGGTTCAATTGAAGAGTTAAATTGATTCGATTCGGAGTGATTCAAGCGAACTCTGTACGCAAATGGAGTGTGTACGCACCTTGTAGGAAATTCGATAAGCCCATTGAGAGAGCGTAAAGTAACGATAATTGAAATGCCGTCCGCAATTTCAGTTGACTGATAAAACTTCTGCGTTTTGCTTTGTTGTCGTCAACAGGCAACTGCTGCCAGCTTCCCAGACAGGATGTGACGCTGCAAATGAATCCCTAACCAGGCGGTAGGAGCATGGTGTGGATGCTGCCTTCTGTGGTCACTAATTAAATTGTACTGTCAGAGCAGACACACTTTATTCCCCAGGCGTCAAAGGCGTCTTTTTCTGATCCGCGTAAGATCAGCCTGTTCCTCGCAATTCAACTGAAGTTTGCACTTGAATTTCGCTGTTGCTAGAGTTGCGGTTAGGCCACGGCATGAATCGACGCATTCAATTGTTATCCGAAGGCAGGCAGGCAAGTAGTGAAGCTTGAATTCCACTTGGGAATTGGTTTCTCTCTGCTGCCCATTAACGCAAGCAGCTGCCTTTGCCTTCACATTTGTGCTGAATTCCTTAAAATGTATTGTAGCTGAAGCAACGAGTACTTAGCAGGTTCGTAGGCATCATTATATTCGCATACTTCAGTGCATCAGACGGTTAAGGCTGCCCCTTTGATGGTTTGCAAATCGTTTTATGCAAATCATTCTACGCATTCAAGTACATAAATACTTATATCTAAGCCATATATGAGTTAAAGCAATCAACACATTCTACAAAATATTTGAGCATAATATGCCGAAACAACAAAGCACTCTTTGAAATTGAATTTGAATGCCAATTGGAATTGTATCAAAAGTAACCTAGGCATCGAAGTACATGGGGTATCTTAAGTAATTTTAGTAGGTTAAGTAATCCTAGTACCGGTTATAGTTAAGACGAAGCAAATCAGATGCAAGGTTGCAGTCGGAGGTAACTGACTGTAGCAGATGCTGCACTTTGTATTTCCGCATAAATTAGTCACCGATTATAAAATGATTGTAGGGGATTATATGTACCAATGAGGATACAACCGGAGGTCGATATTATAAGATACACCAACGTAGTCCAATTCGGGTAACACCAGAAATTACAGGTTTCATCCAGTTTTCCCCTCTATATCTGATGTATTCGGTTAGAGCTGGATCACTTCGAGTAGGGTGTGGCACATCACTTCGACGCCTTGCAGCATAAGAGAACCTTAATATAAAAATGGTGTTTCTAGCTCTTAAAGCTTGGGAGATATAGTTGTTCATACGGACAGACGGACAGCTCTTTGACCCTATAAACAATACATATACAGCCACTTCTCCTTCTAGTTGTTACATACAAATCTCATTTGCAGTAACTTAATAGACTCTTATGCATTGTTGAAAAGTACAGGGTTTTAATAACTCACTAAACAAGCAACATGAATCAACTTAGTTGAGCTCACCCGACTGTAGCTGCTCTTATCGCCTGCTAATGACACTAACATCTCGGCCAAAACATATCGTTGTATAACCAGAGAGACTGAGAATGTGGAATGTAGTCCCAAATGACATCAATTAAATTTTCCTGACACTCCCAGCCATTTGTTGTTGTCTCATCATTCGTCATTTAGTTTCGCATTTTGTTTATGCTGCGGTTTCTATGACATTTATGCCTCACATATACACATACATATACTACCCATAAGTCTAACTCTAATTAAATGCGCATTTCATTGTTCGCACTAATCATGCCAAAAACACTAACGATTATGGCCAGCATCAATCAATACGGCTTTCGCCATGATGTTTGTATATCGTATACTCATAAGACATTAACGAAAAAGGGTGAAAGCATGCAGCAAACTTAAGCGTGTGGCAGGAAGCTGTATTCTTGAAATGTTTCCAGTTTATTTTATGTTTTTAGCTGCATTCAAGGCTTTAAAGTATTTCTATATATCTGCTAAATATAGCAAATTCAAAGAACTTGCATTACTTGTAATGCAGGAGGTATGCTTGGAGAGCCAGCACGAGGGAGCGAGCAGAGAGGAGAACGGCTAGGTGCTGCCTAGGAGGTGAGGCGGCTACCTGCTGCATTACTTGTAATGCAAGAGGTATGCTTGGAGAGCCAGCACACGCGAGCGAGCAGAAAGGAGAACAGCTAAGCGTTGCATAGGAGATGAGGCGGCTACCCGCTGCATTGCTTGTAATGCAGGAGGAATGCTTGGAGAGCCAGCACGAGCGAGCGCGCAGAGAGGAGAACGGCTAAGCGCTGCCTAGGAGATGAGGCAGCTACCCGCTGCATTACTTGTAATGCAGGAGGTATGCTTGGAGAGCCAGCACACGCGAGCGACCAGAGAGGAGAACAGCTAAGCGCTGCCTAGGAGATGAGGCGGCTACCAGCTGCATTACTTGTAATGCAGGAGGTATGCTTGGAGAGCCAGCACGAGCGAGCGCGCATAGAGGAGAACGGCTAAGAGCTGCCTAGGTGGTTAGCCGGCTACCCACTGCATTACTTGTAATGCAGGAGGTATGCTTGGAGAGGCATCACGAGCGAGCGAGCAGAGAGGAGAACGGCTAAGCGCTGCCTAGGAGGTGAGGCGGCTACCCTCTGCATTACTTGTAATGCAAGAGGTATGCTTGGAGAGCCAGCACGAGCGAGCGCGCATAGAGGAGAACGGCTAAGAGCTGCCTAGGTGGTTAGCCGGCTACCCACTGCATTACTTGTAATGCAGGAGGTATGCTTGGAGAGGCATCACGAGCGAGCGAGCAGAGAGGAGAACGGCTAAGCGCTGCCTAGGAGGTGAGGCGGCTACCCTCTGCATTACTTGTAATGCAGGAGGTATGCTTGGAGAGTCAGCAAGAACGAGCGAGGAGACCGGCTAAGCGCTGCCTAGGAGCTTAAAGAGTGGTCGATCTAACCACAGCTGCTGATTGGTGGGTGGGTTTTCTTGGCTCTTTCTCTCAGTTTTTCTCGGCGACTGCGCAACCTGCAAGCACTATAAATACTGCTGCTGCAGTGCTGCTGATCACAGTGTAGTCTCCGTGGTCAAGTGGTTAGGACGTATCAAGGGCGCTTAAGTGGAGTGGCGAGTGTGCTTAATATAATTAATATGTATTTATTATAATTTAAAATTAATTAGTTTGTGGATCTGGAGTGTGACAATGGCAAGAGATTTATGTGAGCGGTATTAAGCTGCCGTTAAATCTGCCGCTGCCTAAAAGGTGAGCCGGCTACCCGCTGCATTACTTGTAATGCAGGAGGTATGCTTGGAGAGCCAGCACGAGCGAGCGCGCAGAGAGGAGAACGGCTAAGCGCTGCCTAGGAGATGAGCCGGCTACTTGTAGTGCAGGAGGTATACTTGGAGAGCCAGCACGAGCGAGCACGCAGAGAGGAGAACGGCTAAGCGCTAATTCGACTTAAAGATTTTGTGTTGACATTATAGAAAATTATTCTACTAACTACAAATTTCTTGCCGAATTATAATGCGCCTTTGGCTTTTAAATACTTCACCAGAGAAATAAGTCAATCCAAGGCTTGGAACAAATGAAGGAAGTCACAGACCGCGACTGAAGTTTATGTGAATGAGAACCGCAAATAATTTCATTAAACATCCCAGTGGTCAAAGAGCCACACAGCTCGGCACTTCTGGTCTTAAGTTGAACTTAAATTTAACGCTGACACATTCAACACTCAACCCAATATCAGGCAGCAGCGCATAACTCCGAGCGGAGGAATTTCAACAAGTTTAAGCCGCTTAAGTTTATTGCAGTAATAATTGGCGTGCACATCAAACAAAAACCCCTCCCCCTGCCCCTCTCACTCCCTCCCTCACGTCCTCTAACCGCTTCTGACAGTCGTTAGATACACTCGTTAGGATGCAGATGCAGATATTCACACAGATACACGCACACACTCACACACAGTCATGGCTACAAAATGTTCGCCCGTTATAATCAGGACATCGGCTGAAGGTGAACGTAAAGTTGGCTGGGACCCCTCTCTTCACCAATCCCCTCTCTCCCCCTCTCCCACTCACCCTCTCTCCCACTATCTAACACGAGTATTGACTGTGCAGTTGGCCGGTTGGCCAGTATGTTAACTTGTCTACACGTCTTGTTTTGTCGCCAGCGAAGCATTTAGATAAGGAACACATGTAATTGGCTTTTCACTTGATTTAACATGCGCTAAAATACCGTAATATCATAGTGCTAGTGTGCCACAAGTTCGGTCAATTTTCCACTATCTGCTTGTGGCATGTAACTGCAGTTGTAATTGCTTTATTTAGTTCGACTATTTGCTAGACCATTTCTACCCAACTGGAATACGATTATAATTGTGTCCAGGTCAACCTTAATAACTAAAAACTAAATAAAAACTATGAACAATCTTTTATTCCATCGGCCTTGGCAAGAACTCAAGCCATCCCTGTACTTCTCCAAATTTTCACCTGTGAAGAAAACAAAGAACATGAACTGAATAATCGGTTGAAAACATAGATCAACGACAGACACATTTCATTTCCGAAAACATCGAAAAACGGATACGTCGAATTTAAACCATTATCGATGTCCGATTAATCGATGGTTTTTTATACCCTGTGCCCATTGAAAAATGGAAAAATTAGGGTTAATAACTTTGATAGAATGTATGTAACAGGCAGAAGGAGGCGTGGCAGACCCCAGCAGCGCAGCTAGCTTTCGCATAAAGGGAATAAAAAGAAGTACGGCTTCTTATGACAATTATATAAAATTATATTTTTAAATGGTTAAATATTTAGCTAAATATAAAATTAAAAATTAAAAAATTAAAAATTAAATTAAATTAAAATTGAATTAAAATTAAAGTATTTTAAATTTTATTTTCATTCCTGTAATTATGAATTGGGAGAATAGCTGCTAAAGGGATCTATTGTACCCCATGCTGAACTATATCACTTTTATCACCCCGATATACCGTACGAAGTCGAGTGTTATTGTTTAGGACTGACAATCGCTAACTTTATCAATTTATCGATTTAATTCTACATATTTTACATACCTAAGAAGTTCTCGAATATTTGTTAAATCACGTTAAATAATATCTAAATTCGAAGTGAATAAATGACAAGTAAAGTTTATTTTGAACTGCACACTATGGCAGCAGAATATACTATATAGTAAGTATCTGGTAAAGTGCCAACCGTATTACACTCTCTATACCATTAGTTTTCGGGCACATTGCTTGCCCTGGCCCTAGTGAGTTGTATTAAACTCGTATTAAGTTGTTTTGCTGCGCAAGTATGACATTTTTATGCTTTGCTGTCATAGACAGAGATTGATGACAGGCAATTCTTCTCGTATCTAAATCCCATTTGCCAGTACTAGCCAATTGCTCGACATTTGGCCATTGGCACCTTCCCCCATAGCACGTCTAATGTGCACTTCAAATGCTAAACAAAAGAATCCATTGGCTCTGGCTTCCACACATTACATTGTTTATGCAATGGAAACGCAATATACCATACGGTACGGAGTGTGTACTTGATCCTGTTCGCCATGATACAGATACAGATACAGATACAGATGCGAATAATAAATAAAAACACTCAAAGAGCAGAAGAGCCATATCGAAAACAGACGCTGGCCAAGTCAACGTTCGAGTGGTATTATAATAATATAGGACACTCAATGCGAGCGCAGACACAAGGGATTCTATTTAAAATATGTGTAAGACATCTACATAGATTGTAAATCTTCAATTTCAATGCTAAGGAATGTAGCTAGTTCTGTTAACAACCCGATTTTTCTGATTAAAGCAACTGAAGACTTTTCTGAGATAACAGAAAATTGTAACCAATGCGCAAATAAATTACTACTAAAATGTAGGCAGGATGTATACAACATGTAGATTGGGTTTAATTCAAGTATTAGAGGTCACGTTTCTTCCGCCCACAATGAGTATATGACACTATAAATAAATAAATAAACCTACTTAAAAGATACAAATCAATCTAGATAAACATTTTACAACAATGCTGTAAATTTCATTACGATCGCTTAAGAAACACCGAAGATATGCTGCATTCAATTTGCGCCACTTACCAGTTGTAAGTACATCTATACAAAGTAAAGGGTCTCCTACTGTCGATTACATCCGACTGTAGCCTCCTCCTGACTGTAGCCTCCATATGCTGTTTCAATTTATTCTAGCGCTGAGATTAATCTCTGTTCATTACTTGAGAATGCACCCATTAAAATTTTGATAGTCCTTTGATGCAGTGACTCCGACTGTGACCCTGGCAATAACCGTGGTTCAAGTCATTAATAGTGGACACGTATTTCGGAATTCACATATCGTATATGGATATACTTAATTTTTTACTCAATTGCTCGCATTGTTCGGGCTGTGAGCCTCTATTGATTTATTTGTATACCATATATCTGCAGCATTTTTTATGCAATGTTGCAGTTTGAAAAGTTGAACAAGAAAACGCAAAAAGTGCACAAAAATTAAAAGAGCAGCGCAGCATCATTGACCCAAATGCAACATTGCAACATGGGGCAATACGAGATGTGTGCAAAAAGCTGGTTGGATTCGTTGTATTGTACCATTTGACATTTTGCTCATACCGATTGGTTTTATTTGGGTGCGCACACGCAGCCCTGGAGTTAACAGGGTTGGGCAACCAATGGAATGCCATTCGTAACCAGATATTGATGAGCCAAAGCAGTTGCTGGTTTATCGCCAGCCGCCAACCAGCCGGAAATTAATCACAGTTGCTAACGTGCAACAACCCGTTGCAGTTTCATATCGTTGCAACATTGTTTGGGCTCTGCACACACACACACACACACTCACATACTGCGCATTAAAAGTAAATCAAATTACGCATTTAAGCCGATTTATGAAATATGAAACTATTTTAGGGCAACAGTTTAAATGTATTTGGATTATTTTGCTTAATGCCGTTTACATTCGATTATTAAACTTTGATTTCCAATAGATATTGCTTGGTTAGTTCTCTGTGTTAGTGTTGGAAAAGTCCCTAAATTATATTTGGGCATGCAATGTGAGTGAAAAACTAAAGCCTTTTCGTCGCTGTAATCTAAAAAAGTTAAAGAGGGTATATTCAGTTAGTGTAAATGAGAAATGTGTATAACAGGCAGATGGAGTCGTGGTAAACCCCACAAAGTAGATATTTCCTTGATTAAGAAGAGCTGAGTCTATACAGCCATGTCCGTATGTATGTACATATGTCTGTCAGTCCGTATGAACGCCTAGATCTAGGTGCTAGAGACACCGTTTTTGGTATGTTCTCCTATATTGTAAGTAGATAAAAATTCTTGTAGATTTGGATACCTTTTCGAGACACTAAAAGCTAAATACTTGTAATTTGACATGTACGTAGCATATATGCAATATCCTTTGAAGCTGTGGATAATATTATGATCCGCTAAGAAACAGCGTAGATATGCAATAGAAAATTGCTCGACTGGCAGAGCGGCGTATTTGATTTGTAATTAGTGCAGCTCCTACTGTAGCCTGACTGATCTGATACGTCCTTACACCAAAGCAATTTGAATGTGTTGGGAACCGAAGCTAATCAACAAATCTGCACCGCAAACTTGCAACAAATTCCGGTAGAGCGTGAAACTGATGGGGTTTGTAAGTCAGCTTTTGGGAAATTTCAATGCACAATTTTGTATACCTTACATTTCATATTTTATTTTCCAGATACCTGCTGCCTACGACATCAATGCCTGAACAAGTATACCTGCCACAGGGTGGCAGTTGTAGGTGGAAGTTGTGTTTTTGTTTCCGCCAGTAGTCAACAAGTTTCGGAATTCAACTGAGTGAAAAAGTAATCAATGTCTAGGCAATTCAGTTGTAACTTGCAACCATTTGATGTCAGCCAAAAATTGAGACCGTACAAAAAACTGAGTAGACAACTCCACAGTATTCGCAGACAGTCACAGAGTCAAAGCAAACACTGGGCATGGCCAGCAGAGTTTTGAGTATTACATTGGCCATGTCACTGGGCACAAACTGCCAACTCCCCGCTCCCCGCTCCCTGCTCCATGCTCCCTGCTCCCTCTCGCAACTGTTGGCTCCTACCTCATCGTATGCATTCAAGCGTATTCTTGAAGCGAACCGCAGCACACGAGCGCTCAGTTTGTTGCCACTGCTATTATCCTGGGATGGCAAACTTTCGCTGGCATCCAAATCTAAATCCAAACTCCCAGCTCGCAAACGGCAACCCCCGTCCACTCCCCCTCCATCCGCCTACCCGTACACCATGCAAACATTACGGCTGATGCGCTTAGCTGCAACCACAAGCTAGTGGCTGACATAGTGCCTGGTCTGGTTAGAGCATTTTTGGGGCTGCACATTTTAAACGGGCGCTGGTAACGAAAGTCAAACAGTTTGCAGTGGTAATAACTAAACCACCCATCAATTCGCTTAATGATCGGGGAATGGGGTGCGATTGGGGCTGCATAGTGGACGGGCGGAGTGGAGAAGGGGTTGGCGTTGACAGTGGCTGAGCAAGAGAGTGGGAGAAATGCAGATAGAACCAGACCAGAACCGCTGCAAGGCTACAGTCGGACGTAACCGACAGTGGGAGAACCTGTACCCTGTACAACGACGCTACCCCCTGCAATGTAGAGCAAATTGTCTGTTGCATATCATCGCAGTTTCATATCCAACCGCAATACAATTGATCTGTGTCGAAGATGAATGACATAGACCAATGTTGCTTCAAGTCTTTATAGTTTACAAGATCGCACAGACTGACGTACAGATAAGGAATACATGTATTTACTTTTAGGGGTCTACAGTTTCTATTTGCACTAACTAAGTAGATCCTTCTCAACTATTTTAAAGTACAGGGTCTAAAAAGAATAGGCGAAGAGCAGTTAGAAAACGAGAGAGCGCGACGAGAAAGAGAGCACATGTGTGAGGGATGCGCCTGTATTTGAGTCCCAGGTGCTGGCGACACATACATGCATGTGGATGCAACTGTTGCACAGTGGCTGCCCAAATATTATTACAAATGGCAGTACATACGCCAGTGTTGCCAAACTCGCTTCTTTTCTCGTGACATCTGGCTATTTTTGCAAACCTATTGCTAGAACATTGTGGCAACTACATATAGCAAGCAAGTTTGGCGTTTTTCAAAAACTATTTCGAGTTTCTGAGCTTTACCTATTATTATTAAAAGTATAATATGAACTAACATCTAGAGAAGTTAATTTCGGAAGGTTATATTCGAGAGTTATGAAATTGTGAACTGAATTGTAGTTAAAACACATTTGAATTCATAAGAATAACTAGGTTTTTTCAGATTTTTTTCCCAGCCGTTTTTTTTTTTTGAATTTTACGTCAAAAAGTCGGCAACTCTAATGCACACACAGTGCACAGACAACTGTGAAAAATGGCAAATGCTTTGGGGGCTCCATACGTTTACGGATTTGGGCATGCAGCAAAAACAATGTGCAAATCTTGTTAATGAAATGATGCACACCTACACTGTCACACACAAGCCCAGAGATACAGCTAGAATTGAGAGACAGAGAGATGGTGAGGGAGGGGAAGAGGGAAAGTGGCAGCGACAAAAACCTAGACATAAATATGTTGTTGCAAAATTTATGCATTGCATGCGGCGACTGCAATCGGCACCGGAAGTGCACTTATGCCGCACTTCTATTTCCGCTGCAGTTTGCCGTTAGCCGTTGTTGCTCTTGTGGTGGCGCCAGTGTGCACACACAGATTGAGATTGATGGCAGAAAGTTTTTGCACAAACCACAGCAATTGTTAGAAATTTTAAATTTCAATTTTGCACACAAGTTGTGCATACCCCATAAGTGCGTATGTTTGGTTGAGTTATGCCAGGAATTCAATACAAATGGAAAATGGAGGCATGCTTGTAGTTGGCATTAAATTCCATTTAAAATACTTCATTTCGGTTAAGTGAAGGTTTAGAGTATTTTAAGAATTTGCAAACATTCCGTTGCACTCTGCATTCCAGCATAGCTATGACACTTGTGACAAAGTTGCATATTGATCGATTGACACAATGCCTGAAGGCAGCACAAACAAAATGGCAACAATGCTGCATGCGTAAGGCAATAAGCATTAGAGATGTTGAAAAACTACAGCGAAAGGTTATTATCAGCGATGGTATTTTCATTACGCCCAACAAAAATTATTTTTTATTTTTGTTTTATTATAGTAGAATGTGTCGTCCGAAGGGCAGAAACAAAAATAAAATTTATAACATAAATAAAGCACAAGTTGCTAAGATAAATATTAAATATTAGACTAATAATATAAAATATATTAAACAAACGTAGCAGTTCAAGTTTTCTTCAAAATTAAATAATATAACAATTCGATATTTACCGAACCTAAAAATGTAACAAAATATTATTTAACATTTGTAGTTTTAAAATTAAAAATATAACTGTATTAAATTGCAATTATTCCCGATATTCTGTATTATATTTAGAATGTCTTGAGTATCTCTTAACGGATGTCTTCATAAAAATCAGCATCCCTAATATCAATAGCCATAACTGTCAAGCTCAAGCCGCCTTCAATGGCAGAATTCAAACATTATTTGAGGTGTTTGATGTGATGATTGATGGCAATTGACCTCTCGATGGCCTGCAGTCAAGCGACAGCTATTAAATAAGTCCAAGTGTGGCTGCACATTCCATTGCTGCCTTGCCACTATGAGAAGCGTCTCTGAATACCAGCTTTTAAAACCAGCAGCTAA
The DNA here is from genome assembly GCA_035045125.1 of Hypselothyrea guttata. NCBI lineage: Eukaryota > Metazoa > Arthropoda > Insecta > Diptera > Drosophilidae > Hypselothyrea > Hypselothyrea guttata. Next base: position 2,948,743 of record JAWNNJ010000194.1, read on the forward strand.
TATTGTAGTTGACTGTTGAATTGATGCCGAGGCAGGATGACTTGAAGCTTCTTCAAAGTGCACACACGCACGAGTTGCGAAACATTTGGGAAGACCAAGTTGCATGCCACATGCGAAATGCTGCTGCTTGTGCTTCAGCTGTTGCACAAGGAATAACCGCACATTGTTGATGCTGTTTGGCTGCTTTAAGTAATCCGATTTAAAATGTACCAATTTATATATATGTACACTTTATATATATATGTATATATGCATATACACACATGTACGAGCATAATGCATTCGCACAATCGCATTCGGAAGCGATGATCACGTCGCTTTTGCCACGTTACCATGCCACATGCCACATGCAACATGCCACAAGGCTCAGCTTCTTGAGGAACGTCAACGCATCTTTGCATCTTTGCATCTTTGCGTCTCGTCCTCGAACTCCCTACGTTTTTGCCTTTTGTTGCATAACATTAAACTGCATATAGTACTTATGTTCATCAGCATACATTATATAGCATATTATATAGTTATGTACACGCAGCCATCTGAATAGTATGTCTATTAGGGGCTCTCAAAATGTGTGTGACAAAATCGAAGACTGCAGCAGCCCTGGCACAGAACCCTGTATTTGTTTAAGACTGGAATGCGTAATGAATCATCATGCAGTTTACTTCATTTTGTATTAAGCGATTGAACCAAATATGTTAATCTTTTCTGTGTATTTATCATGTCATTTGATTTAAGCTGAAAGTGAACATTAATTTTATTATTAAATTGATACTACTCCTGAGGTTTAAAATCAGAAGTATGTCAATTAGGTGTAATTTTGTTGCATGCATTTAATTTATTATAAATTTAATATATTGTTTTTAAATCAACAAATAAATTTAATAATAGCAATATTGGAATATTTCATTATATTAATTTTATTTAATATGTATTTTAATAATGCCACAAGTAAATATAATAATATATTTCGCATTAATTTGTCTCCCAATATTTCCAAACTTTTTTTTAAATTGTACTATATATATTCCAAAAAACGGTTAAGGTTTAATATGTTTGTTTACTCTGTATCTATTTTATTTGCTCTATCTGTTGCATCTTTCCATTTATTTGCATCCCTAATACATACATGCACATGTACATGTGCAATACAAGTTGACAATATAGCTGAATTGAGCTCAGGAGCTGCCTTGAATTCATAGTTCTACCCCTTAGCTTTTCCATCCGTTCCCTTTGCTCCCTGCCCTTACAGCATTCGCTTATTCTTGTCTGAGACACAGACTTAAAACTAATCTCAGTGCGTTGTGAGGCAACATTGTGTGCCCGCTTCTAATGCAATCTGCATTTCATTTGATTTTATGATTTGAAACGGAACGTGAAACATTGGACTTGATATAAAACATAATTAGCTGAACAGAATGTAATGTTGCCTGCATATGAAACAAGTTTTGCTGCAGTTTATCGGTGAAAACAAAATAATGTTGCCTACTTTTCAGCGCCCAGTAAATTGGCATAACATTCAGCACATTTGCATTGCAAAAAGCGCCATTGCAGCAAAAAGGGGAGTCACACACAAACTCACACACACACACACACACACACACACACACATTGGCATATGTGGGCGTAGTTTAGCAGCAAATTAATGATTATTGCGACAATGAATATGAATTCATAAATAAACAAAATACGCCATCAACAAATAAATGCATATACTTATAAATTTAGCTCTGCTGGATATTGATACATATCCCTCCCTATACATATGAATTCATATATATGTATATATTTCTCTGCATGTGTGTGTATATATGTCTCTATAGCCATGTGGCTCGGTGCCGCCTGGCAGTCATAACAATAACAATGTGAAATCGCTTAGATTTCAACCGCAGAATGTAGTCGCAAGCAAGTCGTGCGGCAGACAGGGTGGCTGGGGGACGGGGGGAATGGGGGATGGGGGAAAGTATATGGCATAAAGCAGGAAATATATTGTGTAAGAAAAAGAGGTAAGCAGTAAAGAGAATTACACATACAACGGAAAGGCGGGGCAGCAGCAGGCGCGGGGCAGCTCGGCTCCTTCATGCAATGCATGGGGGCCAAGATATGCGAATGCCTTGGAGCACGTACAATCCATTCATTCAGCAAATACCAATAATAGACACGTACGCTAAAAGAGCGAGCAAGACGGCTTTCTGGGGAGTGGAGTGGGCTCAAAAAACCAACAACAAAACAAAAAAGGAAAAAGAAAAACATTGAAAAAGCAAAAGATGTTGAGGAAAGGCATTTGAAAATGCTGCAACAACAACGTGGGCAAAGTCAATGAATGCCAGCGCAAGTAAAGCAAATTTGCTAAAGACAATGAGACTTTCAAGTCACTACATTGACAGAGAAAAAGCAAGAGAGAGAGAGGGAGAGGGAGAGAGAGTGAGAGAAAGAGAGGGGAAGACGGGCAGGAGGCATAAGAAAACAATATGACAAAACAACATAGATAGGTTCAAACAACTGCCGTTAACTTGCCCTTGCCATTGCCATCAGTCCCCCTTACTCACTCATCGACTCACCACTTACCACCACCTCCCTTGCACTATGGAATGAAGTGACAGATTTTGGCGTACTGCTTAATATCCCGAGAGCAAAGCAAAAAATTTTAATTTTATTTTTTGATGTGAGTTAATTGTGTTTATTTAAAAATTGAATAGAAATAAAAACTTGAAAGCTTCCAAACTTTCAAACATAGAAGTCTATAACTGTACATAAGTATACTTGGTTTAAAATCATATGAATATTTCTGGTGAAAATTAATTATTTCAAGAAATAACATATCAACGTATATGAGTTTATATGTATGGGTGAATTTATATTATATTTGTTGGTAGAGGCAGACTTAAGATATTTTACCCTCAGTTACCCCTGATCGTTACTGATCGGTTGCGTCCCTATTGAAGTCAACCATATTAATAATAAATAAATAATAATAAATCTCTTTTTATGTTACATAACAATTAAATGTTATTCTGATGTATTTCCGTAAATTTACCAACTTTGAAAAATGGATTAATGCCACAAAAAATGAAGCACCTTTCCCCATGGTGGCCTGCCTTCAATCCACTCACAAACAATTTTGCCAACTGTAAGAAAAGCACACACGCATCGGAATGAAAATGTTTTTCTTGGTCTATAGAATTTGCCTCACTTATTGCGTGCGCCGTCAACAAATACGGCACAAGTCCTTCCTATCGTAATAAGCGGGGGGGTTGGCGGGATGCTCATGTAAGTAGGCACCCTTCCGCCCATACGCCCCCTATCTACTGCTCTGCCCTGCGGCCTCTGCCATTCATCTTGCACTGTGTTGCGTGCCAGAACTATCGTTAATCAACATTGTTGCTCTCAAACTGCAACTAAACATCGGTACGTACAAGCAACTTGCACCCTTTGACATGAGCTCAAGAGCGTATAGGTTCGAGTACTCCATAAAATATCCCATTTTTCACCTTAATAAATTCGCATTAGAGCGTCTACTACCCCTTGGGAGACTTGCTAGTGCAGGGTATTTCCTTAACAGTATACCATCGACTTCCATTTCCTTCCTTTTTGTCTTTCGCAGTGACACTGCTTCCGGTATTTTGCCAAACACTTTGTTCTCAATGAGTTGACACAATTTGTGTGCCTTACGGAATTTTCATTTATTTTCGCGAATGTGTGAAAATTGTACAATATTCGGCGTCAACTGTTGTTGTTCGCTCAGCAAGGGCCAAATGATGACAAGGCTATCAGGGCTGTTTAAATCCAACAAAGTTGCCAATACGAAAGTGCCGAATCTCTTCTTAAACTGAAAGCCAGCAGATCTTGTAATATTAATTTTAAGCGTTACGAATGCAGTTTAGATTTAAATTAATAATCATAATAAATAGTAATGGCAAAATTTCAATAAAAAACCACTAAGCACGGATCGGATCACTCGAGCGAAAGACTATTGTCAGACGTAACTGACTGTAGGAGACCCACTACATATTGTCTGTTGCATATCTTCGCTGTTTGTTATCCGAGAGAGAAATAAAAAAAGCTATGGGAAAACCCAAATACTACTGTAAATGGTGTCTCTAGCTCTAACTGTTTCTAAGAACGAACAGATGAATAGAAATCTGGACAAAAGGGCATGGCAATATCGACTTATTTCGTCATCCTTATCTAAAATATATATACTTTGTGTGCTCCGCCACGCCTCCTTATAGGTATAACACACAATTCGGATTCAAATTTTCGTTTTTAAAATAGCTTAATAAGCGTAGTAAGTTTCCCTTCTAAAACAGTGCTTTAATAAACAACTATTCCATCCTACGTGATACAATAGGTTCGGATTATATATTAAATTTTCCACTTAGATTACGGTCACAAAATGTATCCATTAAATAATAAATAAATATAAAACCGTGTGTAAACGCACGGCTCGTGGCTTGGTCTATTTTTTTTTTTTATTATAATTTTGTTTTAAACTAGTTTTTACAGTGGTTTTTGGTGAGTTTTTTTTTGTTGTTTGGTGAGCTTAAGCTGCTTGCTTTTCTCTGTTCTCTTTGGTTGTAGTTGCTGCCTCACTAAACCCATTAAAACGTCATACTCAACATTATCGTGGGGATAATGCACAGCAAAGAATGAACGCAAGGAAAGGAGAAGCAGTGAAAACCAAAAAACCATAACCAAGAAAAAACACATCACATAATTGTACGATGGTCAGCACAAATTTTGCATGCATTTCTCCCAGGAGAAGCCCGTTCGCTTTTGCTCTTCTGCTCATTATTATTTTGCTGCTCTGGCCACAAAAGGCGACTAAAGCCTGACCTTTGCTTAATTATGGTAATTAGTACGTAAAGCCAAAACGCCAAACAAACTCATTTGAGCCGAGACGCGAACCAACCATGCCCCCTGCCCCTGCCTCCGGCCCCCTGACTTCTGGCCCCATCTCAAGCCAAGTGTCAAGCGATGCTGCATCCGGAGCATCCAAAGTGCAAGCCTGGTCACACTGGCACTAAGCAGCTACTCAAGACAAAGTGCATGCCCATCAGCATGTTGATGCTAATAACTTTGACAATATTTACGTAGAAAATGCTTTAGATGAATCCGTCCAAGAACTTTTTAAGCAAGTGAAGCTTAAAGGATTCCCGAGGTCTTCAAGAGTTTGGATTAAAATATCTTCGGCTTAAACTGAACAATTTTAGTTAAAATGTCTGCCCCTAGTGCCGAATTCTGTTTTCAGTCAAATATGTATATTTAAATTTCATAAATTCTTGACACATGCTCCTCATTCCAGTCACACTTCATTATTCATATTTATAGCTTATTTGCCATAAAAGACAGCACAATTCGCCAGTGCGATTGATGTGTTGTTGGGGAGTAACATTTTATTTTTTCCCGATATGCCAATCTGTGGCGAACCATCACGTTTGATAATACAGTTGTCCGGCAAATCTATGCCACAAAAGCCACGAACCGCACTTTTAATTAAACTGAAAACTATGAAAATTTATAAAATAATTGAGCAAAGCCCGCACAGGGCGAACCCAACCGAAATACTCTAAACAAAACAAACAGCAGCAAGAACGACTACGACTGCTATCTACAGCTGCACTGGGAGAAATATCAAACGTTTTTGTAGTGGAATTAGGAACGTGCGGCGTCGACATTTCAATCAGGCAGAATTCTCGATTCAAGAATGAAATTTGTCATTTAAGCGCATTCCTAATATTCTTATATATTTTTTGATGAACTTTGAGAAATAATTGAATCATTCTTTGCACGTAATCCCGTTTTTACAACTTGTTCTTCAAAAAAAAAAATATAATATATAAGTCAATTTAATTAGTGCAAATGCGAAATGTGTAAAGGACCAAGAAGGAGGCGTGGTTGACCCCGTAAAATATATACATTCTTGATCAAGACGACGATCCTATAGACTGTATTACGATCGGATAAGAAACAGCGAAGAAATGCAACGAACAATTGGAATTTTTATTTTTACATAGGGTCTGCTATTGTCGGTTACGTCCGCATTCCGCCCGACTGATCTGCTCCATCTTTACTGGTTTAATTTGTATTTGAATTCTTGATATTCGGCTAGAAATTTCTTTGTTTTTCTGAGTGTGCCCAATGTTGGATAGGTAGTCACTCTTGGGTAGGAGACCTGGGGAGTACTCCATGTACTAGCTTGTGTTTGTATTTGCATTTGAAGCAGTGCCATCTCCTATTCCCCCTAATCTGTGTCCGTGTGTTTATATTAGTGCATGCAGGGGCGTGGCAGAGGGGGCTATTTGCATGATATATGCAGTTATAATAAACCGCAAGAGCTGCTAAAGCAACAGTAGCAGCAACAGTAACAGCAACAGGGCAGGCTCACAACTAAAGCCACGGATAAGGCAAAAGCACATATAAACAATCGCACACACACCCACACTATCTCCCTCACACACACACACACACACACACGCCCCCTTATACACTCACACAGAAGACAAGGCAAACAAATGCCAATGTGCAGCGGTGCGTACGAAGGCAAATGGCAAACTTGTTGCCACAAAAGGCAAATGACCAGGGCCAAAGACAGTAGATTGTCATTAACTTTGTAAACCGAAGCTGGTCAAAATAATGTCATACTGTACTGGTCCTGATCTGATCCTTTAACAAATTGATTTCAGGTTTAAAGCGGAATTTAGAAGAACAATAAAAACTGTTAGATCCCGAATTTTATATGTATACGTATTATATTATATTTCTACATGTTCATCCCTATGCTCTTATGCCATATAGTTTTTAATATTTTATTTCATATATGCTATAAATCCAAGTATTTCTTCTATCATACGACATTGCTGACGTACTATACATTGCTCGCATGAGAGACTAGTCCTTATAGTAACTACAGATAAAAATTTTGCATATCTTCTAAGTGCTTAGTGCCGATTTAACTATAAGATGTTCAACATGATTTAAACTGTACGATTTCGGTGCAGATTTTTCAGATTTTCTCAATGCCCCATTCCACATACTTGTTCATAATGTTGTTCATTCTTTTTTGATTCTATTCATAGCTGACAAGTTTCTTTAACTAAGCTTTCTGAAACATGAAAGTTCGGGTCGGGATTGCTTAAGCAATTCCTAAGCAAAGTGAAAAAATAGAGTGTAAGTCTCTGATGAAATTTCAGAAGCAACCTTTTGGGCTCTAGCAGTTGTATGTGAACCTAATTGATCCTTTTTATATGGCAGTACATATATTATTTAATTGCGGGCTCTCGAAATAGCCGCACAGAACACAGAGAAATTGAAGCGCGTTTTTGGACTAGTTATTTTTGCTGTAGTCACTATTTATATTTATTTTGCTGGCAATGTTGTTTTTATTTTTATAAATCGATGTGTTGCTATGCACTGGCAATTAATTGCTTTGAAATCCCTTTATCCAGCAGATTTGGTCAATTTATTTTGCACAGTTTTTGCTACCCTTCAACAAATACACGTAAGCCAAACATATGTACATCCTCGATGCTACGCATATGTTCAGCATGATACAGTATATAGGGCAATATATACTTCAGTGTGTCTGTGTGTGTGTGCGTTTTTTTTTCGGATCCGCACAGTTATTTGACTGAATTTATTACAGACTCGCTTAGTTTATTGTTTTTTAATGGCGCTTAGATTTAATTTGAGCAATGCAATAAATTACACATTACTAACTGCCCGCTCTAACATTTGAACCCATTCTGACTTGGGGCTAGCTCAAAAATGCCGCAAATCGGGCAGCTATACATGGGATATATAGATAAAATGTATTTCGATTTTCAAATAAGCATGGAGAGAATATATAGTATATTGACTTATGAATGACAAGTCAGATTAATCGGAAGTCGAAATAATTGTACACTTTAATAATAATATTTTAAATACAAATCAGCAGAATGAAGTTTATGTTTAAGTTTAAATAATATGCATAAGTTATACACGATTAATCACCAACATATATATTAAGTCTTACTTTGAGATATGTATAAACAAAAATCACTCGTAACCAATTTTGTGTTTCTATAATCATTCCAAAGTAGTTTTATTTTGTTCACCGCTCGAAGAAAAAACGAACTCTAAGGTATTTACTGAGCTCATGCATGCGATATACCCCCTATGCCAAGCCGAGCAAATTGTCTGTTGAATATCTTCGCTGTTTATTACCATACCGCAACGCAGTTATCAACGTGTATAGAAAATGCCAAGTGTGTAGTTTTAAAACTGTATAAACTTATTTAAAGTACAGGGTCTAATAATAATAATATTGAAGGAGACGACAATGCAAATTTTGTTATTATTTGAAACCCAAAATACACACTTGAATCGAGATATAGTTAAAGCCGATAACGATTGCAATAACAATAAGAATGATGTCGAAAAAACTCAAGTTGGTGTTTATGATGACAATTATAATTGTAATGATTGCGAAGAATTTGTGAGTAATAACAAAGCAATAATTAACTAGAATGCGAATACCTATTATCTGATACATCTGATATATTTTATATTTATTTTAAGGTATATATCCAGATATTTAATAATTTAAATTGGCTATTTCTGGCAAGCCAGCTCAGAGGCAAATCGAGTTGCTCCCGTGAGAAAGCAGCAAATGGAGCAAGAAATTTGTATGCGAGTTTTGCATTTGATATCAAAACTCTGCGGCAATTCCGTAGGCAACACGTTTTTTCCGTGCGTTTGTCATTTGCCAACTGCCATTTAATTTCATTAATTAATTTGTTTGCGAAACCCATACGCAGCAGCAACGACAGACAGACAGACAGACAGACGCGCGCCAGCTGCCGCAAAAGCCAAAAACAACAATTAAACATAAATCTTATAAATTTCCGTAGCCAAAAACTTGCTGCCAAGGCTTTTTGTACCACATCCGTTTCCACGTACCTCTTTCAATCTCTCTCTCCCTCTCCCTCTCTCTCTCTCTCTCTCTCTCTCTCTCTCTCCCTCTCTCACTCCCTCTCTCTTTTACCCTCTGGCTCTCCGTCTCTCTCTCGAATTTGGCTGCGATTTTCTTCATGCCACAGAACATATTTCATTTCAACTGCAACTTTGGCCCACGCCCACAGCATACAGTACCGCCCACAACCCAACAGCAGCTGTTGTTGTTGCCGCTTCACAGTGGTTCCATTCGTTAAAAATAAAATACCCAATTTTAAAAGTTAGTTTAAATTTTTTAAATAAATTATGTTTTTGGAAATACAATATATTTTTGTAGTCTGATCGTTCGCTCTGTAAAAAATATCACTTAAAGTTAGACCACGTGCATTGCGTTTTGTTTTGAAATGACGAATGATAAAAAGTATAGATTAAAAGTTTCAACTGGTTTTTATTGATATGGATACCATTCAAATAGGATCAATCTGTGATGTGAAATTGTTTATATATTTCGTTTGTTTATGTTTTCAAGCGCCAAATATTAGAATTAACTTATCTTAGAAAATAAATATTTATATATTAATGTTTATTCAAACTTTCACTAACCGGTTCTATGGGGCCGTAGAATATAGTCGGCCAATGTAGACAATTTGTTTGATAATATTTTAAATATCTTTCTAGATTTTTGTTACAAATTTTATAAGCGACCACTGTGCGCTTCAAGCGGGCCAAAAAACTTTCTTCGGCTCTTGAAGTGCGGCAACAACAAAAGCAGCAGCAACTATAGCACATTGTTTGTTGTCTAACAGTCTATGACTATTTAAGACAATCTCACACATATGTAGGTAGGCACACACATACACACACACACACACACACACAGACCCTTACTATTATTTAATTTAACTATTTTAGTTGGCGCTGCCTCCAGTTTGCACTTACTTTGCCGTAGGAGGAAAAGTGCAACAAGGCTACCCAAACACACACACATGCGCACACACACACACACACACACACTCAGCCTCTCCACCAAACATTTGTTACAATTTCCACACGTAAATACTTCCTGCCAAGAAATACACACAAACACACAGAGAGACTCTCACACACACAGCAACACAATTATAATTGTCATAATACAAAAGCATCTGAAAATTTAGTGCCAAGTGCGAAAAGTTTCACGTGGGCGGACATTTAGCTCCGCCACAACGCCAAACGAGGCGGGATCCAACTGTTTCTGCCAAATATACCAGACAATTACCTATTTGAATATTAATCACAGACCGATATTGCTATAAGTTTCTTTTTGGGAATCTCGTAAAAATAATTGCATGTTGATATTGATTCATTTTGTGCAGTTTTATAATAAATTAAAAGTATCATACGAATAAATACAACAAACATAAAGAATATTTTTAATAGAAGGATCCACAACGATTAAAATTAGAGTACTATTAATTATTTAATTAATTTATTTATTTAAAATAAATCATGTTGCACAGCTTCTAGTACTAGATAAAAATATAAATATTTTAAATAGTCGTCAAATGCATTTTAATTCAATATCACAAGCAACGTATTAAGAAATGGAATTTACTTAAATACCTTAAAAGATTTAAACGCAATCTTGGATGTCTTAGTAATCTAAAGAACACACTAATAGTCATAACATAAATTTAATACAAATACCAGTAAGTGCACGCTCGACAACAGAATACAACCTAGAACCTATTTTAAAATCTTTATAAAAACCATTTGAAGTGTAGCACAACTTCTTCCTATTCCTTAACTTTTAAACTAAACTTGATCTCTTGAAAATAACTGGTTAAGCTTATATATATATACTTACTTTAAAGAGTCTGACACGCCTCTGCCAATATTTTTAAATACCACGCTCTGTATGTCGATAACAACAATATAAGAAGCATACTTTTAGGCGTAAAAGTTTGTTATGCATCATAATAACATACATAACATAGTAATCTTGTTCAATAAGCACGGAAGTTGGAATCGTACTTAAACAGTAAAACTTAGTCTGCACTTACACGTTGAAGATGCTTTATGAAATGCGTAAGTCCAACTCTGGTCGTTCTGTTAATGTTTGTGGTCGATAAATGCATATTTTGTTTGAAATTAATGAATTGCCTGCATAAACTTTAGCAGCAACCCTCGCGAAGTTCTTTTACATTTTGGCTGTCTTTTCATGCATTAGTGTGTGCCAGTGACACGTTGATAAATGACATTTTCAGCGTCAATGTGAATTTTATAAATTCTCGTAACTTTTACGCCCGCTGCGCAATGCTGTAACAAGGCAGGGCATGCAGAAAGAAGTGTTGAACAGCGCCGAAAAGTTGCTTAGCATGGCCCAAACAAAACGCTGATGCCGTCAACTGGCACTGCGATTTCCACACTGGGTTTTCCATTCTTTCTTTCGTTTTTTGTTCGTGTTGTCATCGTTGTCAATGTACGTAGTATTATTGTTGTCGTTGCTTTTTGTCGCTGTCATAACTGCATATTTTTTATGACACTTTTGCGGCTTATCAAAGTCGGTGTGAACACACCTAATGCCCCAACACCCCCAACCCATCAGTTAGGCCCTCGCTTCAACGTTATTGTCAACAAGCTACTCAAGCAGTTTTGCCAGACATGCTAATTAGAATTCATTAAACATATTATAACAAATTATTTTTTTATTTTTAAAAGCGAATTTTTACTCTCTCGACATCCTTCTTTGCCTTTAACAGTTTTAGATATATGCATATAGAGGTTTTTTAGGCATATACTTTAGAGGTATTGATAAAGCTAAATATCATTTTCAACTTTAGCTAGTTATCCAGAATTCATCTCTGTCCAATCACAAGTATTTATACTTATGAAACAGGAAAAATTTGAAGTTGTAATATTTGAGGAGTCGAATTTTTCAAATATTTGTTCTCAATTGTTGTTCAGTTATCAAAATATTCATAGGTCGCTAATTAATTGCTGTTATTGTATAGAAAATTAAAATACTTGCGTAATTTAATATTTATTTCAATGAACATGTGCTGAACATTTTCAGTTTTATTCAGCCATTGATTAAGGTACTACAATGCCACGAAAACTAAGCGGTAAGACGAAAATTGCGTAATATCATCGCCTACTCCACATATTATACCACTATGTAGTCTGTGTCACAGAGATACATTCACCTACTTAACTTAATGGATAGATAGCTAGTCAATGGCAGGTGCACGCACAAAAGTTGCAGTCAAACTTTATGCCGCCCACACTAGACGGTTAGACTATTTCCTCTATTTCTCCCTCTGCCACTCTGTCGTTATCATAGTTACCTAGAAAGTTTCATGAACTTCCTATTTTTCTACTCGCTTTTTCTGGTTTGCCGACAGTGAGCGAAAGAAGACTTCGAACAGTCGATTGATTGGCATAGCTCAATTGGGACTGATTCAGTGCTTAGCGGTGACATAAGCGAGAAATTGAAAAGCGTTTGAAGCTGACATATATGAAGTATAGTTGTATAGAGTGCTCTCATGTATTTGTATTTTCATAGCTATGAGTAATTGTGCATACCGAAAAGCTAAAGGAGAGGCTGATCTGTGGCAGACCAACACTGCTAAACCAGCTTTATCTTCAGTTAATAAATTGCCAAATCTCAAAGATTGTTTTCAGCTTAAACGACGCATTGAAGAAATCTGCAAAATAAAGTTTGAAAGGTGGTTTTTAAGTTAGTTTGCTGTTTTAAAATAAAATGTCAAAAAAGTCTTTTGAGATAACAAATAATTTCAATATATATATTTTTTTATTTATTTTATTTTATTTGCCTCAAGTATATAAACTTATAAACTAATTTATTAAGCACTGGTCGCGATAGTTAACCAATAAACAATATTTTACTAAGATATTGGTAATTTAAATTTAAGTGTTGGACAAAAACTAAAAATCTTTAAATGGCAAATATTAATGTAATCATCAAGATATTCAAATATGTTTAACAGATTTTAAAATCGTAACTTAATTTAAAAGCATCTGAAATTTTGCTGTAAGATATTTAATAAGAATAATGTGTTGGTTTTGAAACAAACAGATTTTTGCTCATCTCGTCTGTTGTGGGACAAGATTTTAAACATTGTTTAAATTGCGAAAAATATTCTGTTACAAATAAATTAGGAAAAGCATTTTGTTTCAAGATTTGTACGTTTGTTCTCTTGTGTGACAACATTTCAAGAATTTCCTAAATTAAGAAAAATTATTTTCAAAATCAAATATGTAAATATTTGATATATTATCTATCTGCATGCCACATTTATATAGCTCTGTGGTATTCCTGCCTCCTTTCTCCTCTGTCCCTCTGAAAAGCAGCTTGAAAGTTTGAGTGAAAACTTAAATGCGCCACTGAACTGAGTGTGCAGAGATAAAGTCAAATACTTGACAAGTCACAGGTAACAAGTATGAACTTATAAAGTCATAAGTATGCCCCAGTGTAAGTCTGTATGTGTGTGTGTGTGTGTGTGTGTGTGTGCATGTGAGTGTTGGTCTTTTGCAAAAGTGCTGCAAAGTTTTCAAATTATTTTTGGTTATATAATTGGAATTGATAACTTTGGGTACAACGCAGCCAGAGATTTTGTCTCTCGCAGTCTCATTCTCGCTTTTGCTCTGACATGGGCTAACAGCTTTGACTGTAACAAGTATCAAACACACACACCCACACACCCACACACACACACACACACACACACACACACACATACACATACAGAGAGAGCAATCCTGTGAATGTATTTGTCAATAACAAGCAATTTAACAATTTTTGTACACAGACACATACAAGCGGAATTGTTGCCATGTTATCATTCAAACTTGAAAATCAATAAAACTTTCTGATACAACAACAGCAGGTTGGCAAATAAAAACGCCAACCCGGCAACTGTGACAACTCTGGCAACTCTGGCAACCCCCTCGCCCCCTTCAACAAAACAGATAGACAGCCACACGTGATATTATTTTCTTATACGAGCTTGATTTTTTACTGCTGCACCAGAAGCTGCAAAAGAGCAGTCCAAATCCAAAGGCATCCTTAATTTTCTATATTCATATTCATATTTACATATCTGTATGTATGCATATATGTATATCCAGCTACCTATGTATGTATGTATGTATATTTCGTTTGGATTTGCTGCTCATAACCCACTCAATGTACGCTGACGTCTTCGACAACGACGCTGCCAAAGAAAGTTAATTAAGAAAGTTTGATTTCTTATGGCTAAATAACGCTCAAAAGTTTTTCCGACTGACAAATATCAAGCAATACTTTCCAAATAAAAATCAAGCAAAATACAAAAGCGAAAAAAAATTATGATGAAGTTGAGCCTTTCACTCGTCACATCTGCCCCTCCCTCACCTCACCCTACGGCACACTCTACTGCCCAATTGATAAGGATAAGAAAGTTGGGTGTTTCTGTCAGAGGGGCTTGTCGTAAAGGGTAACACTTGAACAGTGATCAATAAAAACTTTTTCCAGCGTCTTTATTTTTTTTTTTTTGTCTTTTTCGGTTAACAGAAATCCACAAATATTCTTTTTACATTAAAACGCTATTTATGCGCATTTTATAAATAGACGTACAGAGGTATTACAGCACATTTATATAACTCTAAAATTAAAGCAATAAATTAGGCAGTGCAAAGCATGTTGAAGAGTTCGTAAACAGTTCTTAAATCTCTAATTATGCTTTGAATATTTTTAAGGAAAGCTTAAGCCTATTATGATTCGTTTTGCAATATTAATTACAACTTAAAGTTTGTTGATATAATATTTATAAAATTTTATTTTGGTATTATAAATCAGTTTTCTACATATCAGAAATTTTTATAAAGTGTTTAAACTTTTATAGAATCAACTGGAGCTAGGCGAGCATTCTAATTTTGCTATTACTTAGATTTTATTTGTATTTAGACCCTGTTGTTAAAACACTCAAGAGCAAACCGGGTACAGCCGAAATTGTTAACAACAAATAATATTTATCAAAATAAGCGCACTTGCCACTTAGGCACCCATCACACGTCTTAACCACATGACTGCTAACGCTGCACTGTGATTAGCAGCACTGCAGCAGTAGTATTTATAGTGCTTGCAGGCTGCGCTGTCTCTAGATCAGTTCCCGCCAAAGAGAAAGCTCCACAGTATCCCCCTTACCAGTCCGCTGCTGTGGTAAGCGAACAAGTCGCCCGCTGGTGGTTGCGACGCTCGCTCTGTGCATACGGTTATATGCAGCGCTTGGCCGCTCTCCCATTTGCTCGCTCCTGCTGACTCTCTAAGCACACACGAGTGTTTGTGGTTGTGTGTGTGTGTGTGTGCGTGTTTAATTGAGTGTGGATCGAAATAATAGTTAAAATGGGAGTGGGTAAGAATTGTGGTGTGTTTGCAGCTCATTCGCGTCTCGGTTTTCCTAGTTGCAACAGATGGATCGGTGGGGCAACAGTCGTAAGTCGTCGACTGTTTCACTCACACACACACACACACACTTGAGTAGATAGACATGCTCACACATACACATAATTTGTCAACAATGGCAATAACCGTTATGTCTCGCCCCCTGACAATGTTTTACCCACAGAGGAAAACCGCAAGCGCCATAATATAAGAATCCAGAATGTCATTGACATTGAACAAAAAGGACCTTGGGTCCACACAAAATGAAATAAAAAATAAAATAATAAAAAACTAATGTAAAAATAAAAATATAGTCCCCGCTTTAGAGGCGTTATCTCGCTTCGTGAGAGGGAGTGTCTTGGGCGAGTACATAAATTTCTAATGTAAATTTCCTTTCTATAATTGTTCATACTTAGTCACATTTGCATATATTAGGGCGCAGCGAGGGGCGTGTCAGTTGCCAGAGCACTTAGTTTGCGTTTATTGGCCCCGTCGTCTGATATTTATGAGTTTTAGCGTTGTACTTGTGCTTGATGTTGTTGTTAAAGCTGCTGCTGCAGCTGTTTTTTGGTATTTTTTGTATTTTTGTTTGTTTTCTATTTTTTGTTTTGTTTTTTTGCTTTGGCTTTGGCTTTGCCTTTTGTCTTTTGTCTTTGGCAATGTTTGTGCCATAGCCATAGCCATTGCCTTTTGTTATTGGTTATTGCTATTTGTTGAGCATTTTTATGTGCGATTTGTTCTTTATTGCGCTGCTTTATTGCGAGAGTTACATCTACAAGATGTAAGATACAAATAAAAGCACAATTGAGCGTTTCCTTTGTTCTAAGTATCTCCAATTTGTTGCATATCTTGTATAAAATCCGTGTGAAATGATATACTGTAAACAGTTCAACATTATATATGATTGTTCCTTGATATATTAGGTATTATTATTATTTATTTTATTATTTAACAAACGTTAAATAGACATCTTACTTTGGGTGTTATAACTTCATTAACTCAAAATAAACAGGTGATTCTTGCTCAAATAGAGCCAGTCGGATGTTCAAATCCGCTCATATAAGGATTTCCTATATTTAAAAAAAAATTTAAATTTAAATTAAATTTAACTTTGTATTAACTTTAAATACACAATTTTTATTTCTTTTTATGGTATTAATCAAAGAATAAAATCTTAATACATTTCGGTTATCAATTTGAAATTAAAATTTAATTATAATTATATACTTATATATTATTTACATATATACTATAATATTTATAGTAACCCTATGAGTAATTTTGTTTCTGCATAAATATACCGCTTACTTAAACTTAGACAAACACTTTGGATGTTAAAACAGAATCTGACAACAAGGTACACATATGTATTAAATTTGAGATTTGTTTTCAGTTGCGTTTTTTTCTCAATTTATATATTCATTATGCTTTTTGTGGTTGGTAACAATTCTTTATTCGACTAAATGGTATCTAAAACTTTAGAATATTTTCCAAATGCTACATATGCTCTGTATTTGGACTAAGACTACATTAAAATCCAATTTGAAATTGCTGGCCAGCTATGAAAACTGGCAATAGCGCATGAAGCTCAAACATGCTTCATTTATACATATCAACGAGAGGCGAAAGCAACCAGTCGACTTAAAATATTTGAATTCATGTCGACAGCCATATAAGAACTCCATAGTATGACATTTTTAAACTTATGCTACATATTTTAATTCTATTCACAAATGCGAATTTATGTAACTGTAGAGTTTTGAGTAACTGTAAATACTACCCTCGTCCAATTTACATTGAGCTCGCTTGGGGTGCTGGCGTCTGTTCTGTGGCGAATTTGACGGCATTTCATTTAATAAAATAAAATAAAATAAAACGCAAATGCAAACGACAAATGGTGACGCGATAGGCAGTTATACGGCAGGATCAATGACAGCAGCATGGGCTCATCTACGGGGCAGGGGTGAGGGCGGAAGCTGTCGCTGAATCCAGAGTACGACAGACAATGCTATTTTGGAAATGATGCTCGAGTGATGAACCAAATCAGCAGCACTTTTGTATTATTAGAAGTTGTTAAGTACAAAAAAAAAAAAAAATTAAGTATAAAGAAGGAAAATATACCAATTCCTGCCACTGAAGCTGGGGCAGAGCGGTAGCAGAGATAAAAAAGCCATGACAACACAAATTCGCTAGGATGACAGGAGAGTACATGAAGCGTTTTGAAAATTGCAGACAAGAAGGCAGCTCACTGTCGTGACTTGTTTCATAAATTGACAGGCGTTTTATTAATTTAGTTAAATACCCAAACAAGTTGTGGTAATCTGCATTTAACGTACGACTTCAATAGCAGAGCAAATGCAAATTAATTGCTTATTTATTCAATGTCAATTATGTGTTGTCGAAATAACAAAAATGCAATACAGAAGTCTGATGAAAATATAAATGTAATTTAGGTGCAAAAATAAAAAATTGTTATCAAAAGTATATATATTTATGATAGATTTATAAGAATTATAAATATAATTCTGAAATTTAGTATTAGCGATGGTCGATTCCGAAGCAAATACTAGAGTAGTGACGATTATGGTCAATACAGAGTACTCGAATTATATTTGTTCCTCAGTTGTTACACTACGCAGATCTTTCACAGTTTACTTATTGAATTATTATGTTCAATAACTACATATTTCAGCTTTTCGACTGTACCATCTGCTAGTACTCCTCACTTGGTTTCCTTCATGGCTAAGCAGTTGTGGTAACTCAACCGACTCAGCTTATGTTTTTCGAGACACTCAGATAAAATAAAACTTTATGCGATAACCACAAACAAACTGAAACCTGGTTAAGGAGCATGACCAGAGCCAACATTAGAGGCATAAACAGAACACCAGGCCAAAGGTGGCTCACGTTATTGCTAACATATGTTGCACGATATTAAAAAAGTACGATCAAAATGCAACAACATTAGCTAAAGTATCTGGCGTTGGTCGAACTAGTTGCAAGCGTGGCATGCAACTTTACACTGGTAAATAAAACCAAGCATTTACTTCTCCACTCAAAACAGCCAATAAGTAAAATAGGTGAAGACTCTCAATTATTTAATAATTGAAATACGATATACTTGAAATTCAAACGACATAATAAAGAAACTTTAACCTTTTCAAACTAAATAAGATATTAATCATAATAATACAATTGATTTGGCAAATTTTCAAAATTTATGTGGTGATTTGCTTCCATTCCGTAGCCAAAGCAAATTTCAGGTGTGTAATGATGTCAAAGTGGTATACATTTTTATAGAAATTTGTATTAAATTAAATGTAAACTTATTAAACTTAATTTGTTAAAAAATCACAATATTAATCAAATTTTACTCGTATGCATTTAAGCAAAAGTAAATGAAAGGCTGGAATAGTTCTAATTTGAAGTTGTTTCCAGTGCATTCAAGGGCAACTGCAACAAATCATTTTTTGGTCCGGCGCACCAAACTCATAACTGTGCCCCTAAAATAGTTTACTTTCATCTGAAGTGCGGAGCAGCAGGGCGGCTGGCATTGTTATTGGCTTGTCTGTTTACCCATGTTTCGGCATTTTCCACGCAAGTCCCACTTAATTTATGTTTACTGTGGCTCTTTTAATTTTCATACAATTTTATGTTAACAATAATCGCGTACTTAAAGCAAAAAGCACGCTCTGCAGCAGCACGATATGCAGAGCTATGAATCAAATGTATTTATAAGTGAGAGCGAAATGTTTATCTTGTATAAAGGTTGAACAATAATCGCAACAAATCGATGGACTCAGATGGTCTATATTCTTATCAGAGTACAGTCTTTCATTATTCTCTACTTGCCGATCATACTTTACATACCCATTAACAAAATTCTATAAAAATGATAATCTATTCAGCATTTGAACTAATTTATGGCTGAATAAATCTGTAACCAATTAAAGTTATTATCACAACATAAATTATTCCATAATTATATTCTTTTTCATACCAAAATAATATTAATGGCTAAATTGGGCTTAGTTTGATTATGCAAATATGTAATATATAAATATTTATGTAAACACAATATGAACATTAACACCAATTAGTTAAATTATTAACGTCATTTTCAATATGCTGCTTGGTTCTAGGGCTTTGATGTGTAGAACAATGGCTGGGATAGAGCATATATAATCAGGTTAATCACAACTTGAAAATAAATACTATAATTCGATATTAGTATTTATGTATTCTAATTATAACATTGTAATGCAATCGAACTATAATTATTCAAAAAATTACTTAGAAAAAGATATATATTTCTTCTTTCTGCCCTATGCTCAGTGGTTAATATCTTGAATATTATATTAATACTAATGATAATATTTCAAAAACCGCTGTTTGTTGCGTTTGTTGTTAAATAACATTTTGTTATTTCGATTACGTGGTGTTCGAATTATGTTTCAAGTCTTATCAACATTTAATTTAGCTTAAACAAAGTGAAATACTCTGTGGCAGTTGCAGTAAACTTGAATAGTAATTGTTAGTATTACCCATTTATTAAGTCAGCCGGCAGCCATAAAGAATGACAAAAACAGAATTTTTGCTGAGCTGTTGGCAATTAAAATTGCACAACAAAAGGAACCTGCTGGCCATTCAGTTAGGGTTGAGGTCAACTGGCCAGCGGGAGGAGCAAAGAGGGAAGAGGCGCAAGAGAGAAGCGGAAAGCGGGAAGCGGGAAGCAGGAAGTAACTCGCCAAACAATTGCAAATCAAAATATTGCACTTGCAGTCAATTGAGCGCAAGAAAGCGTCAAGAAGCAACGCAAAACAAATCGTGCGAAGCACAAGCAAAATAAATAAATAAATAAAGCAGAAGCATGAAAAATATAGGAGACGCCAAGAATGAAAGTAAAAATAAAAAACAACACAATGCAAAACAAAAAGCAAACAGAACAAAGACTGAGCAAAGCATAGAACAAAACGTGTCCGAGTAGACTGGTAGTATAAGCCGAGGGCAGGACAAATAATCTTTTCGATGTCATTACCAACATCGCCAATCATTTCAGTTGCACAACTCAAACCAAACCCAGCAAACACAACAATGCGCATAGATCCGGAGAGAGTACGGAGAACCGAGAACCGAGAACAGGGAAGGGAGAACTGGATGCTGAGGTCATGCCTTAATGCACTCTTTACAATGCCGCATTTACACGGCATGTGCGGCAGCACTGCAGTAGGGTATGCTCTGTAGCTGGCTTGCAGCTTAGAGCTTACACTGTCCAGTTAGTCCACTGTCCACTGTCCACTGTCCACTGTCCACTTTGCTGTTAACTGTTGTTGTTGGCGTTAACAATGACATCACTTGGTTGGCCAAGATACCAAGCCCCATGCAGTGGGAGAGCTTCTGCTTCTTCTTCTTCTTCTTCTTCTTCTTGTCCCAACGTCTGCGTTAACAAAAGCTCGAATTGCCTTAAGCAGCGCCAGCTAGTAAATGGTTTATAACTACTACGAGTCCTTCCTCTGCTTCGACTCGCTTTGGCGACTGCATCTTGTTGGCGCTCTGCCCGCTGCACAGTGGGCGCTTTGGCCGATCAAGCGTGCAGAATCTAATTACCTAAAAACAAAAATAGATTCATAAAAATATGCAAAAGCATACAGTTACGAATTCAACAATTAATTATATATATATTAAGTAAGTAATTATTTTGAATGATTTCTCCAGAATTACAAATTGATAGCTGAAAATAGCCAGATTTGGCGGCAAGAAATTAAATTTGGCAACATTGTTGGAAAATCATATTGCATGTGGTATTCGAATTTTCAAATTCCCTACGCTTGATTGAGCAAATCGCTCACTGTGCGCTGGTCGCTGCCCACTGTCCTCTGCCCCGGGCCTGGTGTCCTCTGTCTGCTTGTTGTTTTAGGGCATACACATACAGCACACATTAGATTTATTTTACTTACACTGAAAAACAGGCAGTGAGAGCAACTGAGAGAGATAGAGAGAGAGAGAGAGAGAGAGAGAGACAGGCATTCACATGCACCCGTTTGCACTAAAAAACAGTAAGGGCGGAGCGTATCAGTCGGACGTGACCGACAGTAGCAGACACTGTGCTTTGTCACAATTGTTTGTCACAGATCTTCGCTGTTTCTCATGCATTCTTAATGCATCGATACAGCATGTCAAAAGCTACGTAAAAATTACAGCTTAGTTACTTTCAAATTATGACTGCAGTAGCTTTTACAGAGATCTTTTTAGCAAGATAACGGGAAAATAAGGTGGGTATCAAAAATCTACAACAATCTTGTCCTGCTCACTGCATAGGAGCTTTTAAAGTTTATGAGGTCTAGGTGTTCACAAATACTAACAGACATGCCTATATCGACTTAGCTCGTTGTCCTGATTAGGAATAAATAATACCACGTATATATCTCCATCTGGGTGTTACACATATTTCCCGCTTGCACTAACTGAATGGAGCCTTTTCTACCTTTTCAAAGTACAGGGTGTAGAAAAAAACATCCATTTAATATAGAGAAAACGTCAGTAGAATGATTCCAGCAGCGACTTCTGACTTCTGGCTCTGATACAGCTTGCCCTGCGTCCCCCTTGCCAAACAGAGAATTCATCCGAATTGCAAGCCAACGACTATTAGACTGCTCCAGCGATACCATGCTCGAAGCGCTCTACCATGGGCCATGCCATGATGCAATGGCAGCATGCGCCATGTGCTGCTGCCATGTGACCTGCTTACCACGGCCATCCTATGTGTGTATGTGTAAGGAGTGTGGAGAGGGGAGTGGTAAGTGGGGTGTGGCGAGTGGGGAGATATCGCTTTCGCTATCTCTTCATATCGTCTTTGGCTTTGCCGCATCTCCTGCATCTGCCCCGCACTGAGCACATGCCGGGTCATTCTTTATAAATTCTTTTGGCTCTGCCCTGCCAAGTATCCCCTTCTGGCTGTCCCTCGCCCTTCCCTGCTGTTGTGTAGGGAATGTCATTGTGAATGTCATACAAATTGCAAGGTAGACTTCCCCTTTCATTCATTCCACTTATTGTTACGAACCGACTGGCCGGAATGCCTCGCCTAGAATACCCACTGTACAGTACTATCGTATGCATATATGAGCGTTTATTCCACATATAGTATGTAAATATGTATTATTGCTAGGGCGACCTCCGAAAGTGGAAGTTGCACTCTGACATGAATAATAAGCAGAAGAATGCCCCCAAAACATGACAATGGATCTAGAGCCTACTTCGACTTTACAATGCGTATTCTCTATGTTTGGACGGTCAACTATCCCAAACTCTTGAGTCGGGTATTATGTGTTTGCAAGCCATTGTTATAGTTTACAGACTCGCCAAAAGCACAAATCAATTTCCTCAAAATTGAGTTATCATTTAAAACTGTTGCCTGATAAAAGCAACAGGTGAGAACAGATATGACATGAATTTCCTTAAAGTAAAATGGTTATATGTCGATTAAAAGAAAATAGTTAATAAACTCTCGAAAATAAAAATAAAATAAAATAATTACATTTATATCGTATATAAGACTTTTTCTCATAACTTCTTATATCCCAGCCTAAACGGAGAGTTCCTGTACCCGGGAAATAGGTAAAAACAGAGCATACTTGATCGGCGAATGACCTGAATTGATTTACCGTTGTACGTCTGTCTGTCTGTTTGGATAAACTCGTCATTCTCGGAACTATTGGGGCAATAGCAGCTAGTTTGCGAATGTAGGTAGATGTAAAGTCGAATAACAAGCGTATTATTGAACATAGAAGGATTCAAAATCTGTTATCTCTACTTTAACTCTCCTTGAAAGCATATTGTGCCACTAAATTAACAACATAAAGATTGGCAAAAAAAAAAAATATTAACCCTGTATTTCCAATTTTTCAATGGGTACAGGGTATAAAAAGTAAGTCTTTGGTCAGGTGGTTAAAATATCTGATATCCAATCGAAACCTGTTAGTCAAATCTTTAGGTGTTTTATCTTTTTGAATTTAATTTTAAAATGAAAGATTTTTGAATAACCCGCTTATTTATTTATTTATTTTATTTATGTTAATAAATCAATAGAAAGAGGCGTCCCAGCCATTCGTCTAGTTAATATCACATTCTAAAATGTACCCCATTATTTGACCTTACTATTTTTGAGGACAGTTTTGATCATACTTATATTATGTATATTATGGATGTGGCTACTTAAGTTGGAGCAGTATTTTGTTGGTAGTATTTTGCTGGTGGATGCGTGAAACTTGGGTGCAGAAAGTCCAACTAAATATTCTTTGAGCAAAGTTCTTCTCTGTGGCGCTTGCATAAAAGTTAGCAGCTTACGCCCACTGAGTAGAACCACCCAGGAGGGAGTCCTGGAAATGGGATTAGGAGTGGGAGTGGGAGTGGGATGATGTGACCGCCTGCTGCGAGTGTTGATCCCCAGCATATGAGCTGTGAGTTGTGGAGTTGGAAACAACAACAATCAGAAATAGCAGCAGAATCAGTGGCATCAACTGCAGCTGGAACTGGAACTGGAACTGGAACTAAAACACCTTCTAATATCAGCAACTGGCTGACTGGCCATAAGCCATGGCTGATGTTTGTGACATTTGAAGTCGCAGCCAGCAAAGAGCCGAGAGCCAGATATTTGATATGGAAAGTGAGTGCCATAGGATACACCTCGTTCATCTCGACCACACTGAGAAAAATAAAGAATAACTCGTTCCATAAATTGTTGCTTTAAAATTAGTCTTGTTAAACCAAGTACTTTTAAATAAGTTAAGGAGGCGCGGTGGACCCGGCGATTAACGCAACGATCGGAAAGGAAACAGTGAAGATATGCAATTTTGCCTTTTATCATATGTATATGACCTCTGTGAGTGAGGCTCTATTCTAAGGTCAATGAATGTTGCATGAATCTTTGATAACATTCGAATAAGTATCTGACTTGCCAAATTTTTCGTTGAGCCCGGGCTCTCCATTCGAGATATCGAAGGATTCACAGTTTTTCTGCGTTATTGAAGTTTATTTAAACCGGAAACTCTTGAGTCAATTACGAAATCTCTTGCTTTTTTTCAGTGTATGCTAAGCATGGCCAATAAAGTCGGAGTTTAGGAGAGTGGGAAGAAGTATCTTTGCATCTGCAGGTTAACCTAACAGATACTCACTCACTTGAAGCCCGAACACATTCAGCTTAATTGAAATTATTGGAATCTCATGCGGAATGGCAAATTTTCTCAGAGGGATATATTTAGTTTTAATATTCTACTCAACCGCTTAACATTGAAATGCTTAAGTTAAATGTGTTTGCTTTAAGCTAGGATCACATTTATTTACTGCTGAATTTTCCAATTGTTTGGCATGATTGCATTGGAACAGGAAAACAGCAGAACAAAATAAAAATTAACCGAAACAGCAGCAGCCAAGCAGTGAAAGGAGTCCGATTGTAGCATACCCTGTACCCCTTATTTTAAATATAATTCAAAAACATAAATATGCACATATTGTTAACAAAACATCGGCAGAAATGAGTTTATAACTTTTGATATGAAGACACATTTTGTGTTTCATAAAATGCACAGTCGGACAGATATGGCTACATCGGCTCAACTCGTCTTCCTGATCAGGAATATGTTTACTTTGTGGATCTGACACGCCTTGTTCTGCCTTTTTACGTACATTCGCACAAAGTTATTAACCCTGTTCTTAGCAATATCATGTACACAGGGTATACAAATAGAGAAAAATATAACAAAACTAATTTTCATTCAAGAAATAATTTGATGTTTATTTGTTTGTCTCTGCGTGTGACCTGTCATGACTTTCAAGTTTCAGTTTCAAGTTTTACTCTACATCATTTGAAAAGCAGTTGCTGCTGCTGCTGCTGCTGCTGCTGCTGCTGCTGCTGCTGCTGTTTGTTACTGCAGCTGTCGCAGCAGTTTCTCAAAGGATTGCCGAAGCTCTAAAGGGCTAAGAAGATTGGTTGGCAGCTTCTGCTCTGACCGGAGCTCTTCTGGCCTGGTTTGTTTTTCTGTTTGTCATGTACAATGCATACAAATTGCATTACAATCAGCCAAGGCAAACATGGAAATATGTATTTAAGAAGCACTAGCCCAAGATAACAACAATAACAACAATAACAACAACAGCTGTTGCCCAAACTGCTGGAATTGTATGAGAACGAACGAAGAATTCCAAATATTTATGTAAAATACAGAAAAAATCAAAGTATACAAATATATTAAAAATATTATTTCTCAATTCGAAGGTAACGAAAACGCTGTGCTCTAACTTTACGATTTTATCACAGCCAGTTATCATTTTTATAGATGGTAAACAATTGCTATTTAAACTTTTTTCAACAGTAAGTATTGAATAATAACATTAAAAACCCAAAATAACTTTAAAACTTGTCAGTGCAGAGAGTCTTTCAAAGTAAGGGTATTTCACTAGCAAAAGCCAACAGAAAATATACAATTTCAAATGTTATTTTGAATATTGCATGTCGATGCCTTGGGACTGGTGTCCAAGTGGAAAACAAAGAAACATAGTAGCATTGATTGTCTTACATTCATCTATATAGAAAACTCATTTTTCTGACTCAATTCCCAGATTTATTGATCAACCTTTAGTTTAAGCTGTTATAATTTTATTTTACGACCTTAAAACCTAGTTTTATCTGCTCTACTTTTGCTTACGTTTGTTGACATTCATGACAATTGGTATAGTTTAAACATTAATAACTTATCAGCTAGAGTTAAAGTTTAACTTTATCATTTTGACAAAATTACTCTAATTTCAACAGTTTCCATATTTTAAATTAAATTAGGCGGCCATACACGAAGTTTAGGACCGCGAACCCTGGCGATTTGAATAGCCATGGTCAATGGAAAAAAAATATGGTATGCATTGAATATGTCAAAAACTGAAATACTTAAATGCTGCAGTTTTCTTTACAGAAAAGCTTCAGGAATTTTCCAAGAAGTAAAGTAAATAATATAATACTCTGCACTTTACATACAGAGTAGGATTTTCTGCAAGATACAAAAGTATAGTGTAGGGTATAAAACTGTCGGTCGCATCCGACTGTACATATCCCGAATATATTTTTTTAATTTCCTTGGTTGTTTATTTATTGTTGTACTTTCTGTATTTGGCTGAATTATTTTTATTTTATTTTGGCATTTTTGACTTTATTGCTTGCATTCATAATTTATACATATTACAAAATATGTACTATACGCATACATACATATGTATACTCGTAGGTATCTGTATTTAAATGCCTGATACTTTAGCTGCTGCTCTTGGCTCAGGATTTTCATTTTCTTGCGGCGTTTGTCATTTCATTTCATTACATTTCATTGTTGTCCTTGTTGCTTTTGTGCTTTTGTCAAATATTTACATGCACCTTTTTTTGCTTCTTTGGGTCTTACAAAAAGCTCCTTCCTTTCCTGTTCCTGCTGTGTCATTGTGCTGTTCTTGATGCTGGACCTGATCCCAGGTCTGATGCCGTCGCTTGATCTCGTTATTGTTGATGTTGTAATTGTTATTGTTGCTGTTGCTGTTGCTGTTGGCCATTATGGCACTTATTAATTGCCATGTAAATAGTTATCTGAGACTCACTTTCATGTATTTGAGTTCAAAGAGAGCGGCAGAACAAAATGCCCTTTGGGGATGAGCAGCGGCATAACGACCCTATCGTAATAAGTATTTTAATAGTTAAACTTTTCCCGTTAACGAAAAAATATATTATACATATCAATCATATTTATAGATTTTTATTTAACGTATTACAAGATATTGCCAGTTGTAAGGATTGTTAAAGGTGCATCTGACATTTGTGCACTTCAGCATACCTGCCTGAAATATGGTTTTTATTTTCATTCCTACAACGAATGTTTTGTGTTTCTTAACCCAAAAATACTTCTGAAATTGAAAGGTATTCGCCCTATAAGCAGAGGTTCTTGAGCTCCAGCCCCAAAGAAACCTACTCTCATATACAGTCAGTTTAACATTTTGTCAATTGTAACATAACCTATGGGAATGTTGGACAGCATTCTATATAAGTAGTACTAACCGATCAGCCGAATTTTTTCATACATTTTATCTCCATGTCCATTGGAGTCGAGTCCAGATTTAGCCATTTCAAGAATACTATAAACATAAGTAATTAAATCATATATATAAAAATAATTTTTATTTCAACTCAATTCGTTAATTTAGCGTTTCGCATGAAAATTTCAACCAAATTCGGCAGTATGCAGCTGTTGCTATTATGCAGCAAATCAAGTTTGTTTAGAGATTTGCTTTTCAGCCGCTTTTGGCCGCAAATGGCGAAAAACCGCAGCCAGCACAGACCTGTAATTTGACATATAAGCAGCTTATGGCATAGTTTATCCTTGCTGGGAATTGCGGCATAATCGAAATGTTCTGTATAAACACAAATACAAGGAACAAAAAGCAAACCTTTTAGCGTATAAAATAGAGCGCGAGTGTCAGACTGAATGCCAAAAATGGTTTAGAAAATACCCCAATAAACTAATGCCAACTTGGAATTATTGTTTGTGCAGGGTATTTGTAGTTTGGCATGCAGCAAATGGTTGAATTTGCTGTTTGCTTGTTTTTGTAATATTCATATTCCCATTTAGAGTAAAATGCTTTGGCCGCTTCGTATTTTATTGTCATCTCAATTGTTTTTAAGCTTGTAAATCTCTTTTTAATTGCATTTAACCGCAAACAAATTTCAAAACTCGACAACGACACCAGTCGACACCAGAGGCCCAAAGAGCAGCAACTGTGGCAACTGCAACTGCAACTGCAGCATATAGCATTAACAGCAGTAGGACTAACTATGCTATTTGTTTAAACATATAAATTTTGCTTGTGGGAACCGGCAGGAGCCCAGCTCAACGGAGCTGGAGCTAAGCACAGCTGAAAGAGCAATGCGAAGCGTAGGTGACAGTCACAGTCAATTATACAAATTGCATTTGTGTGGCAGCAAACAGTTTTAGTGTAAGGCAACAGAAAACAGAGAGAGAGAGAGAGAGAGAGAGAGAGAGAGAGAGAGAGCGAGAGAGAGAGAGAGAGAGCGAGAGTGGGTATTGGCATTTGGCAACATGTCGGAAGCCTTTCCGGTCGGCCATCGGCCAACTGTGATGCAAGTTTGCTCGAATGTCGCACACGGGGCGGACAAATCTGCATTTTAATCTTTTTCTGCTGCCATTTTGCGAACGAGTATGACGTCTGTATACGTGAAATATGGCCGTGTATGTGTGTGTGTGTGCATGTGTGTGAACGCATGGCTCTGACATGTGTTTGATGTGTGAAAATTTGTTTGGCACACAAATGTTGATTGAAACTACTAAAAACGAAATCTTAATTGAAAGCCAATGTGGACTGCCTTCTAGGTGCGAATGCATGAAGTCGCAACAGCAGCAAAACTACAGCCAAAAATCACATTTATGTCCTCTACCCGTAAAACGAGTATAATGAGGCAACAGCTAATAGGCGTGGCAGATGTATTGATCTATTGTACCGCCTTCAGAACTATAGTACCTTCGAATAGAGAAAAAACAGGATTGATAACAATAATGAAGATAGATTTGAGTAATAAGAAAACTTATTTCAAAGATAAAAAAGTATTAAAAACATCCTACTTAAACTATTCGAAATTTACTAAAAATTAAGAAGTTCTGGATTTAATGAAGTAAGATCTCACTCAGATCAATTAATATCGGATTGCATTAAGTAAGAATGGTTTGATTTTTTTCTCTAAGTGTATAGATTCCTGTTGTAATTTAGTACATCTAAGTTTCATGTGTATTACATTAACTAATTAACTTTTCTTAAAGTGCTGCTTAGATAAAATTGACCAGGGCCTGCGCAAAATAAAATACGACCACACGCTGTGGCCCCCCTCTTTGTTTAGTTTAAAAGTTTGTGTTCAATGAATCTGCGGCTTAGAATTGGACTTGAAATGGTATTGAAGTTGGGGTTGGGGTTGGGGTTGGGGTTACTGTTGGGGATGGTACTTTGCATAGGGATTGAGTCTGGACTTCATAGTGGAAACCTTTTAGGCATCTAGTAGTTGAGCGAGTTGACTCGTTTACTGTTGCCTTTTGCCCAGTTCATCTTTTAATTAATTCACAGACTGTGCAAACTTTTGCTCCACAACTGCAGGCGGCAACCACTTGGGCCTAGTCTCACACAAATGAAAATGCCGGCAAGAGGCGTACGGAAAAACAACAACAACATCAACAACAACAGCAACAGAAACAACAACAACAGGCAGCAAAGTATAAAAAGCGTCGGCTCAAGAAAAAATCAGCAGGAAGTACTTGCAACTATGTGGCACAACGCAAAACTTTTCTTATAGAAAATTATGGAAAAGTTTCATTTCCATGCATAACAGCGAAGCACACCAACACACACACACACACACACACACGCGCATACACGTACACTTACATACACACACAGAGTTTGTATTTATTTGCAGCAATTTTTTATGCTGCTTTCAAACCCATGGCATGTGTGTGCGTGTACACTGTAAAAAACAAAGCATAGAACAACACAAAATTATAGTTATTAAGTAGGTTGATATAATAAATAATACTTATTTCGGCTCTATTTTTTTTTTTTTAATCAAATTAATGATATGTTACTTTTTAATTTATGATACCAAACAAACAGAATATTGATAAAACAAATATATTCACATAAAATATATAATATTTGTTTGTTTTGGCGCCACAATTTTTTGACAACTTGCTGCAGATTAAAATGTATAAAAAACAGAAGTAAAAAGGCCAAAATTAAATTATATCTAAACGAAATATGCATTATGATTTATTGTGTAACTTTATTTAATTTTAATGTGACTTTTTATGCAAGTAATAAAGGCAAAATACCTCAAAATATAACAGCCTGAAAGCCAGACACAAACAGTATGGCTATTCAACTATTTAACCATGGGTATTCATCTACGAAGATAATAATCTGTTTGTCCAAAAAGCATAGTTTCAAGAACTTTTTAAATTCATTTATCAATATTATTTTGTAAGCCTATTTTGCTAAATGACCAAATATAAATATTCTTTTATTTATATGCATTTATTTGGCTTGAAAACCTTAAAACCCATTTTTGTAAGTTGTTTTCTCAGTGTAGCTTTACTTTATATTGCTTCACCTTTTACGCTGATATGTGTGGATAGTTGGGGGTCTGTGTGTGCGCATTTATTTACTTAGTTCTGCTAGAGCACTGAAAGTTTTATAACTTGCTGAAAACTGCGTGCAATTGGCACGTCAAAAGCTGGACAATTTAACTAAGATTCCAAGCAGCAAGAACAAAACAAACTCAAACTTAACTTGATTTTACTATTATATAACCAAGGGAAACTATTCTTTGCGCGAAAACTCTCAACGTTCCGCTCCAAAATAATGTACCATGACACACCATTTGGATAATACGTAATATGTGTGGATAGAACATGACAAAGCCAGAGCCCGCGCATCAAGTTTTGCAATTTACCCATCAATTGAAAGCAATAGAAACTAAAAGAGTTTATACCATCGAACAAAATCCGACATTTTCCATACAGTAATTTGAGTTGAAATAGTTGAGGAAACACCTTTATATCGATTGGTTGAGTCATGCTCGCAAACTATAGGAGGTAGAGAAACCATTTTTGGTATTCAGGTCCTCCTATGCTGCATTCAGATCAATAAAGTTTTAGATTTTTGATAGATCCCCCCTTTCCACCGATAACTGCAAAAAACGAATCCAAGCTATACACTTGTGATTTGTACTAAGGCATTCTCCAATGCTACAAACTTCATTGCGATCGGATAAGAAACAGTGAAGATATTTAACAGACAATATGTTCAAACGAAATATAAATATTATATTTAGAATACAGACTTTAAAATAAATTTCAAAGCCCATGCTGGTAGTTTTAGTTAGTTTTTAGTAATCCTATATTGGGAATTTTCTAGAATTCGCAAATGATTAATTACGGAATTCATTAAATACTTGAAATGAAAGAAGAAGATTAGTTGGAATAATTATGAATCATATTTTATGTGGTTGGATATCATACGCATCCTTATTTAAAAAGCAAGTTAACTGTTCAGCCGTTTGGAGCCATCGAAACGGCATTGGGAAAAGTATTGAGCATTTGTCAGTTTATTTAATTACTTATATTTGCTTGGACCAAATTAGCCAGAAGGCAGAAAGAGATTGAAATTAACGAGCAGCCGTTAATGACCCTGTCTAACTCAGAGCGTTTAGCAAATAAAATTATCAGCTTGTGGGCAGGACAATCGGTTGAGGTGCCGAGGGCAACGAAGCTACTATCTCTGCGACAGAAAAATACCGAATCGAATACAATAATTTTAATAAGATTCACGCTCAATGCGTAAGAGTGCCAGGACGTAGAATCAATGGACGATGAATGTGGTCAGGAAATGCGAAGGCGGAGCGTGAGGATGAACAAAAGGAAGAGGCAAATGGACAAGAAAGGAAGAGAAGTCTATTAAGCTGGCATCCTGTCCATTGCTGGGCTGTTGGCTTCCATACCAGCTATGCATAGCCAGTTGCTGAGCGATTGGCGACGTGTAAACGATAATCAAGTAATTTCCATTATGCGAGAACTTGCCGGGGACTTGCACCTAGGGGCCATAAAAGCGGCGCTAAATTGCGATTGTCGCGACGAAGAAAAAGACAGACAGACAGTTGGCGAGTCGGAGACTCGGAGAGTCTGAGAGTCAGAGAACAAGAGACATACCTAGAGAGACCATACCAACATACAAACAAGAATTTAGATACAGATACATTACGCATACGCCTGCCGCACGCGGCATGCGGCATACAAAAGCAAATCGAATTGCGAATTGGTTGCGATAAAGCACCCAAAGCAACAAAGTCGAAGTGATGCCGCACAACAGGCAAAGTAGCCAATGTTGTTGCTGTTGCTGTTTCTATTTCCACTGCACTATGGTCAAAAAGCCAGAATATTGGGCATCAATTTCATTATATTCTTAAAGCCCAAAATGTATTTTTTGTATTTAACAAATGTATTCGTGTTTCGTGGAGTGTAACTAGCGAGTAACTAACAATATCTTTGGCTCCTTTTTGCTCATTTTAGGGGAAATCTAAATTCTGTAATATTAATGAAAATTATCTCAGCAGCTCTCTCATTGATTAAAATCACCCAAATTATCTGAATTTTATTTTATATATAATAAAATTGTAATTGTAATTGTAAAAATTTAAAAAGTAAAAAAAAATTTAATAAGAAATATTAATAAAAATATAATATATATAATAAATAAAATAATAAATATAAATATAATAAACGTACAAAACCTGAATAAAGCTCTAAGCTAAAACATATTTCTCTAAAGTAGGAGTTAACATAAAAGGTGTTTAATATCTTGTGCAGGTTTCAATGTACCACGCATATCTTAAGTTGAATTTTATGCCGAAATTTGGAACTTTTTGACCATAGTGCATTGCTTTTAACTATTTATTGAGCCAAGCATTTTCATTGTCCTGGCGTAGCTTTTAGACAACTTTTTCAGTGCCTCCGCCCGTGATGTGTGTATTTGCCTGTTGGTGTGTGTGTGTGTGTGTGTGTCTGTATCTGTGTCTGCTTTTAAGGCGCGCATGATAATGGCCAATGATGCATGTGAGCTGTGAGCGGGCCGCTTCTCTTGGTATACATCTCACTCCGAGTCTCGGTCTCGCAGTCTCTTTGAGTGTGTTTGTTATTGGCAGGGACTGCTGCCATTGTTGGGCTCCCTTTTGGTATCTACCGCTCTGTGTCAGCACTTTGAGACAACAATGCGCTTGTGGGAGCCAAGTTAGCGTTCATAGGCCAGCGGAAACGGAAACGGAAGCGACATACTTAGACGACGCGACACTTAGTATGAGGCCGCATAAGTTGCCCCAGCGAAACTGGACTGGGGCAATTGTTTATGCTGCAAAAGAGCAATTTACGATAAGTATGCACGGTCAGCGTAATTGTTTCGATGGCTCTGACACTTTACACCATACAGCTGAAAAATATATAAATAAAAATTAATGTCCAGATAAGGAGTATCATGCCCAGTACTAGATTCATTTTGGTATTGAGCTGGCATCAGTTGTATTAAATTGATATACCCTCTAAACGAAATGCGATATTAAAGCATGTGTGTTTCATACATGCGATATACCTAAATACTGAGCTCTTCAGGTTAAAGTAGACGGAAACAGCCAGAACCCTCTCGAGACCAACTAATGTATGCAGATATAGGCCATGAAAGCGGAGCATACTTTTGCGCGTCAAGTGTGCTTGGCTGTTAGCCTCTCTGAGCTTGAAGTAACTCCAACTCAAATGTGCCCAATGGTTATTTGGATTTCGCAAAATCAACACGGCAATGTGCTTTATTTTAAACGGTTAAAAAGGTGTTCAAAGCTACCGAACAAAATATTTATTGCAATTACATAAACAACAAACATATGTATGAATATAAAATAATGTCGGTTTATTAAGATTTAGCTCACTCAAGCACCATTACTTGTAAAAATCACAGAAATATATTTTTGTATGAAGTGTAATTCTAAAAACTAAAAGGTAAAGTAGATTTAAAACTCCGCTGTAAAAGCTAGACCTATAATTGTGCAGATGGGTTTGATTATGTTCCCAGTTACATAAGACTAGTTGACTATTTCAAATTATCTTTATGTTTATAAGCTGACCAAAACTATGAATTATCCCGTTTGTTTTATCGTTAATTGCAAATACATATAAATAAAATTAAGAATTAGTTTTATGCAGATGAAACAACCAAATAAAAACTGTGCAGCTCGTCATTATTTGGTAGCTTTTTGTTTTTCTGTTTTCTCAAAAGAAACAGAAATAACTTTTTGAAGCACCAGATAGTAAGTGAGATTGTCATAAAGCAACCTTATTCTAACTCAAAGAAGGTTTAACTAATGCGCACTACATTAAATCTTTCGTGTAAGCACTTGCCACTGAAGCTAACCTTACTTTGTGCCACACTGTGCACAGTGTCACTGTGAATAGGCAAACATACTTAAAAAAGCAAGTTTATTTGCTTATCTATTGTCGTTAGTTAGGCAAACGCGGGTATGTTAACTGTTAATTGTTTAGCTCGTATGTCTCATAATGGCCGCTAAGCATGCTCTTACCTACAGTACATAAACGCTTACGTCTTTCTCTCTCCCTCCCTCGCTTTCTCCGTCTGTCTGTCTGTCTCTCTTTTATTTTAGTGTGCTTGTCACCAAATTGAGTCATTAGCAAATGCATAAAACCAAATGGTCAAACAGCTCACTGGCACGTTCCAAGCGCTCAATGATGACAATGACGTTGCCGTTGTTATAAACACATATGCGTATATTACGCATACGCTCCATGGTTCTTAAATTGCTTTCTTCCCAGCGCAAAAAATAACAACGCCAAGAATTCTGCAACAGGAGCTGAGACAAGACGCAATAAGAAAAGTTCTCAGTGAATGCTGAAGTTTCGCAGTCAGTTGGCTTTTATGTTCAGTCGTCAACTTGCGAACATGTTTCATAATTTTTACTAAAAAACATAAAAGATTTTCAAGAGATGTTACATTTTGAAACATAGAAATAACGTATTCGTTTAAGAATCAAGTAAGATATTGTTAATTATTACTTAATGTGGAATACTGATTTTCATTAAAATTGAAATAATAAATACAACATTTCGCCTCTTTAGAGAGCTCTTTAAATAAATAATACGATATAGTAATATGATATAATAATACGATATAGGCATTTAATTTCTTTCATCAATACATTTTTCTAAGATTCTCAGTAGCTGATTGAAAAACCTAAACTTTTTTGAAATATTCTTTGTTTTGATATGAATGACATGGAGAAGGAGAACCGCTATATGAATTAGGAACTCAATTAAAACAAAACAAAACTGTAACCCGAGCTTCAGTTTGTTTAATATTTATTTATTTATTTAAAAAAATAACCTTTATTTAGTTTTTAATTATGTTTAATGCTAACAACGTTGGCTAAACCACATTTATTTTAAAATAGTTACTAGAAAGTAAGCGCATAGTAGTATGTGAAAATGCAGCCCTTGGCCAAATCAGTAATTGATGTCGTGGTTATTTCTCAACTGCTCTAGTGAAATTTGTGTAATTTCTTGTAGCAGCAGGTGAAACGTTTTGACACATTTGAAATTGCCCGAACCTCTTTTGGGTGCGAACCCAAAGGGGAGTGAAAAGAGAAAATGGCGAATGGAAAATGGAAAATTGCAAACGACAATTAGGAGAACGTTGCATGATGGCACGACGACCCAACAGAATTGAACACTGGGTCAGACAATGGTCGAGCTCTATTTACCAAGCGACAACATACTACATTTTATCGACACGGCTAAAAGTGGCCAAGAGCAGCACTTAGGGCCGTGTGGTGAGTATGCGCACAGCCCTAAACACTGTGGTGAATTGCGACATTCGCATTTAAGAGAGTGCAGGAGGGCGAAGAGAGTTCGCTTAAGCAACTGCAAATAGCAGAAAAACAGCAAATGCCAAACAGGCCAAAAGCATTTACTGTTTTTTAACGCTTGGCCTAACTCACAGGCTCTTGTTAATCAAAAGTAGCAGTCCAGCTTACACTAAATGGCTGACTGACGTACACACATGCACACAAATAGATACAAATACACTCACAGAAATAATTGATGCGTTCTAAAAAATACAGTTCTTGAATGAATACTATTTTATGCTACAATTAAAGTACAAATCGGAATATAATCGTGTGTAAATTCACAATTATTAAACCCAATTAGGATGAAAGGCTACAGTCGGACGTAACCGACAGTAGGAGAGCCTGTACTTTGTGTTTCAATAATCACTGCCTTACTCGCAGAGGCAAGCTATGCGCGTATTCATAAATCACTCCAGCTCTCTGTCAAGTCGAACGAATTGTCTACTGCATATCTTCGCTGTTTCGGACATGGGTAAATATGGCCCTATGTTACATACACTTTTTATGTGCACCAACGTAAGACACCCTTTGAGTACTAATCGTGTCATATTTTAATCTAAAAAGATCATGACAAATATAAATAGGATTTTTTTGGGTCAAGCAGATTGCAGCTCATTGAACTTTGATATACTTGATTCAAGCACGAAAACTCTTGTTTTTTCTTTCAGTGCATGCATTCACACACGCACTTGGGCGCGCCTTGAAGCACGCTCTGACAACTTTCAAGAGTCCTTGCAACAACTGTTGTGGCTGCTGCTGCAGCTGCGAGTGGTCGCTTTGACTTGTCAAACAAAAATATTGCCATTTGTCAGCTGGCGTGTGTATCTGTCAGTGTGTTGGTGTAACATCACACATTTATCTTGCGCCATCGGCCTTAGGTAATAATCCAATGTGACAGACAGCAGACGTAATAGGCCTGGGCACGCAAAGATACCAGAGCTGCCACACTTATCATTTATCAGAAACCAACAAGGCAAGCTCATTATAAGTTAATTGAAATCATTATACTACAATGCCACAAAAATCGACCTTTTTATTTTATCACACGGAATTTGCACTTTATTGTGCCTTTGGGTATCTTTATAGCGCTGTTTGTAGTTACGCTGCTCACAGCTGAGTTTATTTCACACTTGTGAGCAGTTCTTTTAGAACATTAAATTGTCAATTGTTAAATTTAATTTTCTAAAATTTCATCGTGTTCTTGAAACATTTTTTAGGTACAGACTTTATAACCGCAAATAAATATAACGATAATTTTTATTTTAATTCTTCCTTCATTACTGCCGTCATTACTCGAAGGCATGTTTTTTATTAGTTCCAAAAAAATTGTACTAAAACAGAGAATATATTTAGTACATATAGTAAATATGAATACTTAGCCTAACAAATAAATACTTGCAATTGCTTTTTATTAGGATATAATCCATGCTTATTTTTCTTTTACGTGTTTAGGGTGTTTTTTTTTTAAATTGTTGTATTGATTGGTCACTGATTCGATTTTTATATTTTACTTTTAAATATGCCCCAAAAGAGGAAGCAACCTTACTGAATAAAAAGCAAGCTATTACCTTAACATAATTCAATATGCCTAAATATTAAACCAGTCTTCACATGATAAGTTTCTGCTTAGCAAGTATGGATTTAATAATGCAGAAACTTCGCTCGCTATTTTCAATGCATCGGAAACATTGCTCTGTTGGATGTCAATGGCTTGACATCCATCCCCTGCAGCTGTTAATGATTTGTCTTTGAATTTCCACAAAGTACCAGCTAATATTAAATGCCTGGCAAAGTGTGTAGAACATTGTATTGTATGTATATGTATATATAAATATACAAGCATGTGGGGCATTGTTGGGCTTCAACGCAGCTGCGATGTGCTGCAACATTTGCTGTCATTGGCAGCCATAGAGCTGCCCGGAACTTCAACGTCAACGTCAACGTCAACAGCCACAGCAACAAGTTGTCAAATTGTGCAGCAATATGCTGCATTCTGTGTTTGTTGTGCCATTTTTTGCACGTATGTGTATGGGTGCAGACTCTGTGCTGTGGCGCAACGCGTCGTATACGTAATGGAGCTTTCATAATTATGTTGCATACCGCAGGGCGCGCACCTTCAGCTGCACGTAGCACATTATGTTGCCACGTGGCGAGTGTCAAGAGCAACAAACACGACAATGAGTGCAACAAGAACAATTATATTAGTGGTGGGAACAACTTACTCATGCTCATATTGCCCTCATGCAGTTGGCGTTTATTTAATTTCACATGTTTTCTCCATTGGAATATTTGCCGATTTTATTATGCAGCTGGCTGGCGGAAGGCACGCTTCTTTCCATGCAGCCAACAGAGACAACATCAACAACAACTATTCAAGTGAGAGCAACATAACACGTACACGCTCACACACCAACACTAACGCACATGGACTTCATTTCTCAAGCCACAAGAACTTCATTTGCCAAGACCTGCAAGCAGCGTCCGTTAATATATTCGCATATCTGCCGTGTGTGTTTGTGTATGTATGTATAACACATACACAAAGAAAAAAGCTGAATGATGTCAATGCAAGAATTCAGTTATCGAAATATATCTATATTTATTATAATGATTTAACTATATCACAGTATTACAAAATTAAAGACTTAAAAACTTGAAACAGAAAATAAATAATGTTTATGAAGTTTATGAAAACTTTTGTATTTTCTCTCTGTGTATGCGAACAGGTATAAATCCATGCAGCTCATTTCGTTGGCATTGCATTATGGCTGCTGCTGTTATTGTTGCTGATTTTAATATATATTAAAAGGTCAATAACGAATGCGTCTCCAGTTGACATTGATCTATGGCAACGTCATTCA
Source organism: Hypselothyrea guttata (assembly GCA_035045125.1). Classification (NCBI taxonomy): domain Eukaryota; kingdom Metazoa; phylum Arthropoda; class Insecta; order Diptera; family Drosophilidae; genus Hypselothyrea; species Hypselothyrea guttata. The sequence goes on from JAWNNJ010000194.1 coordinate 2,987,504, forward strand.
TATGGCTTAACCATATGCAAACAATTGTTGTTATGGCGCATGCAAAACTAATTGGGCAAGCACCAACAGCCATATTTCAGCAATAACATATCATAAAAAATACATAAATATCAAATTAACCAATGGGGTTATATATTATATATACACAATGGGGTGCCCTATATTTTAAAAGCATAATTATATATAAAAAGTTTTTATTAACAAAGGTAATTCAATGTGTAAATTCTTCCAAAATTAGTCCTAGATCTTCGTCTTATCGAATCAGTAGACTTGCATCTTACTTCAACGCCATCTGGTGATTCCGCGTATTCTCTCATGCGATATAAGCCACCGAGATTTAAATATCGTAGTGCAGATGCAGCAAGTCATATGGTCGTGAATATTGAAATTAAAATTATTATTTTATTTTAATTGTATTTTAAATTCAATTTTACATATATATGTCATTATGTTGCTTTAATATTATTTAAATTAATTATTAATTAATTGTATTAATTATTATATATCACGCTTTGTCTACGCCCTAACAAGCATTATATTAAACATAGACGGCTGTTTTTCAGAATACCATTATATTTTTCTGTTTTTAAGCGCTCATTTAAATCGGTTCTTTGACACAGAAGATATTACAGTGACAATATTATATTTTTAGGTTTCCTACGGTTGAATGAAAAATGCATAATAGTAGCAAGAGCAACATTGAATTCCTTGGAGCTTGAGCTTTATTCACTAATGAGAGATGGCAATAAGGATCGTTGAACTGCTGCCTATGCAGGGTGTACTAAATGGCAGTACATCGATAATTATCGGACGCTGTTCATGGGCACTTTGCAGCTCTTAGTTGATGTTTTTCCGTTTCCGCTTTGCCCCTTTTTTGTCTGTGCCCTGTCACATGATTGCCGCTCTTTGGCCGTAACGTTGCCTCTTTGTGAGTGTTCTTTGCGTAAAACAAGAAGATTTACAACAAGTTTGGTTGAGCCCACACAAACACAGACGACAGAATGTGCATAAATTCAGTTTCATGACTCAGACGACTCGTCGACGTCGACATCAAATGAATGAATGAATGTGCCGCCTGTGCACTGTGGGAAAAATGTCTTAAATTTTGGCATAAATGAAATAAATGTATAATAACATGATTTTTGAATATTACGGTGGAATAAAGATTATGTTACAATTATTTAACTAAATAACCCCAATTTTGCGCGAGCTTTTGATGTCATGTATTTTTACAGGTTTGGATATATTAAATCAACACAGGTTGTGTAAGTTATACACCCAACAATATACTTATAGGGCAATTAAAATGTATACCCAATTAAAATATTAATTATAAAAAAATTAATTTTTGGTGATATATGTATTCAATTTTAATGTTTTTTATGTATAATTATTTTCCGAAATTATATTCTAGTCCAACGAACATTCGTCCAAATTTGTGGAGCTCTTATGCATATGTTTGGAATTAATGCCGCAATAATGGTCGTCTTTCCCATAGTACTCTGGCCCGTGTACTCAGTTCGAAAGCCTTCCTTTAGCACGAATGTGTGTAGTGTGTTGTATGTATGGTGTATGTGTATGTATGGTGTGTTGTGTATAGTGTGTATGCCTGTCTTTTAGGCTAAAAGCAAGGCGAGCAGATAGGCAAACACGTAGCACACACTAGCATAAATCTTTGGAATTTTGTTTGATCGAACGCAAAAATAATGGCGCTTTGTTATGCAGCCAGTGTGTGTCCAAGTGAGGTGTCCATTTTTGGTGCTATTTATGCGTTCATAAATATTGCGTGCACAGCAGAGAAATCGGCAAGAAAATTGACGTTTTGGCTCTGACTCGAGACTGTGTGGAAAGGCCAAGCAGACTGCTCGGACTTGAACTGGATTCGAGCTGTTGCAGCAGCTGCTAATGATGCAAAGCGAGTCCTGAGTCCTGAGTCCTGAGTCCTGAGTCCTTTCTCCACCTAGTGCTCTCGAGTCCTTTCTGCCGCATTCTTTTTGTCCGCTGTGAGGTGAATGTTTGTCAAACTGTGTGCAAATTCATCAGCTGTACAAATAAGTACATGAACTGGCAAATGTGCAAATGACTTTGCCGTCCAGTTGACTAACTGAGCTCAACTCAACTCAACTGTCGCAATTGACTGATTGACTGACTGACTGATTGACTGAACAGACCAAGCTTGTGCTGCCAGATTGCTCAGAATGCTGCTGGTGTTGCCGTACTGCTTTTTAATTGCCAAACTTTTCAGGTAGGCAGCTGGCAAAACAGCTCAACATTTGCCATTGAGGTTTTTGATGTGAGACGCAGACGCGACACTCTGCGTTTTTATTTTCCATTTTTTTATGGTCATCCATTACGCATACGACATGTGTGCCAGCATTCAAACGACATAATACTAAAACAATTAGACTGATGAGCAGAAAAATGCATAAAACATATCATAAGCAGATTTATCGTTTGCCACAACTCCACAGTCTGACAACTAACTGCAAAAATCAAAGAGTTTCTTGCGTGACGGCCCAATGTGTGTACGAGTATGTGTAGATTAAAAGTGTATTCAGATATATATGTACATATATGTGTGCGTCAATCCATCTAACTGACTGTTGAAGCATGCTGCACAGTGGTTGCTCCCACACGACATAAATAAAAAAAACCGAAATAAAAAAAAATATACGTTTGATCATCCAAAAAAAATGTCCATTTTGGAAAAATTTTTGTTGTAGTGTAACAATTTGTTCGTTGTAAGAAAAGTTATTAATCCAATAATCAAAAGGTTTTTAGTGATATTGATACTATTTTGACAGGCATTAACTATGATTTGAAATACTTAACGTTTTGTATATTGTCGTCTGAAAATAATAAAAAATATATCGAGCTTATGTGAGCGACTCTTGTGTTGTTTGTTCTGTCCCTTAATCTGATTATATACATATATAATTGTAACAATTAATAGAGTAAGTTACAATTAAGGTTTAAACTAAAAGCTTTTTGAATTATGTATTTTTAAGAGGTCAAATGTTTTAATAAAATTAATAATGGAATATAAAAACTTTATTTAAATTTGCCCCATTCGTTTCTATGCCAGCTATATGACATAGCTGTCCGATATGGCCAATATTTTTATAACAAATTTTAATCAGCACAAGAAGTATTTTTTTGGCGCGCCTCTGTAAAGACGGAACCACAGTGCGCTGTGCCGTCTCGTTCGTTGTGGATTTTGTGTATACGTCGGCACTTTGTGCAAATTAAAATTGCAAAATCCTCAAGCTGCACTTATGATATACAATACGCTTGGCAGCCAACAGTAAAATGGCAAGTAGCATAAAGCAGCAGCAGCAGCAGCAGCACCAACTAGCACAGATCTCCGGCACGTAAAGCATGAGCCATTTCTCATAACCGTAAACAATCGAGAGCTTTGCCCGACTCGCCTTGGCATATTGCATGAATACGGAATACGAATATATATATATACATACAAATATTGCACACACGTACAAACACACACACACACACATCTTAATTGCTGCAAGTCTTTAGTTTGGTAACAATTGCCATGCATTTGCTATGAAATTTCGGCCATAAAACTAAATAAATGCAATAAAATGGCAGATTGGAGAGGATTTTTTCTAAGCATAGTATTTATGCTCTATGCATACCTTGCACTCATTGATAAAGAAGACAACACAGTTTTGTAGACGACGCGAAACATACCTCTTGATTTTCCACATCTCAAGTAGTTATATTATGACCAAAATTTCATCATCAAGCTCAAGGCTTCAAAGTTAGATAAGCAAAAGTTTTATACATAATAGATCTGTAGTTTATTATTACTTGATTTATTAGTCACTTTACATAAGTAAAAATAAATAAAAAATTAATTTAGTTGTGTAAACTTAAAGTTAATATTAAATTTAATTAGTGATTTGTCTGTGAAAGAATATTAATATTAATATATTATATTAAACAATATCTACATGGGTATTGCTTAAGATGCCCACTAATTAAAAAATTAAGAAACTGCGCATTTTTAACTTCTAAAAGGTACTCTTTTTTTTATTAATACATAATAATAAATGTCAAAAATATAATATAACTTATAATATTTTGTCAAGCTGTTTATTATATATCCTATTGTCTATAAATTCCGACTGTTACTATATTTCTTTTATTTATTTTTATTACAGTCATCAAAATGTCAACAAAATGCCAAATCCATTTGCCAGCAAAATGTTTTCACATTGCAAGCGTTCACATAAATTTCTTTTGCATTTCTTTCACTACAAACTTCCGTCATTTTGGCATAAATGCTAAATGTTTGGTGACAATTTTTACTATTTGCATAACATAACTGTTGCACAAGATTTTAAGAAAATGGAATACGCATTTAAATGTTGGACAAGCAAAGTTAAATGCCATTTATACCACAGCAAAAGATTATGCAAATAGGCATGCAACCGATAAATTAAACTAAGGCCATCAGTCGGACACTCCCGATTGTATAATTCACGACATCCTGCTATTAAATGATAACTGCCAGGAAAAGTCAATTATTGAAATTCACATCTATATATCCATATACGACGCTAATCTACAAATCAAAATATCCAACTCTTTGTGCTGAGTGTCTCACTTACTTTCGATTGCAAGTTTCAATAGGACAATTTTCAGAAAGTGTATTAAAAGTTAATAAAAATATTAAATCGAGATTGGGCACGGTTTAAGACATATTAAATTCGTGGCATTTTGTTTTATAATATTCAATGAATTCCGAATCCTGACTCAATGACTTTATATGCAGGGCACAATTGAAATAAAATTGCATTGATATTACTTTATTTTTCACGATATTCACATCTTTAATCGTTTAGTATAAATTATGATTTTATTTAATTTATATGTTTACACTCTATTTTATGATTTGTAATCTCTTCGATACACAAAACTAATAAATCTAACAAATTTGCTGGATGAAGTCTAAAGATACGAGTTGCTGAGAGAACAGAATAGTGTGGGCCAAGTTAGTAGATTCGTGAGACAAATTATAGCGGAAATAAAAATATATATATATATATATATAAAAAATATAAATACTTAAATTCTATGACACAAACTTATGGTCTGATTACTTTAGCTTTAATTTAATTAATTGCCCGCTAAAACGCGCTTGCCAACAAAATGCGAAAATTTGAATTTGGTTAAAGTGCGGTTAATTTGCGGCTTGATTTATATGTATGTATATAGAGCAAATAGATGCTCTGCTTAGTAGGTGTCAAACAATTTGATACTGACTGTGGTCGAGACTGCAAAATGTCACATCGAAATGGCCAGGCAATTTGCACGCGTTTAGCGGTTAACATTTTTCACTTTGCCCAGTCTTTTAAATGGCATTTGCCGCTCCAGTTTATATAGAATAGTATGCAAGTATCTAGTATCTAGTATCTAGTATCTGGTATCTGGTATCTCGGCTAGGTTCATTTTGGGCTATGACGGACATTTTATTCGTTGTTTTTGCTGCCTGCTCAACACAATTAATTAGTTAATGACATGCTTTGGCGTGAAATTTATTGCTATTTGCGCTTTTGTATTTTGATGAGCATTTGTAGCTTGATTGTTGGCTCTTGTTGTTGCTGTAATTGCCACTAATTACTGCCGCTGCGATTTCAGTTTGGCTGCCGCTCGTACAACTCAAAAGTTGTTGCCTTTTGGCTCGTTGCCTCTGACAACTTATGCAAATGCCGGTCCAGCACTCATCATCTGTCTCGTGCCTGATTCTGGCAGCGATACACACTCCTTTCGCCTCTATTCCGATCCCAATCCCAATGCACAGCGCTTGGTTCCATACGGCAAAAATAGATCCGAAAATATTACACAATTTCTCTCTTTATTATCCAACATGCTTATAAGCAAATTGGTTTTTAGCTGGAAATTTAACGATTACAAAATTCAATTATTTTCACAAAAATTTGAAATTTATTAAATATAGTAAAATTAATAAACATAATCTGATCGGCTCAGCCCATTATGGATTTTATTTGTGTATATTTAAGTAATCAAATAATTAAGTTTAATTAAGTTGGAAAATTAGATAGCTTCTTTGGGAGCTATAAAATATAGATAATATAATTTATAAAATATTGTAGATTTTTGGTAAAAGATCTATAACCATACCGCTACAAGTATTTTTGACCGCACCTCCACACAATCGGCACCACTGTGCAATGGCTGTTACAGTTCGCCTATATAATTTGCATAAATATCTAATTGTTGTTCGGCATTGTTTGTGCTTCTTATAGCAGTTACTGTGCCGTTGCCGTTGTTCACTTTGTGTAATCATGCTTAATTGTTTTCGTTGGCATTCGATGTGCCAATGCCCATGATTGACAGTTTGTGCTTTGGCGGTTTTATGCCAACAACAAGTTGAACAAACGTAGCCACAGTTAACCACCAAAACCGAAACCACCGCCACAGTGCCACTATGAAATCCAGGGTGTAACTCATGCCCGACGCTGTCATATTATAAGTGCCTTTAAGTGTTTAATGGCACGTTCGCATTACTCAATTTCCCAGGCATTTTTACAATGAGTTTTCAGTTGGACTCTCGACTCCCGACTCTGGACGCTCGACTCTCGAGTATATTTCATAAATTCAATTAAGCAAATTGCTAACAGCTATGGCCGGGCATTTCTTGGCATTCGTTCAGAACGCTGCAACCAATATGTCATGATTGTTTCCAGCTATTTTTCTCCACGGATATTATTCCTGTTCCCGATGTTGCCACTGTGCACGATAAGCAGCGTTAAGCAGCATAATTTGCCAATTGTATCTTGGGCAGGCACAGTGCCAACTCAAATAGCACTCATTTAAAAGTGCTCAGCTGCATAATTTATATTTCAAGCCATGCCGGCATGCTTCGTATTGCTCCTTTCAAATTCCCCATGTTATGAGCTAAATACTCAAGGCGATTTGCTAAATTTGGACAAGGGGCTTTACCATTAAGAAGCAGAAGAAAGTGAATTTTGACTAGCATCTATGTAGGCTTGGCAGCTTAACGGCTGAGCATATCGAAACTGCGTTTAAATTGGTACGTACTCGATAGGTTTTTGTATTAAATAGATATTTTGAAATAAGAAAGAAATAATTAGGAAAAATGTAATCGAACTACGTTATCGTAAAACTGCAGTTATTTTAAATGGTTATCGAAAAGTTTTGATTAAAAAATTTTAAAACTGTTTTTTTTTTCTTGTTAGATTTTTAATTGTTACTTACCTGTAGGTAGTTTCACACGGAAGACCAGTTGAAGTTGAACTTTTTAAAAAACATTGTAAATTTTATATATTTGCATTTTCTTTAATGTTACTTACTAAAACTTGAATTTAACATTAACTTTGTATTTAAATTAAGGGAAATATTTAATATATAATTTGCATTTTTTCAATTCAAATTTAAAATTTCTTTTTCTATTGACCAACCTAGTCGACATTAAGTAAATAAATTCTTAGATTAATTTTAAGCTTGCATCTAATGTGCATTTTTAAGTGTTAAATTTGTTAGTCATCAATAAATTTTATAAAAATAAAAACTTCAAATGCTATCAATAAACGTAACAAGTTTAACTATTGAAGATTACTGCGTATTGAGGCGTGAGGTAAAATTAAATTCACTTAACATAAAAATTAAAGTAATAAATAATCAGATATAGTTAAATGCTTACCCTAATATCAAGTGCTTTGGAATTGCAACAAGTCTTTTAACCCAGCTGACTTTATAGCTCTTTATCTCTATATGTGGAAGGTCAGTGTATGCCCATAAGAATTATGTAATCGCAGCGACTTGGAAGGCTGCAAAACAAATAACTCATTTAATCTTTGATACACACTGAAGTCAAATGAAATACAGTCATTAAATCCGCAATGCCTTTGGCGAAGCTCAAAAGGAAGCCAACTGCAAACACCGCCAGGGACAAGTTGAGGTGGGAACTTGGGGAACTTGGGGAGCCTCGACCTGGCGCTGTGAATGGACCAGTTACTTGTGTAGTTTTGTAGGGTCTGCTTGTTAGGGGCATTAAATGAGCAGCTCATTAAGTAACTCAAACTGTGCTCATAAATTCAACTGAATATCATGAACACAATGTAAATTTAAAGTTCAAATCACATTAATCATTTTTCGCCACAAACTGAGAGAGGAGCACCGAACCCCTCCCCCTTCCCACTCATCATGTTGTTTAATGTACATACACATAAACCATGGGCCAGGACAAGACACTTGGAGACTCGAAGAGAACTTTGCCACCTCCCACCGAGCTGCAATGTGTTGTCGCACCCCTCAGCCCTACAGCGGATTTGATTACACTCGTAGTACCACTATCCGCTGCTAAGACTAGGGGCCAAAGGACAAGTACAACTGTTGAGTTGCCCTCCGCCACGTTGAACCCCTGATTCGTGGCGCTTTGCAAAAACTTTGTCAGCGACTTAGAGCCAAGACACGCAGCTGACAGGGAGTTGAAGTGGCAGCGGGAGATGGGGCTGCACCGTGGTCAGGCTTCTTTAAAAGTATGCGAAAAAATAGATCTAGTGAAGATATATTAAGAGTTCAGAACACTATATTAAATATGCAACAAAAAAATTGGCCCTATCGACCAACTATGTCCCACAGCTCCCACAAAACGAACGGTGCAAATTTAAATTAATTTTCTTTATTTCGAGATAATTTTATTTTAATATTAGGCCTTTAAAAAAATTCACACAAAAATATGAGCAGCAGTCGGGCGCAACCGACAGTAGGAAACCCTGTTAACTCCCTTTAGTCCAGTCGACAATATTTTCTGTAGCATATCTTCGCAGTTTCTTATCCGTTTGTTAAATAAATCACATCATCGATGGACAATTCTATAGGCTATTGTCAAATTACAATTGTATAGCTTTAAAGCTTTGACTGCTTATTTAAAAGGATAATTTATTTATGATGAAATGATCGACATGACATGGTAAATGCAAATCTTTAATTTCGGTTTTCCTAGTTTAGGCGTAGGGGACTGACCACTGTGGGCCGCTTGTCTTTGGATATCAGCAGCAAGTCTCTCATGCAATTCAAGTTGCATAAATCATCAAGTTGCTTGGACTAGTACGGTGACTTTCACGGACTTTTATTGACTCCGCTGCACATCAACCGCAAAGCCATTTGCTCTCTGCACCTGCGTTGAACAAATCCTAGTTTAGTTAAATTATCAGCAGTAACTGACTTTGTATGGTCACTGAATGCGGTTTTCTGCGCCCATAAACAATCACATTCCACAGAGAAATGTGGCCCTGACTCCATCTACTATCTTTCAGGCAGCCTTTGCGGTGTAGCCAGGGGAATAAACCGCAATAGTTACTCATAAATGAGACCGCAAAAGTCATTTGAAGTGTGGGCTCGTTAAAAGACGCGTGAGCAGAGTTGTTCCCAGCGGACTCTGGAACGATATAGTAGTATACCAACACAGCTCATTTGTCTGTCCCTTTGAACTTTAATACTATCAGATTAATTTAACAACAAAATTAAAATTCTGTTTATATCAGCAATTTAAAAATAGCGTGAAATGTGTACGCATTTTTTGGGTATCGTTATATATTGCGAATAAAATATTTATTTAAATATGAATTGAAAATTTGTTTGTCAAATACTCTCTTATAATATGACGAAGAAATTTGCGATTTATTTAATTTATTTGTGGAAATATAAAAATTCTATTTCTATGTAATATTAAATATTCCATTATATTAACGACTATGCTTATAGTTCCTAAACTCTGCTCAACTGTACTACTTTGCAGTTTTAATAATGATTTAAATGTGCATATACTTTTAATCAAATGATGCAATTTAAAATGTTTTTTTTTTGCGCTTATTGCAAGCGCTTTTAAATGTTTCGTTAAACTTATTAAAATGTTTAATTTCATTAAGGCAATTTCAACAATTCAACAACGTGCTGGCATTCTAATGAAGTGCAAATTACACAAAGCCATTTGCCAAAATATTTTACCCAAAAAAAATGTATAGAAAAAATAGTGAATGCACCGAGAAAAAAACAATAAGAATAAAAATAAAAAAAAAAAACAACTACGCATATGGAATTTTTTATGGGAAAGCTCCTTTTCCAACAAACTCAAACAAATTTTCGCTTTGAAAAACTTAACTTGCTTTAAAAAAAAAACCACAAAAAATTGAGCTTTTACTGTTTCTTGTTTGAGTGTATGCACGGAAAATGGCTCTGTGTGGTTGATGCATATTTTTCATGAGAGTTTACACTGACATGCGTAAAAGTTATTGTTTCAAATTTTGCACTTACTACGGGAATGGGAATGGGAATGGGAATGGGATTCTAGTCTGTGGCTCAGTTGGCAAACATCGAACCGTGAGGTATATGCTATGGATACAGTATAACATAACTGCACAAGTATATATATGTATATGAATAGAAAATTGGGTAAAACCAAATACAACGATATCAAAACCAGTGGAAAAAAGTAAGTATAAACGGACCCGATCAGTAGGATGCGTCCGACTCTAGAATACCCTGTACTCCATATTTGAAAATTTATTTTGAACATACTTAAGACATCCGAAGTTCCCTCATACAGAATATAATTTTAAAATATTTATATAGCATCATTCAATGCGAAATGATTCTTCTTACATACTATTTAATAGCAGCAATCTTGTTTATTTAATAATTTTTGTGTTTGTTTATAGATTTAAATGCGCTTTATAGAATAGATAAATGTAATAGTAAAGAGTATATTTTCTGCATAACAACCTTCTATGCGTAACATTACGATAGTTATTCGGCAGTGAATGAGTTATTATCGATTGGGATATTTATAAGAATTATTATATTCTATTATTATTGGTATTTTATTCTATTATTAATGTATGTGCATTATGGAATCTGCCACGCCTACTTCTGCCTTTTACATACATTCTCACATAATAATTAACCCAGTTTTAAAGCATTTCATGGACAACTTTTGGGAATTCTGTCAAGCAGATCAGTCGGATGCTGCTCGCTCACCTACAACCATTTGCACGCAGATAGATAATATACCCCTTAAAACCATTTAAAAAGCGTGCAGGGTATAAAAATGAAAAATTCTACACACAAGGCCAAAAACTCTTTGAGGTAAGGCGTAAAAAATTGCAATGCTTGTCATGTGTGTGTGTGTGTGTGTGTGTGTGCGTGTGTGCATGTGTGTGTGTTTTATAACAAATGAAAGATAAAGCTAAAAGGGGTAACATTTGTGTTAGCCTTTGTGCCTAGTTGCAGTTGGCACCAACGAATTGCTGCAGCCACACAGACCTGGCTGAAATACTGACAAACAGCAGAGCCAAAAAACAAAAAAAAAACTAGAAAGAAAAAGAGAAACAAAACAAAACAAAAAAAATGGACCATCGTACATGGTGGAAATGCAAAGGAAATGCACACAAAAGCAATGAAAATTTGATTTTATTACAGGAATTTTGATTGGTTGCACTGGCACAATGCCAAAGCCCCATCCCATCTCATCCTGGAGCTGAGAGCCGAGGGCCGAGTGCCGAGAGCCGAGAGGATTCCGGAATGGGAATCCCCCAACTAGTCCATCCGTCTGGCTCAGAGTTGGGGCACAGTTAAGTGCTTGATTTGTGCCATATATGGCAGAAGTGTTATGTTTTAAATTGTTCGCTTCACGTGGCAGGCATTTAATAGGCAATCATGGAAATTAGAGCCCGCCATGGCAGAGTGCATGATCCTTATGGCCTGGCCCAACTGTTAGCAGCTGTTGCTGCCAATTAGGCAGCACTTTTAATTTTAATTAGCAAATGGCCAAACGAGCGTGGCTTAATTAATGACTAAACTAAAGGATAAACAACTCTGAGGCAGAGCCAGAGCCAGAGCCAGGGGCAGAGGTGGAGGCTTGTGCAGCAGACCGAGTGTCTAAATGAATTATAATGCGTGCAATAAATTATAATAATAAATTTACTACATTATGTACATAGCTCACACGCATTTATTTTGCCGCAAATTATATACGGCGTACATATTTATGCATCTGTACATTAATTTATTTCATTTACTTGCCGTCACCCTTGATTGAGGGCAAGTCAAAGCTGAGGCGCAAATTAATTAGGGCAACTTCTGGTAGAAAGATTCTTACCTGGGCTTTCAATTGTCTAATGCGATAATAACCCAAACAGCTAAACAGCAAAAATTTATTCATATCTGTATAATTCAGATATTCAAGAACATTAATTCACCAAGTCTTGGCATAGCTTTAATAGCGCTTAAGAAATATTTTAATATTTTTCTGTTTATGCTATAGTGAAATATTGCATTTAGGATTTCAATAATTCAAATTTGATGTAATTTATTTCTTTATTTACCTATGAAAATTGTTATAAAAAATTAAATTTAATTTGTTTGTGATTTTTATATCGTAGCATGGAATTATTGTTTAACCCATACAATAACTTTAGAGTGTTTGCGTTATACCAAATATATTAAATTTCTTTTAATTTTTGTTTTCATATCCCCAGATAATTTTAAACTTCTTATTAAATTTCATTTAGTTCTTTAATTTAATTTTATACTTAGTATTAATGTTTTGGATATTTACATGATTGATTTATGCAATTAAAAAGTTCAGTGTGGGAGATTTCATTGATTTGCAAATGTTAGATAAGTTGCTTTATAGATAAGGATTTAATAGATTACATTTTGATGCAATGATTTTACATATTATCTCTAATATCGTTGAAATTTTAAAGTCGCTGGATTGCTTTGAATTATAACAAAAAATAGGCTTTCTTTTTTTCTATTTCATAGCCCAACAAAAACTCTGCGAAACTCCACTCGGGGAATATCAAGCAATCAGACCAAAACATGACAAACCAAAGTGAGTTCAATTAGAATTTTAAATGTTGGCTGCCTGATTTCGAAAAGAGGACCGAACAAAGTTATATTTTCTGAATGTGAATAAAATCTAACAAGTTAAAATGGTTATGAAAAATGAACTCAAAATCTGCAAAACCCATCAAACCGAAAGGCTGCATAAGAAATGCGTTGCGAATATTCTTTCAAATCTGCTTGCGAAACCTTGAGTTGCTTAATTGAGTTCCCCAGCAAGGGACATGCTTAAATCCAGTCACAAATATTGGTAACCATTCAAACACAGTCAACCACACTTACAAATTACATTGTGCAACTGCCAGCAGATTGCAACTGGAATTATCAAATAATTTCGTCCATGCAAAAAGCATTCACAACTTGAAGTAAAATTGTCTGTCACACATCCAAGCGCAATCGATGGGAGCTGGAAAGGGAAAACAGTGCGGAGAATCAAACACAGAGGTAGAAGATACATACAGAGACAGAGCAAGTATGAAACACAGAGCATCCTGACCATTTAGACAAGCGCAGCTGTGTGGGTCTATGGCATACATGCATGTTGGCTTATTGACTGTTGATTTGCACTCTAATTGCATAAAAGGAATTCTGAAATCCGTACATTAATTAAACACTTGAATGGCATCAATGCGAGTGTCTTTTTAGCTGTGCTGCATGCATTGAAAGCTTTGCCATACTCGTTGACATCGCACAGTGGTCAGAATCGCTTGGAAGTAAAATTAGTTCTAGTGGAGATATCGTTTTGAAATTTTTACCAAAATTCTCGGCCACATCGGCCAACTATAAGCTATAGTTTCCTTAGAAACGATCGGTGCAAATTTTAATAAAACTCATGATGTTCATAGTGAGGAAGCCCCTCATCACTTATCGAGAGCTGGTGGAAGATCAGATGTACATGGTGACGGAGTTTAGGCGTCACCATACATCCAAGGGATACCTGACCGAGCTGGAGTTGGATGAGAAGTTAAGCTTTTTCATATCAAACCAGTTTGAGACGATCACCGACGATGAATGGAAAATAATAGTGAAGAACAAAATGTTTATCCGAAAAGAGAAAGATGTGACCGAGCGTCACTATCTGACTCTCACTTCGGAGAAAGCGAATTTTTTACGTAATCACATAGATAGTGAGAACTATTGTGAGAACGAGCCCAATTGGGGCTAAAAAAAAATAAAAGAAAAATAATAAAGAAAAAATACAATTTAAAAAAATGTTGTTTTTATTTACTATTTAGAAAAAAATTAAGTTTGTATGATTTTTGTTAAAAATCATCACGTTTTATACATTCACATGTATACCGGGGGTTTGCGGACAAGGGGGGCTGCTCGCGCTCGCGACTCCCGCCCCACTCACCCTTTGCCTAATCGCTGCGCGACTTTGAGTGATGACAAGGGGGGGTTTGCGGACAAGGGGAGGCTGGTCGCGCTCGCGACTGCCGCTATGCGTCACGCATCTTACGTCGATTCGCTGAGTTCAGCGATTTGCTCGGCGTGTATACTATGTACAAATCTGTGTATACTAGATGCAAATCTAGAGTCAATGCCTCTAGTTGTATGTACCTATCAGCAGCTAAACAAGCCATACAACAACATGCACACAATTTTCCCTATATAAAAAGGGACCCTAGCACCCCCCATATATACACTACTTATGTAGAATAAAAAAAATAAAAAATTTAATAAATTATAAAATGATAAGCTTTTATAAAAATTTTCAATGTTATATTCATACATATATGTATTTTAACAACAAAAAATCGGTCACCCCACATCGTGGGGTGCAAAACAAAATAACAGCATTCGAACTAACATCAACCAACAATTGATATTGACACAAATAAACCCCCTCTGCGGCACCTGCCGCCCCATCTGATCCTACTTAAATTAAAATATGGAAATATTTGAAGCTTAAGATTTTTTAGACATTTTAACATTCATATATAATAATTAACATTTATATTTAGTTGTGCAAATTTTGAGAAAAGTATATATGCAATAAAGGATATATTTTTATAAGTAAAAATGCTTTATAGGTGAAAACTTTAAAGGTGTATGTGCTGAAATTTAACCATATCTGTGTACATTATTATATGCCAACTGTATATAAATATTTATATAGGGACATCAGTATAAGTTTTAACAGATATGTGACAATATTATGTCCCGCAGTTGGATTACGAAATTATTAGTTAGCTTAAAGTAACTTATTGGTAATAATTGGTAAATATGATATGATGAAGGTGATTCGGAAACGCTCTTCGGTTTCTCTTTATTCCTCACTCAAAACTCACCAGAGCATTTTCCACGATGAAGGCCTTCTCGTACAAATGCGTTTGTTTTGGTTATACATTTAACTTGAAAATATAAAAACTTGGCAGATAATTTCTTTTATTTTTGTGTGATCCATTTGTATTTATGTTGATTTTAAACTAGTTGATATATTTGTTATTTTAAAGAACAAAATGTTTTTAATTTTTTAACGACATAAATATGTATTTTGAATATCACGAAAACAATTTTAGTTGCCTATTATATCCTGTGATTTTTCTCGAAATTATATTCATTTAACATTGCAGTGTGTTTGATGTTAAACGTGACGCCGCGGATTAAACCGATGATCACGTTCAAGGATATCAACGTGGGACATAGGTGCATTGTAACTAATGTTAAGAGACATAATAATTTAAAAGGATGGCTGACTGAAGTAATCCTAGATGATGCATGGAGCTATTTCCTTCCAAGCGAATTTAACCACCTAATCGACGAAGATTGGGAGCGGATAGTGAGCAACAGGATTATGATGCGAAAGAGGTCGATGTGACCTGGAAACCAATCTTGAGCCTGGATGAAGAAGCTCAATTTCTGGGTTATAGCTTACAAGAACCAAACTGAACCAAACCAATTTTTATATAAGAGTTGAAATATAATATTTAATTTTGATAATTATTATTTCAATTAATTTTAAAAATAAAAAATGATTTTGTTCACAAATATACAACAATTTTTCTTATTCTTCAATTATTATTAAAAAATTATAACCGTTACGTTCCCTGGTTTAATCAAAGGGATTTGATGTATAGAGAGCAGTTTTAAGTAACGGGAAGTTTAGTTTTTCCCGATGCTTCTGTTATAAATATAACAGACTCAAGATAGATATACATTTAATATGTCTAACGCACCAGTAACGGTACAACGGAAAATTGATGCGAAATTTAATCGCCTTGGTTGTCCGGAAGTGTTATTAATAACTGATTTAACATTGTATAAAACCTATAAAATAAAGGATTTTCGACGCTTTAAATGCATTAGTAGGGTGTATAAGCGGGTTCTACTGGCTCACTGCTCACCAGTGATGTTAAAAAACGCTAAAAAATTAAATTAAAAAAAAAAAAAGCTAAAAAAAAGGTTATAAAAACATAATTTCGGACGTAAAAAAGGGTGTAAAAACAAAATTTTGGATGTAAAAATGGGTAAAAAGCGCAATATCGGACGTAAAAATGGGTTAAAAAAATGTCGGAGGGAAAAAGCTGGCTTTTAAAATAAAAAATTTGGATATTTTTAAATGGATGTAGCAAAGAAACTTAAGTACTCACGATGGCGCCACGTACAATCTGGACGGGACGAGCGGCCACCGAAGAGGAGAAACAGAAATGAAGGCTGTTTCGGAGAATATGAAGGACTGGATGAATACGGGGTGGTTTATTGCTGGCGGATTTGCAGCTTACGTCCAGGGATTGACGAATACATACACAAACGTGGATATGTATTACAGGGATGACGAAAGGATACATGATCCGGAAAAACTAATAGTGGGCGAGGAGCGATTGGAATTGTCGATGGATAAGATTTGTATGGGTTTCACTGAAATACCCCATTTCTTTGTGGACATGGCGCGAGTTGTGACTGGATTTGATATGGACATCTGTAAAAAGGCGCTCTACTACTGTGAGGACGATGTGGTGCGGTGTGCTGACTTTGCATACCTGGACTACCCCAATGGGATTGAGTTGCCGATTAGCACAGAACGGTTGGAAAAGTATGCAGAAAGGAAAACTGCTAAAGAAACACAACATGAGCAGGTAGAGGTGAATGCTGTGCAATACCTGCATGATCATGAGGAAATTCACGTCTACGTGGAGGAAGCGGAAAAGAAGAATTGGGATTAAGTTACATATACTAATCTTGTAAACCTAATCTTGTAAACTATATAAATAAAAAAACAAAATACATTTATTTTATGATATATAATTGTTTTTTATTTAAAACAATATTTTTTTTTGTTTTTAATTTAGTCACGTCGTAAAGTATAATTCACGAATTCATGAATCACTAGACCATACGTGTTGGCTAAAAAATTAAACTTGACCTCTTTTATCTCTACTTCGATGCCTATAAATTATACATGTATAAATTGGTTGACAAACAAACTCCGTTATTGATGCCCTTCCGTAGTTGGGATATGTATTATCATCCACTAGTTCCAACAACTACTTCATTTACATGGAATGTAAAATTATCAGTTCAAACCGAACGTCCTCGCTATCATATTATTGTGTTTAAAAACAAAACAAATAACTATATACACTGCAATTTAACCGATGTAAAATCACACCTAAACTCTGAAGTATATCCATATGATGGATTAAATCTAAATTTTGATTTGAATAGATATGCTCTATTATATGATATGTATGTGAATTTTCAAAAGAGTTATTACGGACGTGAGCCTCAACCACTGATAACATTGCAAACATTTAAAACAGACGCACCAATTATTGTTTTAGATGTGACTCATCAAAATGAAACAATAAAAAGCGGACCGATTGATATAAAAATTGAAATGAAAACCTCAGCAAATATCCCCGAGAACACGTCCGCTTATTGCTTAGTAATTCACGACAAATTATTTGAGTATACGCCGTTGACGAACGAGGTTCGCAAAATTATATAGAGAGAAACACAAACGGAAAAAAATGCTACAAATCATAATCTACTATACTTTACTCGTGTTATTGAATTTCAACAACATCAATAATTTTGGCAACTGTAATGTTATATTAAATCGCGATCAAATTAAAACTAATGAAAAAAACTTGGAATGCAAGAACGTGATAGTGGCTGGGCTTTAACAGAGATATGTCATCTGGAAATAAATATTAATAAATATCAACCATTAAAAGGTTCACAATATATACAATTACCGATACAAATAAAAAATAAAAAAGCTTGCGTTAATGTTCAAAATCATGATATTTATTGTTTTAAATGGGCAATAATATCAGCATTATATCCAAGCGAATACAAAAGTTATAAATGTGCTTCCTATAACATTCATGACATTAAATCAAAAATTATTACACCTAAAAAAAGTACAATTCGAGATTATTTTTGTATTCGAAATATAAATTGAATTAGATTAAAAAAATATGACAGGCTAGCGCCCGCGAGATTCTTTGCTATATAAACGATGAGCAACCAGATTTTAGTTACAGAAGATGATTGGAAACCAAGAAGAAATGCAGTCCATCATGGACAAATTTAATGCATTAGTGAGGAAGCCCCTCATCACTTATCGAGAGCTGGTGGAAGACCAGATGTACATGGTGACGCAGTTTAGGCGTCACCATACATCCAAGGGATACCTGACCGAGCTGGAGTTGGATGAGAAGTTAAGCTTTTTCATATCAAACCAGTTTGAGACGATCACCGACGATGAATGGAAAATAATAGTGAAGAACAAAATGTTTATCCGAAAAGAGAAAGATGTGACCGAGCGTCACTACCTTACTCTCACTTCGGAGAAAGCGAATTTTTTGCGTTATCACATAGATAGTGAGAACTATTGTGAGAACGAGCCCAATTGGGGCTAAAAAAAATAAAAGAAAAATAATAAAGAAAAAATACAAATTAAAAAAATGTTGTTTTTATTTACTACAGTCGAATCTCGATAATTCGTACCCCGCTAAATCGAAAGTCGCGATAATTCGTAAAAAATTCTGTCCCCTTGAAAAAAACTCGTTGATTCGTAAAAATCCATACATTTTGGTCCCCTCGTTAATTCGTAGTATTTGGCGCAGCGCAAAGAATGTTGAACTTCTTATAAATCGTAATTTTGTTTCGTAACCTCTTATAAATCGTAATGCAAAGCGAAATTTTTTGTAGTTAATGCACCGTTAGATTTTGCAGACAGCTATGCCGCCTTTATGTCGCTATGCATTATGAATTTTGTGTTTTTCTCGCTGTTTTTGTTTAGTTTGCTGATTTTTTTTGGAGAGTAACATCGTTCTGAGAATAACATCGTTAATTTCGTTAATTTTTTGTTATTATAATTTTATGTTATTGTTTAATTTTCCTTTAATTTCAAAAACGAACAAATGAATGTACATACTTATAATGTTTGTTTAATTTGAATAAAGTAAAATAAATATGTAAACATGATGCGAAATGTAAAAACCCAGTTTATTGGACTTTTTTATTTTTGAGCGCCGTTTAATAGAAATCTCGATAAATGGAATTCCCGTCTAATTCGTAAAAAAAGTGATCCCCTTGCCAATACGAATTATCGGGACTCGTCTGTATTTAGAAAAAAATTAAGTTTGTATGATTTTTGTTAAAAATCATCACGTTTTATACATTCACATGTATACCGTTTTATTGATTGTTGGTTAATGTTAGTTCGAATGCTGTTATCTCGTTTTGCATGTGACCCCACGGTGTGGGTTACATATAAAACGAGATAACAGCATTTGAACTAACATCAACCAACAATCAATATTCACACAATGAACTCACATTTCTCCAATGTTATCTTGAACAATAAACCAAGAAAATAAGTCAAATTTTTATATTAATGAAATATCCTTTACGAAAATTATGGAAAATATCAAAATAAATAACAAAAAACTAAGATTGTATTGTTTTAAATGAGTCATTATATCAGCATTAACTTCAGTTGATGATATATTCTAGCATATTATAAAACTCAATTATATTATAAAATTTTTATATATACTATAATATATTTTAAAACTGCAAACAGTCTGAGCCCATGGCCCTGGCCCCAGATCTGGGTTAAGGTCCGGGCCAAGGACCGAGACTTAGGACCGGGCCCGGGTACGGATGTTTTGGACGTGCGAAGCACTTTTTATACTTGTGACGTCACGTTTTACACTCACACTGCAATTTCATTTCTATTTCTATATATTTTTATGTTCAAAACTGTAGATATGGATATGTACAATATCATTTATATTTAATTTTATTTATGCAAAACGGAACTTATTTATGTGTATGTGTATTTTATGAAAAATATATATAATAAATAAATATATCCAACTAATTTGGTATCACACAATAAAAAGAATAGCATCCGCTTGTAAGAGCGAGAAAAGAAAGTGCTTTAAGTTAATGCTAAAAATTTCGACATCAAAGTAAATAATGATTAGCAAAATTGACAGAAGGTAATTCGCAAAAGCTCTTCATTTTCTCTCGATTACAAAATTTGACTAGTCTGTCCAGCTGTACAAATCCTATCCAACTTGTACGCTTGTAGAAACTAGGGTATAACACTCACCATAACATATCCCACGATGAAGGCCTTCTCGTGCATGGTATTGGTTTTAAATAGAACTTTAAATAAACCTAGCAGATAATTTCCTTATGTTGATTGAGCTTAATGATACTGGGCATATCTGTTAATTTAGAGATTTACAAGCACGAACTTTACGATGTGTTTTTAAATATTTTTAAACAATTTACAAGTATTTTTTAATGCCTATGCATATATACTTCTTTACAATTTTTTTTTAAATTATTTTCACGGAAACTATTTTAGTAGCTTATTATGCTCTGTGCTTTTTCTACAAGTTTTAAGTTATTTCACTATAGACCAAAGTTTAACAAAAAGTCGCGTATACTGCACCATGTCCGATGTAATCGACGGGGTATTATATAATATAACTGTTGGTGTAGATCTGCAGGCAGTTTGCTTATGGAGCACAAATATGTTGCAATTTCTGAACAAGTAGAATCAGTTTTCAGGATCATACTAAAAATCACAGATGAGTAGAGTACTTCAATTTCCAAGCCGGACATTTTTAATAATGTATCGATAATCCTTTTTGTAGTGCACCCACTGCTGTTCACATTTGGTTCTCTGGGTTTTTGAAATGCCGATTCTCTGAACTATAAATTCTGACGAATAATCCTGGGATCTATAAGGATATAAAAAATCTGAATTTTTCCGAAAAATTCAAAGAATTTGCCAATACACACCTTATTATAAAGACAACTTCGAGCTTAGTTTTGAATGGCTTACGCCGCAAATATCCTGTGATGGCTTTCCATGCAGCCAGTACGCGAAAAATATATATATGCTGTGAATATATATTTTTGAAAAATTCCAGCAATCTGTCGGGACATAAAAAATCGTATTTTTTCATCCAAATCAGCAGCAATCAAAGCAATCTTCGGCATAGTTTACACTTAATTTAATACTCTTTCAAATCGATTTGCAAATGGAATATCAGTAAAACAAGCATACCATTAAAATTATTGGAAAATTTTTAGTAAATATGAAAAGGATCAATGGCAACTCAAAAGACATCAAGGAACTCTCATAAAAACTCATTTCTATCAGCTCTATTCGCTTACCGATGATAGCATCTGAATTCGTTCACAGTGTATTGAGGCGCACCCATCGTCCTGGACTCGGCTTCAAGTTGTGCAGATGGTTCATTGGTAGTCGAATCTATAACCTCTGGGGCATCAATATTCGACGATCCAGACGACATCTCTTCTTTGGTAGTGTTTTTTTTTTCTCACTTTATTCAATTTGTTTTTCGTAATGTTTATTTTTAATTCGTTCAATTTGTTGTTATGGTTTGGATATGTGTAAATTTTCTTTTTTACAAAGAAATTGCCAATACACCTTATTATTAAGTACCTTATTACCTTATTATAAAGTAAACTTCCGGCTTAGTTTTGAATGGCTTACGCCGCAAATCTCTTTGATGGCTGCATGGCAGTACGTGAATACATATTCAAGGAATAATCCAGCGATCTGTCGGGATATAAAAAATCTGCATTTTTCCGAAAAATTCAAAGAAATTGCCAATACACACCTTATTACACAGACAACTTCGAGCTTAGTTTTGAATGGAATATGCCGCAAATATTCTGTGATGGCTGCATGGCAGTACGTGAAGAATATATGTATATGCAGTGCATATATATTTTTGGATTAATCCAGCAATCTGTTAGGAAATAAAAAATCCGATTTTTTTTTTTGGGAAAAATAAAAAGAATTTGCTAATACACACCTTGTTATATAATCAACTTCAAGCTTAGTTTTGTATGGTTTACGCCGCAAATATCCTGTGATGGCTCAAGGATAAGAATATATAACATATATCCATGCAGTGAGTATATGTTTTAGGAGTCCCTCGGACCCATGTCTGTTCACGCTCGCAGCACCAAGAGAACTGAACTGAGAACTGAATGCAGAGACAGAGAAACTGAGGCTCAGCTCGAGCCGAGTTGCAAGCAATCGAGCTGACGCATGGTTGCATTTCTAACAATTAGCGCTTTTGTTGTTATCTGCATGTCTGTCGGTTGTGCTGAGTTATTTTTATTTATAGCGTGTATAACATATGCTGTATTCGTTGACGTCTCAATTCCTAATAAATGCTTAGCCTATACAATTCGCTCTTTGGAGCTATGAAGCCAGCAGCTCAGCCTCTGCTTTATGTATATGTATTGTATATTCGATAAGTGTAGTACTCACCTATCCATGCAGATAAAAACACTCACACATACAAACGTATACTTCTATTGAACTTGTTGCACTGAAAAAAATTAAGTTAATATATTCAATTAGATTTCCAAAATAGCCAATTTGGAAAAATGAAAAACACTTTCGTTTTAATCAAGAAATATAAACTTAAAATCCATACAACAAAATATCTACATATTATATATAGATTAAATTCAGTTAATTGTGCTGAGCGATGTCAAACATTCTGATAGGGCTGCAAAAACAATAGATTTCCCAGTTTCCGATGAACGGTAAATTTATGTTTCTGATCTCTTCAGACATACGCAGTCAATGTTTGCATGAGTTTATTATTTAGGGGTTATATATTTATGTATATAATTTTTGCAGTGCATTGGACTACAGTGAACATTTGATATGTGCGCATGCCATACTATTTCATTTCATTCCGTTTCCTCTAGAGACCGATTAAAATAGCACTTAATAATAAGAACTAAAAATTATAATGCGCTCTCTGAAAACCTGCTCGATAACACATCCGTTCGGCACTTAGCTGCTGAGCGTTATCTCAAGTCTATTTTCGTTGTTGTTGTTTCGCCTAGCGTCAAAGTCACACACACATTCTGAGAAGAAAACAATAAATAACACAAGTTATTTTTTGATTTATAGCAAGAAAATTTAATTTAAAATTAAAATAAATCAAACAAGTAATTAGAATTAGTTTATTATTCTCTATTGTATTATTATTTAAAGCCGAATAGCTAATATATATTCGAAACCTAAAGCTAAACAGCAGAATCTGTTTAAAAGTATTTACATTTAGTTGCATTATTTCACATTTTATTGTATTACGTTGTTCAGTCAAATAAACTTTGGCGAACATCTGCAAATTTATGGCGACCAATTTATATATATATAGAATTTCTCTTCGATGTGGTACTTTGTTATCGTTCTACCATCATAAAATGGATTCCAGCTTGCGTGTCGCCATTTTGAAATAAGTTTTTATTCTCGGCGCTTAAGTGATTTTGCTGTCATATTTCTTATTGTGTGTCAAGGTTGCCTGTTGCACTACTTCCGAGTCGGCATTCACCCATTTTGGCACAGAATTATTACTTGGCTTGTCGTAGTTCCATATAGACGTTGTCCTTGGCGTTGTTGGTGGCGGTTTATTTGAGTGCATTATGGGGCATGTTCTGTGTGGCGGATGTCTGTGCAAAAACAATTGCTTTGCTTTAATTAAAAAGTTAAATTCTGAGCTGCTGCCGGCCTACAAAAGTTTTGGCAAGCACTCGCCGAGGAGCCGAAAGTATGGCAATCGGGGTCGACGACTTGTAGTTGGCTGTGAATTCATTTTTCGCTTTTTGTGCAAGTCTTTTCAAAATGTAAACACAGCCGGAATATCGCCGCTTGGCATCTGACTTAATAGAACTAAAAACTTTAGCCTGTCCGGCTTTGCCGCTTGTTGCTAACATTGTAAGCTGTCAACTGTAGACAGTGACAGCCTAACCCCGGACTCCGACCCGTAACTTGACGCAGCATCTCAAGCAAACAAAATCAGCAAAATGTATAGCTCTTTTGTCAGACAATAACAATCTTTTATTATGCTCATCATATTTTTTATTTTGGTTTTGGTTTTGGACTTTGACAAAGAAATTATATTGTATTATATTATGGCCAACCAAGGAAAGAACAGACGGAGCAGATCAGATCGAATGGCTACAGTCGGACGTAATCGAAGGCATGAACCCTGTACTTTGTGTTTCATCAATCACTACAAAGTAATCTAATTTTTGTCGCCGCTCGAAGTCGATAACGATTAATGAAAGATAGTAGTTTAAATAAATCAAATCATTTACATATTGTTAAGCCTATATGTATTTATACCTGAATATATACACATATAGAGGCAAGCTATGCACGTATGCGCATGCATGTGACACATTCCCTTATCAACACAGTCTAGCAAATGGTTTATAGCATATCTTCGATGGTTTTATCCGAAATAAAACTAACAGCATCGATGGAGAATGGAGAGAGATATATGAAAAATCTAAAAAAAAACATTGACATGTGTGCAATGGTTCTCCCAAAGTACCCAAAAGTTATGTCTCTTACAGTTTCCTCCTTCTAGGTGTCGCACACATTTGCCATTTCCACTAACTTAGTAGACTCTTTTGTACTTTTTGAAAGTACAGTGTCCAAAAAGCATACAAGGAAGCTACGCCCACAAGCTCTACGTCCTTTCCAGGCAAAATGACAAGGAAATGCTTTGGTCGTTGTGAATTTTAATTGAATAATGACTAAACGCAAAAACTTGTTTTAAGTGCATAATTTTCTTGTAGAATATTCGTTCAATGCCCGCTGGCTGTCAATCATTTGGGGTTTTTTTTTTTGTTTAATTTTATAACAAGTATTATTTGTAATGTTTTTTTGTATTTTACTTTTCTGCTCGCTGCCTATAGCTCTCACTCCCAGTTGAAACTTTGCCCCAAAAGATTAAAGGGAATCGCATAATCAGCGTGGCTAATCGGAAAATGTTTTTGCGGTCGCATCTCTCCTACTTCAGTGTACTCGCTGTGCCCCTTGCTGCCACTCCTATGTAGTAGCTCCACTTCGGCCCCAAATTGGCTGTTCAACATTCTGTTTTAATTGGCATTAGCCTGAAAGTTTTCGAACGGCAGCTTTTGACGTTTTAAATAAAATTAACACAGAAATTATTTTAGTCTGTGCCAACTTTAAGCCGCTTATGCTCTCTTGGCCAAAACACCATTTCAATTTGGCTTTGGCTGCATTCAACCAGCAGCATCAACAACAACAACAACAACAACAACTACACCACAATCAACAAAAAGTTGTAGCCCTATCGACTTGCTTGGTAAGCATTTCAGGCACAAACTTTTGCCCAATCGATAGTTGATTGATCAACAAGAGCTAATCAAAACTAATCAGAGCTCGACATTTAACATGAGTTAGAAATACTCTACAAGTGTTTTATTCGCATCAACGAAACTGTCAGATGAGTTTGCTTAATATGATTGACACCCTGATTATGCCAAAGGCTTTTGCAATTTTACAATTCCAGCATTGAACAGTGCCCTAAACTAGCAGTAAAACAAGATTAATGTAAACTACATTGTAAACAGCAAATAGCTCTCTGTTGTCTTATCATTGAAACGTCCAAAATTGACAGATTATACAACTGTATCAAAACTGGAATTGATTGACAACACATATTATTCAGAAATTATTGTACAAATATAAATTACAATGTATTTCGTATATAACAAAAATAAACAACATTTCAGAAAATCTTAAATCAATTTAAATCTCTCTTGCGCTTTGCTTATCATTGGTAATTGTGTTATTAAGGTATACATATGGTTTACATATTTCTTTACAAGAAATAAAAAATACATCTAAATGTATTTATAACATTACCTTAATATTGGTGGCATCGGTTGAGTATCTCCATACTTTAGAAAGCTAAATACTATTTTCACAAGATTCACGTCAAATCTATATACTTTTAGTTTCAAAATTTCAACAAAATTTAAAAACAAACGTGGAGATACAAAATTAAACTTCACACTAAAAATATATATAATATTGTACAATAAACTGTTAACATTACAAGTAAGTTTTAATTCGTAATATAATAATAAAAACCTGTTTAAATATATCATATGTTTTATTGAAGTTACATACAAAATACAAAACCGCTAAAATACCGTCAATTTATTTTTTTATTCTTTATTGTAGATTTTGCTTTTATTTATTAAATAATCTGTTCATTAGGCTGACAAAAAGTTAACATATTTTATATTTATATACTCTGAAACTGTAAAATGACACTTTGAGAATTTTCACGAAACGAATAAACAATTAGCTGAATATTTACAAATAAGAGTTAGGGGTTTAATTTATAGCAAATAGTATAGATTTCAATATGCTAAGGGCGAGGCTCACTGCCATTAGACCCAGTTCGAGTATATTTAACCAACGAAGCTGAAAATAGCAACAGAAATTGAATTTGAAATAGGAATTGGAATAGGAATACAAGTATATATTAAAAGAAAACTTGAACCGCTGTCAGAAAGGCTGGGGCAAAGGCAAATGCAAAGGGAAAGGCAAAGGCAAAGGGTAAACAACAGGTTCTCCTAACGCGCATATGAGGCGAGGCTTATGGAAATGCTTTTAAAAAGTCGTCGGCACAGGGACTGAAACTGACAGTGGAAGCCAGAAGAACAGAAAGAAGCAACAAGAGGACGAAGATGCAGAGGATGGAGAGATGGAGAGATGGAGGCATGGAGAGATGGAGCTTGAACTCATACCTGTTTAACAGAGAGGCGAAAGGGTCTATGCAAATTAAACGTTTAACTAACCATTAAACAAAGTTTGGCTTGTAGCTCTGTGGTTGTCATGTTTGTGCCTCTTATTGTTGTCGTTTTTGTTGTTTTTTGGGTTTCGTTTTGTTTTTGTTTGGCTTGTGTGCTGCTGCTTTTGTAGCTTGTTATTTTTAATTAGGCAAATTTTCAACACAAACATAAGAAAACAACGAGCAACACACTGGAAAATACACGTCGGCATAGACACAATACTTACACACACACACACACACACACACACATGCGTAGAGACAGGAGGCAGGAGAGGGATTTAAAAGGTTTAAGGCCATGCTAAGTGCCTAAGATTGTTAATTAAAAATATTTTATGATAAGCTCAAGTGTAACTAGATAACTTTCATGGATTTATGCGTACACATTGTACTTATTTATAGTTTTGGGGCTGGCAATTCCTAACTAATGAAACCGAATGCTTCTATTCAATGAAAAGCCAAGGAAATTGGCCAAACACTACTATAAAAAGATTTACGCACACACACGCACACAACCACAAGCTGACTAATACTATAAAATTAAAAGTAAATACACACACACACACACACACACGTACATGATGAAGGGGCCAAATCAAAGAGCTGCATGCGTTTTTGTTGCCTACTTTTGGGCTGGCACATTATTTGATGAAGCGTGCGTGTGCGTGTGTGTGTATATCCCAGCAAACATTTCCTAGTCAGCATTCTGCTCAGTTTTAGACAAGTATTTAAATTACCTTTCACTGATGGGATTCACCACTTCGCAGCGGGTTGAGATGCCCTTCCTAGCCAACTTTAATCATCTGCAGGATCGAAATATGATTATTTAGTTTTCTTAGTTAATCACATTTTAACGAGTTCTTGCGGATGTCGCTTAAATAATTTATGTGACTTTAAGCATCAACAAGACACTAATCACACTAATTACCTAGAATTTTGTTAGGTGCGTTGCCTATTATATATATATTAATGCTTATTATAAATTTTGTAATAAAGTTTCAATTATTTTATTACCCAGTATGGTTAAAAGCAAGGTTCATGTACTGTTCATGATACTGTATTGGGCCAGCGAGATATGTTTGGACCAGCATGAGTACGGCCTGCGAGAGTTTGGCCAGCGAGAGTTAGGTTAACGAGAGTGTGGCCAGTGTGAGTTGGGCTAGCGAGAGCTGGGCTACTGAGAGTTGGGCCACGGAGAGTTGTCCCAGCAAGAGCATGCAGAGAGAGCTTTCAATTAATGAACCCCTTCATGGATTAGTACTGTATATTTTGGAAGTTAAATCGTTTAATATATTTTCTTATGGCTCGCTATTTATAATAACTAATGACTTCATGTTTTCGATATTTCAGCAAAATATATACAAATTATATACAACCTAAGTAATAGCACAAAACAACAAACAATGAAGATTGAAATTCGGAAAATTAGATCAATTATCTGGAAATTACTTCTAGAAATCACTCCATGAATACGTCTCCGTCTGACAAGCTTTTGCGCCAGCTGGTTTATATTATTTAATGACGGTTGATAAAAATTCCGATAATCGGTAAATACATATGTATATGGTATATTGACAATATTTTTGTGATCTATTTGTATACATTTTAATTTCAAACGATTTTTTTTTAAGTTTTTTGATAATATTTTTTAAACGCTCTAATAACAATATTTATACAATAAACTAACTTACAGCAATTAAATAAATAAATTTTGAAACTATATTTGGCGACACTTTGAAGTTACTTCATGGCCATGGAAATGGCGACAAATTGTTTGCCGGGATACAATATAAGCTCAAACACATGCATATGTATACGTATACGATTGCACAACTACAACTACAAATATAAGCCATTTCAACGGCTTGTTTATCTTGTTGTACATTTATTTGGCTAACTGCCTTTAACCGCAAAATGTTTATCCCCCACCCACCCCCTGCACCCCCGGCACAGCCTTACTGCCATACTGTGCATGCCATTTTCTACCCATTGCCACAGTCTTCACGTAGTTTCCATTTATATTTTTTTTATTATTTTTTTAGCATGGCATTTGAGCTTTGGCAATTTAGGTAAAATTTTACGAGGCTCAATTGTAAAATTTGCCATTCACATTTTATGGCCATGCTAGTTGAAACATTTTAACCTGCAGCATAAAAATAAAGCTCAACAGCAAATCACTTTAAGTAAATAAATATTTAAATGAATCTGTAAATAAAAAGCGCTTCGGGGTGCTGGCAGCTGCAACGGCACACAGCAGCCACAGCAATAAAATCTAGTCATATAGTATAGTATATAGTCATATGAATCTGCGATAAAATATTGCAAATAATTGCATAACGATATTCGATATCGGTTAGTCGCCACTTTACAGTGTGCCTGAGGTTAATTTAGCTAAAATTGTCTGTTGCATATCTTCGCTGTTCCTTATCCAATCTTAATGCAATTCCCAGCACCGATGGAGAACGCCATGAGCTAGATCTAGTTTATGAGATCTAAGTTTTCATACTGACATACAGACAGATACGCTCCGACTATATGGCTATATTACGGTTCTTGATTATTTTGAACCCTGTAGCATCGAAAATAAACTAGAGGATGACTTCGATATAGACTTACAAATAAATATTTAAATGTATTTGTATTAAAGATATAAATATATGTTATAATATATAATAAATTTTGATATTACAATCAATCTATTATATTTAACTTCATTTGAAAATGTGTTGTTCTTATATAATATTATTAATATTAAATTTATTATTCTTATTATTTTTTTTTACATTTGAATGTTTTGTCCAAACAATGAAATGCTTACACATTCCAGTTCGTGGAAATGGGCTTCATATTTATTTATGTAATAGCAACTAAATTCAGAAGAAAATTTAACTGGTGTGCACGTATGTCTTCTGCATAAATTATATAAGGTTCGTATGCAGTTGTCCCTTTAATAACTGATAACGTTTTATAATCGGCTTTATGGACATTTTTTTTTTGCAATATCCATTCCGATGTACCAACAAACAATTTTTGCACTATGAAAAAATGTAATTTTTTTCGACAATGTACATGAAGTCTTTACAGGTATTTTTTATGCACCTGTTGTTGCTGTTACCACTGCTTACTTTTATCCGCATTGCACTTGTTTATACTGCGTTTGGTTAAGGCCATCAAGTATGTATGTATGTACGTTCGTATGTGTGTGTGCGTGTGTGTAATGTGTGGGTATGTGCGATAAAGTGTTTATGACATGGAGCATGCACAACTACATACTCGTACATCATACATCAAGTACAAATGCCCACTGCCTACATTGGGGTATGCCAAAGATGAAAAATAACTTTAAAAAAATAAATAGAAACATAATTGTAAAGCAAAGTAATTTAATTGGTTACTAATTGGTAAACGTTCGAACACAATAAACAAAACGGTGCAACAATTAAAACTTTAATGCATCTTATGTAACTCGCTTAATTATGAACCGATTTTGATGAAATTTAGAGAATTGCTAAATATAAATACATACATATATCAAATATATTTTCTAAATAAATAAACTTCAGAATTCGTTAACATATACCAAGAACTTGAATTTTTCTTGATTTAATACCTTACAGGACAAGTATGCGATGCCTTTTCCATTTATTCCACTAGTGGAGTAATACCGAGCTAAACCAAAACCGAAAGCAAAGAGGACCTTTGTCTGTCGACATACGAATCAAGAGCTGCTCCCAAGAAGGTAAACTGGGAAAAATCTTCTCAAAGGAGCTCCACATACAATCCTGAATCGGCGAAACTCAATTAATGATGTCAATGAGACTTTTTCTCACATACTTAATTTAATATTAGCGAGGCATGACTGTACTTTACTAAGATAACAGTACAGTTTTTATCATCTTTTTGTATAGCAATTAAAACATTATGATTATGCATTGAATTTGGTGTCGGATCACATGTGAAATGTGCGCAACCGAGAGATCCAAGAATGATAATACCCTGCACATGGGTGCACATTTTAATTAATGGTCCTGAAAATATGCCGCATTGCATGCACCAATCGACTGACCAGTTATTTTTTATGCTCTGGTATGTACTATATGCCAGTTTCAATAAACAGACACCGTTGAATGCGCATCTCGCATTTCTTTTTGCTGTGGCTGTTGCCGATGCGCTCAAAAAACAATCAAATATGGAAATTTCAGAGGGGCAGAGGGGCAGCTGAGGTACACACAAAACTCCACATATGGATAAGCGTTGACAATGTTGGCACCCCGCAACCCGCACCCGGTACTCTGCGTGCTTACGAGTGTGCTGCGTGTAAGCATGTTTGTAAGCGAGTGGAGCCAGTTACCAGTTCGCTGAACTGGTATGTACTAGTTACCAGCTGCCGGTACTACAACCGTTGCATATTCCTGGGCAAATTCTAATGGCAAGATAACTATTTTCGATTGCGCATTTCTGTTCGCTGAGGCGGAAATATTTCAATTGTGACGCTGACTTGTAATTTTTCATGAACACCAACTGTCAGAAGGGGTATTCCAGGCAGAGATTGCCACAGACACACTCCAAATATATACGTATATATATATACATACTACATACAAAATAGACATAGTCGCAGATACATACATACGCATCCATACATAAATGTACTGCAAGCAATTGCTGTAGTTACTTCTTCTTTTTTTGGCACATCACTGCACAGCAAGTACCAAGTTTATGCGCTGAATTTGCGCTTCTTTTGCGAATATTTGAAATCACGACTGCTAATTTCCCAGTTCGTATATTTCTAATTTTGGTTCTGGGCCAAGTTCGTCCGAGTATTATTTAACTGACTACATAGTAATACAATATAAAACTTTGATATATTTTCAAAACAAATCTTTTGTGTCTCACTTTCAATAAGATATAAGAAATGTTGCCAGATTTTGAACAAAAATTTAATTTGGTAACTGCAAATCATATAGTACAAATTTTAATACATAATATGTTTCTAAATTATGCACCGATTTTGATAAAATTTAAAGTATTGGTAGATGGTAGCTAAGTTTGTATCTTTTGAATAAATCAATCAATTCAATTTCTCTTTAGTGATAAAGGGATAAAGGGATAAAGGGGCGCGACACTCAACATTTGAAGTCCGCTCGATATGCGTAAAATATATATCTATCTATATTTTGAAAATGGCTGCTCTAGCTATTAATGTGGGCCTGTTTTAACTCATTTTAATTTAATTTAATTTTTTCAATAATTAATTTACTTTTTTTAATAATATAGTGTAACATTTTCGAAGATACCCACCAAAATGTAAATTATTACACATGTTCAAGCATGAGCACATAATATTATGTAAATACTGTTTACAGATCATTGTATTATGTAAGGTTCTAGCAGCCGCATCACTTAAAAAGGATGTAACTATTTATATCTTAAGACAAGGAAAATTGTATCTCCAGCCATATGGCCGCTGAGCCAGTCAGTTAGTGTTTGACTCAATAACTCGTAGTTTTCTTCACAACACAAATTACGAAATGAATGCGTAAATTTGTTCCACGCATAAACGAAGTTTGCGTGTATCAATTGTGTGTCATTGTGTGTGATCTATTTTTGGTGTGCTCAATGAATATGCATACATACTTACATACACTCACACTCACACTCACGCTCCCATTCGCACTCACACACATACGCAGCTGCAACTGCAGTAAACCGCAAATGTTTGTTGCTCTATTACGTTTGTTACAGTACTTCATTGTGTGTTGTGTGTGTGTGTGTGTGTGTGATTTTGTTGTGTGCTTCAGTGCATCGTGACTGGCCCCATTAGGCAACCCCTTTGGGCATCGAGCGCTTTGTTCGCCAGGTTTTGTAAAGCTGCTTTAGCGTAGCGGGATCTACCCAATTCATAATATACAGAGTCGGATGCACTCGACAAAAGAAGACTCGAGACTGAGTTAGAGATTTCCGCATTCAATATATCATATATTATTGTTAATTATTTAATATGCGACAAATGTCTTCAACTGCTTTTCATAATTGCAATTTAACATTATTTTAGATCATATATAACAGATTTATTTATTTTTATTTTCGCATTAATTTAATATTATATATCGCCATAACTTGCGTACAATTTTTATGTTTATTTACGACTAAATACAACAATTATGATTAGAATATAATTTGCATAACAACTATAATCATCACATTATGGCACAAAAGTATAGTAGTATATATTGTATATATAGATATATAATGTATACTACAAAAAATCTTTGAATATTCTTTCTATTACCTAGCTTAGACAATCAAAAAGTAAAGAGTGTGGAGAATAAAATATATTTCAAGTTCTGTAAACAGTAAGGACAAACCTAATAAATATAGAATATAGAAGACGAATTTCACTCTAGATTTGTTTAATATAACTTTACAACTATTCAAAAAAAATATTAAAAGAAATGAAATACATATATTTTCAGAAGATAAGAGCTCAAGTAAACTACATTTTGGAGTGCTTGAAAAACAAATCCAACTGAAAAAAAATTAAAATAAAATAATGATAGAGCAAAACAGCTATAAAACTTTAGCTTTAACTTTACTAGTTGATTAATTTGAGTTATGTTCAAAAGTCAAACTTTAGTTTTGTGTTAAAATAAACACATCTAAGTCGTAAGAGTGATACGTTAAAAAAAAAAAAATAGTTGTGAAAGGCCTAGCTTCCATAGACCATTACTTCTCTATGCCTTTTCTAATAGAACTCACAACCCAATACATTCGGGTCCTATTCTGATTTACATATAATTACGATAACAATAATAATATAATATTTAAATAATAAATCGCTGTCGTGAGCGGACGAATCTCACGAAATCAAACGCCTGCCAGCGTTTGGTTTGGCGCGTCCGTATCGACTGCCTGCCCCACTGTAGGTACCGCTGGCACCGTCACCATTCAGCGTGGTCGTCGTGTGGGGCACGTAGAGACTGATATTGTTGCGTGCATGCCGATGACGATAGCGATAGCCGGTGATAAGGTCACGCACCGTCTTCCGATACTTGTCCGACAGCACGCAATATAAGAAAAAATTTGCAGCTGCATTGATGGAGACCAATAGATTGAAGATATTGCCAAGAACCTTCTGCAAGTTGTTGTCAATATTCGTGTATGCGCTGAGTATTAGATATGTTGCCCATGGCAACTGGCATAGGATGAACAGCAAGACAACCGCAATTAAAGTGATGGTCACCCGATTCTCCTGGGAAACACTGCCCGTAATGCCGGTGTTCGATTTGCGCTATATTCAAATAAAACAATCAGATTAAATATAAGTAGTACAACATAGTAGTTTTGACTAGTTATCTACCTTAGTTCTGCGTATGCTGCTCGCATTTGTCAGATCACCCCGTACGCTCTTCGAACGATGCACAAGCAGAATGAGAAAACAGTTGAAGGTTGCCAGCAGTACCAGGGGTAATCCCACGAATACCACCAGAGAGTACAGGCTCCACACACTCAGATACAGCTCATTTTGACCGAAACTTGATAAAATGTGCGTGTAGAATGTCGTCTTAAAAGAAGAGGTATTATTTTTTGTTAATTTATTTATTTTTGACTGAGAATCAAATAGAATTATAAATGCAAATATATTATATATTATATATATTATATACCCGATCCTGAAGTATTTTGAAGTGCTCAGTTAAAAAATGGGCACCAAACTATTAGCCAATTGTCCGTTCTCCAGATATCGGAGGATGAATCTTTTCTAGAATTTTTGCATTTAATTATGTCTGAACTTGTAAACTAATTTGCGTAATCTAAGCTTTTAATATACGACTGTATAATACCCTGCACCCTATTTTAAATAGAATTCCAAAATATTTATAAAATATTCACAACGCAGCAGCAATGCTATTTCTTAATTTTTGTCTATACCATGGTTTTTATAGATTTTAAATTCGCCGAATTTAATATTTAACCATGGGCTGCGCTTCAATTTAAATGCATTGATTGCTTACATTTTGACAAAATTCCGTAACATTAAAAGCGAATGCGCTGTTGTTGGGATTGTTCAGGTTTACGTCCATGTCCATATCCATATCGATACTATCGATACTGTCAGCGCGTCTTGCTCGGTGCCCAGTTAACTGGAGCATGTTCGCAGTTATCGATACTATAGCTGCGGGTTCCGTAGCAGGAGCTGGGAAGTCCACATGGGCCATAGTGGATGCGGATGCGGAAACGGATTGACGACGATACCTGCTGGGAAAGAGGTCTATCCGGCAGGAAGAAACGAAAATGACGAAAGTTAGCAGCAAGTCGGATAAATGTATTTGCGTATATTTAGTGATGGCACAATTGATAACACGATAATCGATTATTGCTTACTAATTGGATCTTCGGGTGGTACTTATTTTTAAATAGATTATTATGGAAGCTAAGAGTCAGTATTAAATGAATAAAAAAACATATAAAACAATAATTGAATATTAATGAAAAATAATATTCATTTGATTTAGTCGACTATTTGAACTATTCTCTAATATTTTGCGATTAATAATCGCACGCTAAAAATAATCATATAATTCGATAACCGATTGATGAAGTTTTGTTGCCATCACTAGGTATATTCAAGTACTTAGGCCGAAGCTGGGCGTCTTACCTGACTCGCCATAACCGCTGCCCAAATCAATATGATCCGCCTGGTGGCTGGGAGTTTGGGGGGAGATTGGGGTGCTGGCGGTTAGGATGGCTGTAGAATTATGTGCTTGCCATGCGGTCGCCGGGGTGGGCATGACGGGGGTGGGCGATACATTTGCCAGCGTCATATTGCAGGGCCTGTAGGCGCCATCAATCAATTTCCAATCGATGTCATATGTGTGCTCGAAGGCCGTTGAGAGCGTGGTCAGCAGGCAAAAGAGCGCGACGGCTGTCAAAACAATTGAAAGAGACCAGAGAACAGATACCAGATACCAGTTACCAGATACCAGTTACCAGTTACCAGTTACCAGATATATGTAGATGCTTCCCCATATTGTTAGCTCACTCACCTGCGATTACCTTCTTGGCCAGCGACTCTGTGCAGAATGTTTGTCTTTTGAGCGGATAGCGTATCGCTATAAATCGCTCGATGGTGAAGCACACGGCGATGTAAATCGAGATGTAAGCTGCAGGAGTGTGTGTGAGCAGAGACAGAGACAGAGACAGGGACAGAGAGATAGAGACATCAGTTCGTAGTGCTATTAATAACGCCCCACATAACCACAAAAGCCTAACCCAACCACCCACAACTGCTAAATCAACTCTCAGTCCTTATGAGCTGTCAACTCTGTCACTTTGGCCTTAGACTTGCTACTTGTTAGCTGATGAATATCTTATATTTATCAACCTTGACTAAAACTTCTGCTTTTCAACTATGAACAACCGAACAACTGAAAAGTATGATATATTTTTAATGCAGGTAGTACGTACATGCTGCCTTTCTCAACTCACTTCGGTATGCATTTTATGACTTTGATTGGTTTTGCTCTTGCTATTTCTGCCATCTGCTATCTCTCCTTCTTGCACTTAGTTCGAGTTTCTTGTCTAATTGTTGCTATTCGCTTTTCGCCCTGATTGTGATTTGTATCGTTAGCTAACTGATATGCAACTCTCAATTCTAGATGATATTTTTTTGCGCCTAATTGCCATCCTTTCTTGTTGAGTTTCTTAACTGCGGTTTGTGTAATTAATTCGGGAATGATTATAAAATCAAAACAAACATATACCCATTAGGTATGGTGCCTATACAACAACCAATTATTTTTATAAAATTTAAATAGTACTTGTCTTTATACAGAAATCGTGAAGCGGTTTTAAAATGCTGAGCATATTCTCAAGTAATAGTCAAAAATCAAAAGCTAGCGGAAATTGTCCGATGAAAACAATTCGTTAAATACCATTTAAAGTATAGCAAACATTTTAAATATTTCGACTGTTCTGAGCAACATATCTTATGTTAACAATATATTAAGATTGATGGCCCTGTGTAAATAACTACAAATATTTATGACGAGATATTTAAAATGTTTCTTCTTAGAGCTTGAAATTAAAGTATTAACTAAACAACAATAATAATAAATAACTGGGTAAATAATATATATCCAAGTTCAGCTAACGCTAGAGCTCGTAAAAAATTTAATAAATATCTATTAAAGTATCCAACATCTATAGAATGTATATAATATTTATAATATTTTAAACAGCCTAAAGTTGCGATATTTTTTTTTTACAGAACAGTAACATTCCATAAAGTTGAGTTGCAAATGCCCAAATTCAGTTAATATCAACCCAAATATAGATTTATCCGATATTTAAATCAAATAATAATAATCAAACTTACAGAAGCTATCACAGAGCCACATTGTGAAGCCAAATATTTTCCAGTAGAACTCGCTATAGTATTTCATAAATTCGTAGTGTTGGAGTGATAAGATTAATACGCACGTGAGATACGCAATGTCCGTAATAGCCAGAGCAGTTAGATAAATATTTGTGGTGCATCTCATGCGTTTCCTGCCACAAATATAGAAATGTAGAAAATGTGCATAAAAATAAATACATACGAGCTTATGTCTGTCTTATCAACCGAGTGGCATAGCAGGCAGCTCTATAAATGCCACTACGGTATCTAAAAACAATTTCAAACGAAAAACCAAAAACCAAAAAACAAGAATATGCCACATTTGGACTGTTATCTCTGGCTGTGTGTGTGTGTGTGTACTCTTTTGCATGTGGCATGTAGCATGCTACAAATGTTGTTGTTGCTGCTGCTGCTTCTGTGTTGTTGTAGCTGCTCGGCTGCTGGCATTTTGGGGCAATGAAATGATTTTAGATGACAACAATTAAATGCCTTGTGAAATGTGCTGTGTACCTGTATTCAGTATGCAACACGCAACATAAACATAAAATGCGCATAATAGTTAACGACACACTGGGAGAAAGAGCGTGTGATTGAGCAAGAGGGACAGAGAGAGATCAGTGTTGCTAACTTGGCCTTTATCCGATGTTTCCAGCTTGACGCCACTTATAGCCTAGAAATATAAGTGGACAAATTTCAAATATTGCCATTTTCAATTTATATCGTGCTATCCAAGATCTGGAAAAAAAAAGTTGATCTGCATAGTGTATTCACTACTACTATAACTCTTGTAGTTTTCGAGATCCACGCGTTTATCCAGAAAGACGGACATGGCTAGATCTTGTCGTGCTGATCAAGAATATACTTTTTTTTTAAAGTTCTGTCACGGGTTTCTTATAGTTCAGTCTATTTTATGGGTTGCAAACAATAGTAGCACATTAAATGAATATAGCTTATTATATTGATTATATACTCTTCACCATTATATTAATATATTTTTAAAAGCTCATTTAAATCGGTTAATAAACACAGAACTTATTATAGAAACAATATTCCAGGCTTTTCCCCGCTCGCACTCTGGCAAGTGCAGACAAAAAAGTAAGACGAAGCATATCTGCTGCGCTTTGTATGCTAAATTCTTTACGCTGAACCCATGAAATGGGCAGAAATAGGATTAAAACCTTTGCTTTTAATTATATTTAAAATACGGAGTTTTACAGACGGATCCGTCCGACCGATCATAGCATCCGTCTTAACTAGTTTTTGTTGTTTGCCTTTTCACTAGGTTTGCAATATTAAATATTAATAACCCTATTTAATAGGACTAAATATATACAATTGTATACATGTTATGAAATAATTATAATGCACTATACCATAAACATAGAAAAAAAAAGTTTTACAAAAATAAAATGAGGTTTTCACTGCGGATTCTATCCTTTTTTGGGCTGGATCTGTGCCTTTTTTGGCGAGTAGCAGGCAACACTGCTGTGGACACACACGCAGCCGTTCCATTTGAATCAAGTTGGCCGTTCGGCCGTAATCCAACAGCCACAGTAACAACAGCAACAACAGCAACAACAACAGCAACAGTAACAACGACAGCAACAACATGGCATACAAGTGCACTTACCGCGTCAAAACATAAATGCTCACTGAATTTCCCAGTAGTCCAATAACAAAAACGCAAGGCACCAAAATGCGCTGCACAACGTGCCGCACTTCCTCCACATCCGCATCCGAAAACATTTTCGTAGCGCCCACAGCCTGCCCCCCCACTGGCGTCTCTGTTGCTGCCGCAGTCGCTGCCGCTGCCGCTGTCGCAGTCGCTGCCGCAGTCGCAGCCGCTGCCGACGCTAACGTTGGCAATACCAGTGAAAGTGGCAATGTTCTCATCACGCTTTCCACATTCACATGCACATCCTCATCTACCGTTATGCCGCCCTCGCCCTCGCCCTCGCCCTCCTCCTTCTCGTCCTCGTTCTCCTTCTCCTAATCGTCGTTGACGGCGCTGCAACTGCAGCTGCTGTTGATGCCGATACCGATTCCAATTCCAATTATGCTCTCAACAATTCGACAATTTCTGTTGTTCGGTTGCCACGCCCCACCAGAGCTCTGAAAGATTTCAACACAGTACAATTACAATTAGAGACTTGCAAATCCAGCTCGGAATCAACAAAGTTATTTACATCAGCATTGGGTTTATTTATGATCTATCTTAACACTTGGTTTGCAGAGTTGCACGTGCGTAAGCAAATTAGCTATCGATAAGCACAGATCGCACCTGTCGCTGTTATAAAGTTGTCCAACATATCAGTTTCATTTAGTTTAAGACAATTTAAATTAATGTAAACAACTCCTTTTTTTGCTAATAGCGCTGTCGATAATAACAAATGTGAAACATATGCATCGATTTTCGCATTGCTTTTTTATCGACATACCACCTCTTTTACGATCGACCTTTCAATAACATTCTGCCAGTGTTGAGCAATGACGCAGCGTTGCCAATTCTGCGGGTTTCCGAATTATATTATTATAATCATACGCATAGATTCTAAGTAAAAATGAATCATTATTTTTAATTTCTTGTTTTTAATTTAAGCTATTTTTTAGATATTTTTGTATTTTAAATCTATTTTATTTATTGTTTATATGTTTTACATAACAATGAATGAAACAGCATAATATTAATTAATTTTCCAAAATAAAAAACAAAAAAATATTAAATTTTTTGTGTTTTTATGTATTTAAATATAGTCAATATTTTAGCAAAATGTATTTATGTATTTTGGATATTTTTAGCCTATTTTTAAACATTTACGCGCGATTCACAATCTGACAATACTGGATACAATTGTATTGATAACTAGAGTGATTAACTCAATCAAATTATTAATATTATTATAATTATAATTGATAATTGATCACTTTGTTACATTTTTCTTTTTTTTTTTTGTAAACGAGGTTTGCGAGCTTTTTATTAAAGTAATTAATATTTGTTATATTATTTTTTGTCACTTCACTAAACGCAAACAAATTACTAAATAATTATTATTAAACTTGTTATAATTAATTAATGCGCTCTGTTTCAAATCCAAACAACAACGAAAACGTTTTAAGTCTGTTTTTTTGTTCAAATTTGTGTTCTTAGTGGCGACTCGAATACAGCTTAATTTTTTAAAAATTTTTTTGGTTAAGCAAAATGGTTTCAAAGCCCACAAATTGCATTTCTGATAAAAAGTTGATAACTTTAAGCAAAACCCAAAATTCAATTTAATTGCTGCAGAAGTACGTCAAAGCAAAATTGGATTGCTGATTAAAGAAAGTTAAAAAAAACAATAAAGATAAGAAATCCAATTCAACAAATCGAATTTAAATTAAAAAAAAAAAAAAAAGTGAAACACAATACAATGAAAATAATTATAAAACAATTACAAGTGTTCCAATGATTTTTATTACAATAAATAAATAAATAATAAATAAACGTTTGAATTTTTAATTGTTATCCGCACCCACTTGCGTTTTCTTCGAAGCGTTCTACACGAAGCGATCTACACGAGTAACTTGATCTCCAATTTTCAAAATCACTGACCTATAAAGAGAGGCAGTTTCGTACGCTCTCAGAATTCGTTATCACGATTCGGAAGTGCCGACTCTCTCCACAAATTCTATTCAGAAATAACCCTGTATTTCCCACTTTTCAATGGGTACAGGGAATAATAAACCCGTAATTTGTGATGTTCAAGCAAATTGAATAACTTTAAGAAAGTAATGTTCACAAATGAAACGTTTATTTGTAATAACAATATTCTACAAAACTTAAAAAGTTTAGTTTTATTTTAATACCCTGAACCATATTTAACTGACTTTTGACTCTTGGTGATCGTCGTTGCCAGATTGTTAAACCGTTTTGTCCATTGCGTTCAAACGTTTTTAAAATTAAGGGTTACGGATTGTAGATTTTTTATGGTTTTGACTGGCTAAGTTATAAAGTTTAAGTAAAATTTGATGAATTGGTACAAGGTATAAAAAAGATTACCCCACAGTTTTTTTTTTGTATGAACAAATCCTCTTAATTTAAAAATTCAACTCATGTATTTAAATTTTTAAATATACATATCGATAAAACCCGCAGAATCGCTTAAATATTTTCTCAGTGTAACTTCATAATTTATGGAAATTTAACCCAATGTCATCTATACACGGTTGAAAAATGATGTTTTAATTATACTTAGATTTGTTTTGGTTAATGTAGTTATCTACTATCTCACAATTTTTACTGTTTATAAATATTATCAATTGATAGTAAATTATATTTTTTACTGTTAAATATTTGGTATCCAAGATTTGACTTATGTAAATTTTGTCCTATTATTTAAGAAAATTGCAATGCTTTCGCTATTCATTATTTGCTAATTTTTGGCAAACAGTTTGCACTGTCTTCTACTATTTTAATTTATGTGTTGCCCGACTTATTCTATCCTTAACTCCACACGTAATGCCCGAATAACCCTATCATTAGCGTCTATTTTAAACGATTTTTGACATATATCTTAGTCGTTGTTTGGTTGCTTTTTGCTCGAGACTTAAGTATTTTGCGTCTCACTGGATACAGTTTAGAGTTAGCTAAAGGGGGTTATGGAAAAACAAGTATTGCCATTGCTTTATTGCTCGCTAATCATCGACTATATCGGAATCTTCCATCTTGGCTCCAAATGATTTATGGCTCCCGCATGGATTGGCATTGATACAATGCAGAAGTACAGCCAATGTGGAGCAGGAGCAAGCAGAAATACCAGCAGGCATTTCGGTATGGGTATGGGGAAGGGGTGGGGAAGAGGAAGGGGGGAGGTTGAGAGAGATGGAGGGCGAGGGAGACAGCAGCCAAAAGCTGGCGTAGCTTTGGGTTATCTAGGATTTGGTTTCTAGTCTTGAGATTTTGCAACTGCCACTTGGTTATTTGTCTTGAATTACTTTTGGACTTGCACTTTACACTTCACACACTCACACAAATATATATATATATATATAAACATATATACATATACACATACACACACACAGCTGCACTTATTTATTTGGTTTTCAATTTTGGTTTTCGGCGTTTGCCTTTTGTGAATGGCTGCAAAAATGCCATTGGACACGACCCCTGCCCCCTTGAGCGGCAGACAAATTGCGCGTAAAATAAAACTTCAATTGCAGCAATAACAGCAAAAGCAACAACAACAGCAACAACAACAGCAACAACAACAACAACATCAGCTACAACATCAGCTACAACATAAGTTGGCATTGGCAGTGTGGGTGTTCAAACAGTAAACAGCAATCGAGCAAAAAGAAGAAATTGAAAAGCGTTTTAAAAACAATAAAAGTGGCAAATTCACAGCCAAGCCACGCGCTCTGCTTGCGATGGCGCCTAACCCTCCACGCCCATTCCACCCACTCCCCACCCTCCCACACACACACATACAACCAAA
The DNA here is from genome assembly GCA_035045125.1 of Hypselothyrea guttata. Lineage (NCBI taxonomy): Eukaryota > Metazoa > Arthropoda > Insecta > Diptera > Drosophilidae > Hypselothyrea > Hypselothyrea guttata. The sequence continues at coordinate 3,030,445 of JAWNNJ010000194.1, forward strand.
GCACAGTGGACAAAAAGTGCTTATTAAGGTTCTTCTATGCAGTAAGCAGATCAAGTCTGTTTCTGATTCTTGATAACTTGCCTAAGCTTCAAAATTTTGCATCAAAACAGCGAAGATATACAACAGACAATTTGCTCGGGCAGACAGGTAGAGGCTTGCCTCATGCAAGTTATTAATGTCCACAGAGTCTCGTAATGTCTGTTACTCCCGACTGCAGCCCTCCGCACTTACTGGTTTTGATCATAATCAAAGAGACTAGAGATCTGTACCCCTAACATGATTAAATCTGTGTACAACATAAGAGCTAAAGAAACCAAATTCGCAATGTAGGACAAGGTTATTTAAACGAAATTAATGGGTTTACAAAATCATCATTTTAATTATCTCTGAAGTAAGTGCCATTAATTCTACATAAATCTTGATGCGATATGTAATTTTAAATACTTCACCTTTAAATTATTTGTTCATAAAAATATATGTATTTCGAATTTAACTAGTAAACGGCAAATTTGTTAACCAAAACCAAAACCTAAACCTAATTCCATTTATATTTATTTAAATTTTCATTTTAATTTTTGTTATATAATAGCGACTAATGCAATAATTTATAAGTTTGTTTAATTCTAGCATTAGGAAACCATATCTTTAATAAATAAAAATAAAAAATAAGAGTAGAATTAATAAAAAATATTGAATAAAATTGCGCTTTGGCCCACTGTGCAACGCCCACGCAGCAAAAATTCGCAAATATTGCGAGTACGTGTTTGTGTGACTATGTGTGTGTGTGTGTGTGTGTGTGTGTGTAATGCAACATCTACAAGAACGAAGCGTGTTAATGTTGTACGTGGCAAACCCAGAAGCCAAGCGATACGACTAGCGCTATTCGTATTTTTGTATATGTACAGGCTACATATACATACATATGTACACACATACATACATGCGTAGCTGTTGCATTAAGCAATCGCAACAACAACCGCTGCAGGAAAAGTCAAATTTTCCGCTTTTACCTGTCGCTGCTGCTGCTGCTGTTGCTGTTGCACTCGATGGCGTTTAAAGGGTCAATTGTGCCCCAAAGAGCACAAAAAGCTAGAAAAGCGAAAAATGCACAGAGCGTGATAGCTAAACTTTTGCGTTTTTTTACACTCGCCAAAAAAGTGGCAATTGAAATCGAATATTTATCTTGGTATATGTATGTATATACAAACTATTTTCTTAACGATTAATTTTTAACAAATTTGCATTATCTGTTATCTATTATCTATTACTTTTATCTTCTTGAACTCGTAATTTTATTTACTTTTGCTTAATTTAATTTAATTTTATTTTTTTTCAGACTGGTCTTAGTCAATATTTATATAATACAAAATATACATTCTCAAAATGTTATTAGACAAATTTTCAACTTTTTAATGGGTACATGATTAATAATAAAAAATTAAAAAATTTAATTTAGAATACTTAATGCTTATATTTAACATTATGCAAAGAGTCGAGCGCAACGTTGACTTTAATTTAAAATTAACAATATATTTATGTTTATGTTTAATGTATTGTTGGCATGTTAAATAGATCACACATTTAAGAAAACATTTTTTTAAACAAATACTTCAGATACTGGGGTTTGAAAATTAAAGGTAATTATGCAAAAAATTATAACATTAATTTTAATCTCGATTTAAGTGTATATTTTAAAAATTAAAGTTTTTACACTAAATATTTTGTCCATTTGTGTGTGTAACTTAGTTAAGAGAGGCTTTTAAACTGAATTTAGCTTGTTTTAAGTGCAATTTACTTGATTATTTCGCCAAGTGCATGCAGATTAAAACTTAATTTGCTGCTAATCTTTAATTTAGTAGCAACTTTACGCGTTCTGATGCATGAAATTTGTTCACGCTGAAATTAAGCTTGCTTCGACTCAGTTGTCAATGAACAGGCAAATGAATGCGAATGAATATGAATGAATGAGCAGCAGCGCAACTAAATTTGGGGCAGATGCAGTGGCAGGTGTAGGGGCAGCGGCAGGGGCAGGGTCTCGCAGCGTGTTGGGGCAGGTGCGATGCTTGCCGCATTACATTTGCAGCTTGCAGTCTGTTGCACTATTTACTATTCAGCTGCTGTAGCTGTTGCAGCTGTTGCCACATGGCCCACTCGCAGACAAAGTCCCATTGTTGTTTATTATTATCTGCTTTTTACACCCTGTACCCATGATATGGGTAAAAACAGGGTTAATAACTCTTTGCATCTGTATCTAACAGGCAGCAGGAGGCGTTGCAGATCGCATAATATGTATTTAGTATATATATATTCTTGATCATTACGCTGAGATCTCGAAAACTATAAGAGCTAGGGCAGCCATATTCGGAATACAGATCACGTGGACATTGGATGACACGCCTTCTTCACGCCCCAATCGATGGTGCTCGGAATGGTGTTCGTTTTTATTTTACTCTTCTATCCTAATAAGCGCATTAAAAGCGGTTGATAAGCACAAAAGTTATTAAAGAAACAATAATGCAGAATAACATTTTATACATATTTTTAAATTATAAAAAATATTTTCAAATTCTGTTTAAAATATTTTTTTTAATATACCTTAACTGGATAGGGTAGAGGGTAGTCTACGGTCGGGAGCATCGACTGATCGGCTCTGTCCTGACTGGTTTATTTTGTGTTTTTTTGCACTCGCGACAGGCGGCCATTTTGTTGTGCTCCCACGCTCCCTATGCAACTCTGTGTGTTATTCGGCCCGCCTGAAGACAAAAGGCGTCTAAATTAGCACACACACACACACACAAACACACATACAGCGTGTGGTTAGCTACTACGTGCGAAAATGGAAGAAGCAGAGGCAGCAAAAGAAGCAAAAGAAGCACCATCAAGTAGAGTGCGAGCATGAGGTGGAATTGTCAGATTTAGCTTTTTTATATGTTGTCGTCATCGCCGTCGCATCGCGTTCCAGTTAAATTTTTTACTTTTTCGCCTGCAAGTAAATGTTTTTCTTCATTTTTTTTTTACATAATTAGTGAGTGCCTCGGTGGTAACAACAACTACAAAAATCGCACAAAAAACGTCAAGTGACTGTGCCAAATTCTGAAGCCAATGTTATCTTCTGCTGTTTTAATTTGCAAAAATCTCGCTGAAAAACTAGAAATCTCTTTAAAAGCTTAGCACATGTAGCGCTTACTTTAATTTGCAAAAACTGTTTGGGTTTCTTAGTTGAGGTTGGGTGCTTGGCTTGGCGGTTTTTGTTATGCCAGGTGGGCCTTCAAAAGACTCTGCTGTCCAAAAGGGGGCTTCCAAAAGTACTGTCTTGTCATTTAGGCCTTAAGCTTATTATATATACAAGTTTAGATTCGACGGCCAAGTAAACTAGTTATATATAGCAGGATTAAAATAGACTATAGATCCATTTATCTAGAAACCCAGATAACGATTTTTTTAGCAACATCTGAAAGACTATATAATTATTTTCTACTATAACATCAATTACGGATTATTTGAGATCGCTTGATTTGCAAACTCAATTGATCACGAATATTTAGTTCTAAATTCAATTTCGAATTAGAGACACAAAAATAGAACAATATTGTGTTAAGTATGCAGATGATATTGTATATAGCTGCTGTTTGTTTACTGCAAATTCTAGCCAAGATATGCGTTGGTTTCATTGCACTTTTGTTTTATTTTTTTTTTCTTTCTTTTTTTGCCAAGTTCTGTTTACCATTTTGCAGTCGCTGTGTGTTTACACGAGCAGCAGTAACGGCACGATAAAGTCAAATAGTTACAGGTGTATCATGTCCAGCAACCTGACTAGCTCTCCAGCAGACCAAGTCCACCAGTCAGTCAGTCAATGAGTGAGTCATTCAGTCAGTCATTCATTCAGTCAGTCAGTCAGTTAGTGAGCAGTTGGTGAGTCCCTTGGGCATCCAGATTTCAACCAAATAGCAGAGTCAGCAGTTAATGCAGGTTTTCCTGCTGCTTCTACTTTATTCTCATTGCTGAGCCACAGACACCTTATGCAGTTTGTCTAAAAGTAGCAGCAAATTAACCAAGTTCGAATTCTGTATATTCTAAAACATATTCGAATTTAATTTATAATTTAATTTAATTTAATATTGGCAAAAAATCAGGTTGATTTAGAAAACTTTCCTTTCCTTACCTTTCCTCAAAAAAACGTTCCATAAAGAGCTTCTTTAGAGAGTATTACAGAATTACCTTGCATTGCGGCATTTGGTTTGGAAGCTGCGTAATATAAACCCTGAAGACCGAACAACAGATTCTTGAATCCGTAGAAAACTGATAAACAACAGTCAACAAATGCAGGCAGGGCACGCAGAGTGTTTGACATTGGGGCATGTGCAAAATTGCATTTGCTACCAGGTATGCGTTCTCTGAGCTCTCTGTGCTCTGTGCTCTGTTTTTAAGCGTGAGTGTTGAGCAGCGTTTATAAATTTTTGCTTGACATGTACAGTGGGTGCAACTGTGGCCACAGCAGACTGGACCATGTAAAAATGGCATGGTCCGAGCCATTGCCATAAAATTTAAACAAGTTATTTATGCACATGCGTTGCGTGTGCAAAGTCCGTTTTCAGTTGCAGCCGTCGACACCAAACGGAACAATAAAACCAGTAAAGGCGGAGCAGATCAGACGGGCGGAAGGCTACAGTCGTAAGTAACCGACAGAAGAAGACCCTGTACTTTGTGTTTTAACACAACGAATATACTAAGCGCTCGGATGAGGCAAATCTTTCTCTTCCCTTTCCAACAACATCTGATTAGACGAGTGAATTGTCTGTTGCATATCTCTGCTGTTGCTTATCCGTTTGCAATATAAAGCAATATTCGAAAATATCAAAGAAACGTGTTTACCAAATCACAAGTTTTTAGCTTGCTAGCTTCCCAGAGGAAAGCAGAGAAGTTATCAAAAATGGTAGCTCTAGCTCTTATAGCCCGTTGTCCTGATCAAAAATGTATATAACTTGTGGTGTCTGTTGTTGTTACACATATTGTTACACATATTTCCTATTTGCACTAACACAAACGACCATTGTGTACTTTTTGAAGTACAGGGTATAAAAAATCAGAATTTGAGCAGCGAGAAATGAGAGAAAACGAGAGAAACGAGAGGAGAAGAAGAGCAGAGTATGTCAGAGTCGCTGTTGACAACGCGTGCTCTGGCCTTAAGTTATCAACATGGAATGCAATTTTCCAAACTGTCTATTTTCTATGCAAATTCGCATACATTTCACGCTGCTGTGCTATCTCTCTTCCACCCATTCTCCCTCTCTCTCTCTCTCTCTTGCTCTGTTTGGTGTGCTGCTGCTGCTCTAAGGTGCAGTCAGACCGCCTCAGTGAAAATAGCTAGAAAAAAAGCTCATCTCACAAACATGCAAACGAAATGTGTTGCATACTTTAGTGGGTGTCACCCAACACCCTGAGAATCAGCCTCCCCCTCTCCCACCCCCTCACCATCTGCGTATGTGCATTTGGTTGTGCAGCATATTAACTTGATATATAAGTACTTAGCTGGCAAATGTATATCTATTTAAAAAGAAATTGTGCTTGCAAAAGCCTTTGGGCTCCGACCTGGGAAGCGACATCTTGCACAGAAGTTTTTATTACACCATCAAATGTCAACAAATTACGAAACGTTTGCAGCACTGACCAACAGTTACAGCATTTCTGTTAGCTTATAAAAAATTTGTATGCCAAAATCAGTAAAAAAAAAAAACAAAAAACAAAAACTGGCGTAAGGTTTCATTAAAATTCAACAAACACTGAGAACAATGCGCGAAATAGATTAATAAGACAGCAATCTGATATGTTTTCTTTGCCGATTACTTATTAGCACACCCTCGCATAATCGAGCAAAAACAAAAAAAAATTAAAATGGTGTGTTAAGTTAGTGCAAAGGGTGTGCCACACCCCACCCCACAAATTATATATATATTCTTGATCAGAACGACGAGCTGAGTCGATATAGCCATGTCCGTTTGTCCGTCTATCCGTTTGTATGAACACCTGGATCTCAGCAACTATAAAAGATTGCGATACGATCGAATACGAAACAGCGAAGATATGCATTAAGTAAACGGTCTCCTACTGTAGCCTTTCGTCCAACTGATCTGCCTCGTTCGAATTTTTTCTTTTAGTGCAACACGCTAAATACTCTGAAATTTTGGTAGTGATTTCGACTGTTGTTGGGCAAACGTTGCCCCCTCCTCTCTGCCCGCCTAATCATGGCCCAAATGTCGTGGCATATGGTTGGCATTTGCTGCGCTGCCGCTGCCGCTGCCGCAGATTGATGTATCATTAATAGCTGTCAAAGGCATTGCAGTTGGCCTTTATGCAGCCAGTAACGGAAATCTAGCCGCAAACAGTTCCAACTGCTTTGGCCCTTGTTGTTGGCTGTGTTGCTGCCATGACAAGCCAAATGAGCGACATTTTCAGCGTTGCTTTTGATTAACACGTTGCCCGAACGCTCATTGGCCAACAAAAGGCGGGGAGGCACGCGAATTAGGGAGAGTCACCTCGCCTCTGTGGCAGGCTACAGTGGCTGCAGCGACGCGTCGCGACGCTAAACGAAAATCGCCAAACGCTGCAGTTGCTAAAGCAGAGATGTTTATTGATTGTCCAGGGAGCAGTAGCAGCCGGCATTGCCCGTGCACAACTGAATTTATCTAAGCTAAATTCATTAGCTTGATATAAACGGAAGAAAAGCCAAGGAGAACATGTATTTTATATTAGGATTACGTTTAAAAAAATAACTCGGCATTTTATTTATGACAAAAGCATTGCCTTTTGTTAAGACTGATTTTTTAAAAGTATACAATAAATACTTATTCTCAGTGCCACAATAAACGTCGCAATCTAAATATTCACGCATTTTTCATGACATTCAAAAAATTCTAGCCTACGATCTCCAAAGAGTTTTATGGTTCATGTACTACACAGCTCTAAATTTAATATTTCTTATTCCTTATAGAGTCTGCACAGAAGCAGTTACTCCTGTTTGCTTTACGATGTTTAAACTACCAGAGACATCGCCATTTTAGTTAATGCAATTTTGGTAAGATAGTAAAATTAATTTAAAATAAATTTACCACATTTAAATTAAGATTAATTTTAATTGAAGATTTATTAGTATGTTAAGATTAACTAGTTGTAAATAAATGAAAATAAATAAAATGGGCTAGGTATTTTTAATGATATGAAACTTACTTAATATCTTAATTAATTTAAAGATACTCGACTTTATTTGGGACATTGGACTAATGGACGTGCTTTACGTTCAGCAGGAATTATTTATAATTAATAATAGTTAATTTCCGTAACGGCCTAATTAAATATATATTATTTTTTTATATTAGAAATTCCTTGAATATATCTTATAACATGATTTTTGCTTTTCAACAACAGCTTCTTACTACGCTTCTTAACTATATTTTAGTATATATCATTATAGCCTCATTCTAGCTCATACCTTAATCAGTATACTTAGATAGGTATATATAAGTTCTTTTTTAGATCAAACTAAATGTCTGTTTCCCATGTTTACACACTGATTGAATCAATCAATCGCCCAAAGCCACAATTACACGTAGTAGAAGCTGCATAAACTATTTGATAAGAAAAGAAATAACTAAGCGCACACAGGTAAAACCAATTAGGGTATGTGTATTTAATGTATACGTATGCAAGTGTGTGTGTGAAATGGTAAAAGTGTGTCTGTGTGTGTGTGTGTGTGTGTGTGCAAGTGTGCACCGATGTATACACGTTGTGCTGACATTGACAAATAGTGTGTGAAATACAATGCACGAGCAGACAGACAGACAGAGCCACTTAGACACACACACGCGTACGCAGACGCATACACACACACACACACACACACGCGCAGATGCACACACACGCACTGTGAGCTGCTGGCACCAAATGTGTTGCATACTCGCGGGCGCAAATTATTGCTGAGAAGCAACAACGGCAGTTGGCTAATTAACAAAGCACTTTGCAGGCAAAACAGCAACGGCAGCAGAGTCCAAGGCGTGGCAGGGCGGACGCATTCGCGAATACAGCCAGCTAGATGCAATAAACAGAGCCCAAAGCCTTTAGGGAACAACACGTCGCGGCTTTAGTAAGCCTTCTTCTGCCTGCCGCTTCTCTGCCCCCCGCTCTCTCTCCCTCTCACTCCATTTTTGCCAGTGGCCGGTTGCAGTTGCCCATTGCCATTTGCCACTTGCCAGTTGCCAGTTGCCAGCTGCGAGTTGCGAGTTGCGAGTTGCTGTTGCAGCTGCAACACATTAATTAAATTTTATAAAGACGTTGCATGCATGCATGCCTGTATGCTTATATATACCCTGTAAAGTCTACTCTAGTAGTTCTTCTTCCTACTGAAGATTACGCCTATACCTCTATATTGGAATAAGATTAAAATTTTTTTTTCAACATTCATATCAAAATTATTTGTCAATACTTAAATTAAATTTAAATAATTAATCTTTAACTTTCATTTATATTTATTTTTATTTACATATTTATTTATCACAACAAAACCCTTATAATTATCTACTTTCTATTGCGTCAAAATTGCATAAGATGAGATTAGAATGGATAAGGAGATAATCCCTTATGGAAAAAAATTCGTTAACTAGTGCCAAACTTTTATTTTTATTTTATTCGTTTATAATAAAATATTTTTAAATTATATTCTATTTAACTTTGGTCTTTTCTGGAAGTGTAGACTAAAGTCTGATCAGTTTCCAAATAATACGCTGTACTGCAGGGTATGCACACACACACACATGCATGCCTGTCCGTGTGAAATTTTAACACGTGACACAGCAAGCGGCAAATTGTAAGCGCATCACATAATTTGCAACACCGCCGCCGTTGGCATGCCACGGCGTGAGGCAACGTTTAGAATTAGCCGTAATGTGTGGCAAAATGGAGTTGCCTCTGCTGCCTGCTGGCGTTCATTTTGATGCTCGCCTAACCAGTTAAGCCATCTATCTGCTTAGCTGGAAACCAGACTGCTAAACTTGCACTGTATTCGGGTAAGATAAACACGATTTGCATTCGATGAGCGCGTTTTAGATTGACAAATCCTCTCAAGCGTACAATTTGTCGGCATTGAAGGCTTTAAAGCCTGTCGGGCAGCCTACAGTCGGATATTACAATCCGCTTTATAGCCAATTTTATCGTTTTATATTATCTTGCAATTATTGATTAAAACTAGTTAATTTCGATTCTCTACATCATCGCTAAGTATATGCTGGAGTAGTTTGTATAAAAGCCTGTACTTTCAAAAAGTATAAAAGGATAAAAAGAAACCCCGAAGATATGTAGTGGACAATTTGTCCGACTAGGCAGAGATACTATGTCGTATGCTCAGTGTTTAATCGGTAATGAATTTGAGAGGCGAAAAAACTGTAATTACTTTGCGGTGATTATAAAAACAGAAAGTATTGTCGGTTACGCCCGACTATAGTCCAACGATTTGATTAACAATTTCCAAAACAAATCAAGCTTAATATAAAGCATTTAGAGTGCTTTACGATAATTATAAATAAGTTTCACCTGTAACGTAAATTTGTCATAAAATTTACACGTTCATTAAATCTAATGTTAATTAAGCTGAGAACATAAATACTTTTAATTATATTATATTATGCATAATACATTTTCTAATCCCAAGAGGTAGCAGTAAATCGCTAATTAAATTAAATAAATAAATAAAATGAATCCTTGCTATTCGATTTGCATTATGAATTTCACATGAAGGTCTTGCAAACCAACCGAAAATTTATCATTATTTTAAGCATCTGCCAATTACGACAAATGAATGTCATTAAAATGGACGGCACAGAGACGGATAACATAAAAAACGGGATGCAGTATGCAGGATTTGGTTAGAATGCAAAACGGGACGCAAATTGAACAAAGAAATGGGCAGAATGAAAGCAAAAACGCCAAAACAGTGGCAGAGGCAAAAACAAATTAAAAGCAAAACGCTGAAAAACAGCAAACACAAAAGAAATGAAATTTTAACAATTTCGCAACTCTAATCTGCGCGGTAATAAAATGAAAACGATACAAGAAAACTCCGGGGCCAGCAACACAAAAACCGTCACGAAAATGCTCAGACAGCAGTCTATGTTCGTGTGTCTATATGTTTGTTAAGTTTATGCGCCGAATTACAAATCATAATAACCACAGATGAGTACATGGAATGACGATAGAGTTGCCAGACGGGCCACAGAAAGCCTTGCAGAAAGACTTTGTAATAAACTCTATCCAGTTAACCAGTCTGAAATCAAACAAGTTCATAACCGGAATTCAAGAATTATATTTAGTAACAACAGTACTTAAACAGAACCCGGCCTTATTTATTTATAATTAGTTAATCCAATTATATCTGTCATAGTAAAATAATTTTTACGAAATTAAGCATTAGCTCTGGACTGATTGGGTTTTTCTGGGATTTCCCCTTTAATTAATTTCATTAATTTTTCTTCTCATTTTGATTCCCACAAATCTTAATCTTACATAAATAACAAAAAAAAAAGCTCCAAAAAGATGAAATTTTTGTTTCAAAAGCTTCTGTTTATATGTATATTTTGGTTTTAAATTCATATTTAATAAATTAATAGCCAAACGAAACGAAATCGGAAATTTTGAAACATTTGTTCGGATATCTGAAAAAAAGTTTGGATAACTAAATTCCACTGGGGTCAAAGGTGAGAAGATTCTTCTGGGTTTCATTTCATGAAAAGCGGCTGAATTCATGGTCAACTTTTGCGGTTTGTTAAAGTCGCTTTCGACAGCGTTTCATGAAAATGAATGCATGAACTGGCTGGCCCCGCATAAACGCAGTCTGTGTGTGTGTTGTGTGTGTTTGTTGTGTGTGCTGCATGTAGTTGTTGGGTTATCCGCTCTCGTTGCAAACTCTGCGATGCGTTTATTTAGAAAGTATTTCGCACGCCAGACGTCGAGTATCAGGCAAGCAGGCGAAAATTGTTCACAACAAAGCGAAAAAAATTATGTGAAAAAATAAAGAGCGAGAGAAAGAGAGAGCTAGAAGAGTGCAATACGTACGTATATAAAAAGTAACTAAAAATAAACATTGGCAAATAAAAACATTGTTGCATATGTGCCAACCCACCGAAAGGATCTCAATTCTTATTCTCACATCGTGCGATAAAGCGCAACAACAAGGACCTTATTTGTTGCGTGCTACGTGCAACTTGGCAATGCCGACGACTTCAGTTGTTTTTCCTCACACATTGGATAATTAAATATCCTTTCCCCTGCTTGCCCTTTGCTCTTTTCTCTCGCCGCTATTTATATGTGTTGCACACTATATAATTCTGCTCTCTCTCTCTCTCTCTCTCTCTCTCTCTGTCTCTTCATCTCTTATTTCTCTCTCCATGCTTAACATATATTCCCCAAAAAAATTTTTTACAGCTGTACTTTTCTTATCTTTTTCGTTCTCTTTCCCTTCCGATTTCAAGTCAAACATTCGTGAATCTCTTATGCAATGTCTCTTAATTCCTCCTTCATGCATTCTTACTCTATTGCAATACAAAAGTCTTTACCTTCTATTTCCTTATTCGTAGATATTTTCTCTTTACATCGTCAAGTTTTCGAGCTCATCTTTCTATCAATATATATTTTTACCTTTCATCCAATTTTCTTTTGCTACCTATCTATTGAGCGTTTAGCTGCATTTCCTTGATTTCAATTCGCTACATTCATATTACTCGATTATTTAGAATACTTTTTCCCCTTAATCCATTTCCATTGAAAATGATTTTTTGGTTTATTCCCATCATCTCTGCGCATTGTCTCTCTCATCTTTACCCTTTTTCGCTTACCTCTCGCTTTTCAGTTTGAGAAACCTTTAACTTTCATTTTCTTCTGCCCCTCATTCTGGTCTATTTATCTCATCCCTTTATTCTTCTGCTGCTGATCAAATTATGTAAATAGCTTCAGTTTCTTGAGATTCAAGTATTGAAGAATATGATATCATCAAAAGAATAGATAACTAATACTTCTACTATTGCCAATAAAAATAGCACATAAACAAAAATTAAATAAAATTTTATAGCTGTGACATGAATGGATTATTTTGCAGCTTAGTTAGCTCGGCTGTTTCTTTTGATTCAATTTTATTTCTCTTCACTCTGTAAACAATTGCATAGTATATTATAAATGTGAACGCGTTGAAATCTAATATCCTAATCCGTAGAAGTCAATGGGGTCTCTGCATTTTCAACTTATTAGATGAGTGAGAAAAGTAATTGTGGAAGTCTCTTAAAAGAATCGTAAAGAATCGACTATCATATATCTATCTTTTAAGCTTAGCTGTAGTTGAAAGGAATCACACCTAAATGAGGTGGAATCTAATCTCACTTCCTCACAACCCTAACCTAACCAATATATATTTATATTTTATATATTTATATTTTATATTTTTATAATTTATATATTTATATTTTATATATTTATATTTTATATATTTATATTTTATATATTTATTTTTCATAAATATCTAATAACTTTTGAGAAACATAAAAACATCTAAATTTCGTGGACTATATAAGCTATAGGCACAATATAGGTATAAGATCTCACTACTGTCGATTGCGCACGACTGTTCCGTACATTTGTGGAGGGTACTATGCATTTGGCTTTTGTTATTGTTATTGTTATTATTGTTGTTGTTATTATTATCATTTAGCCATCAGTTGCTGCCCGTGAGTCCGTCAATTGGGCATTTCTATTTTTGTTTATAAACAAAAATTCGCAGAAGCTCATAAAATGGCGCGAAAAGTTAAACAACGAATATTTAGAAGCTTTCAGCAATGATGGGTATGAGGAATATGATTATACGTAGTCACAATGGGCACAACCTGATGTACGATGGGCAACGGCAAGAAGCAGAAGGTGCGGGAAAATAATGCGCGTAGGCAATCAACATTGCGGGTGTATTTTTAGGCGCAGAGCATTTAATTTTGGGGGGCGCCAAAAACCGAATTATATATGCTTTTACACACATATTGATGTATATATATATATTTATGTGCCTGCATGTGTGTGTATTTGTATGTGATTCAGTGAAAACGAAAATGAATTCAGTGTCAATTAATTGCAGGCGTCTATTGGGGATTTTCACATTGTCCGCGCTGCAAAGTACAATGGGCAGTGGGGACCAGGCATAAAGTAAAATGTATTATGATACTTGCTGCTGTTGTTGTTGTTGTTGTTAATGTTCTTGTTGTTGTTGTTGATGTTGTTGTTGTTGCTTTACGTTGTTTGCTCTGTTGCTTTATTATGCGTAAGAGATTATAATGGAATTAATTACGTATACGCACAGGTGGACACACTGGACATTCGACACTGGCCCAATGAAATGCTGGCTACGCGGTGCAAAGCCACTTAATTAGTATGAGTATGTGTGTGAGTGTCACTGTGTGTGTGTGTGTGTGAGTGTGTACACATATACTATACAAGTGTGTGTGTGTGCAAATTTATGAGTGGACAAACTGTTATATGAGCGCTACCAACCAGCGGAGTGCTGTTTATTTATATTTGCGGCTTTGGGGTATGACAGAATGTGCTTTATACTCTTTCAAGAAGCATGAACCTGTTTAAACTAGGATAATACTTTAATATTATTAAAATTGCTATTCGTTTTATATTACGCTTTAACTGTATGCATAGAAGCTACGATAGATATGCTCGTATTATATTACCTAACTACCAAATATGGTCTTTCTAGATAGATTTTAATTTCCAAAAAATAATTTTACTTAATGGTTACTTTAAACACTTTCTATAGAGCATTTAACAGCAGGCTCTGCCTCAGGCTCTTTGGCATTACCGCGTATCCCAATAAATACCTCTATAATTACCATACAGCATGTACCCTAATCTTATAAGCTTTCACTGTGTGTGCGTATCTGTGTTGATATTTTGTGCGCTTTTCTTGTTTGGTTTTTGTTTGGTTTTTACACATAGCCTGTACTGCATGCAATTGTTTTGACTTGGGCATTATCAATTTGTGCTCAGAGTCTATCTATATCTTAAAAAGAAATATATTAAAATCCGGTATTCAGATTTATATTTCCATCTTGAAATAACACATACAATGCTGTTAATAAAATAGTTTTGTTATCAAATTGAATTACATTTTAAAACCAACATTCAAGTTAAATTTAAATTAAATTTTATATGGATTTATTTTCCAACCATTTTTATTTAATTTACAAGTTAAGATAAAAATTTTTTAAATTTATTTTGAACTGTGCAAAACAGTTTTTCTTAAAAAAAATTAATTTTCAAACGGTCAACTTTCCAGTTGAATGTAGTTCGCATTCGACTGTAGTCTTCTTAGCCGTTTGTTTGCATTTTTAACTGTTTTTTTTCCGTGAAGATGATATTTAAAATTTGCATAATTAATCAATTAATGTTGCGGTTTAGTGTATCAACAATTGCTCCTTTAACTGGGGGCAATCAAATTCGTCATATGCATAAATTTTGCGTTTGTGATTTACGATTTAATACGTTTTTGAGCACAGTTTTTGATTTTGTCAACTTTTTGAGCCGGGCACGTGCTTCGACGTGACTAGGCACGATATATGCAGTTTAAATAAATATATTTATGAGCGAGGGATGTTCGAAAACTTGGCTTAAATTACAGGACCAATACATTCAGTTTTGATCATAAAAACAACATTAAAATGTTGGTAATTTCCATTAAAATGATGAAAGGCTAAAAGGGACTTATTATTCATATATTAATGACAATATTTAATTTGCCAGTAGATCAAGTTTGTTTTCTTTGTTCTTTATTAGATTGAAATATGGGAATATTGATGAAAATTCCATGTATTTTGAATTCGATTTGAAGTGTTAGATTGTATAAATCAAACTGCGTGTGTCGTCCCTACTAAAAACTTGTTCTTCACATCTCGCAAACGAGAGCTTTGTAAATTTCTATAAATATACTTCTATTTGGTACGCCAATATTGGCAAATTTAATTTAAAACGCGTTTTGTTTACCAAGCGGGCGACATGTCAATTATTTAACGCTTATTTCTTTATTGCATTTCAAATTTTATTTCATACTCGACACTTTTTGCGCTCACAAATTGTATTTTATTTCATTTTTATATGCATTTATTTTGGCACATATCACGTCACTGCAACAAACACGTGACATGCATACACCGCACCGTTTTTGGACGGAATGAATTCACTATTTAGCCCATAATCATGCAAAGGGTATATTAATTAAGTTGACAATAAAATACGGGTATCGACTGCATTCGCCGTACACTTTGTGAATGCAGTTGCAGAATTCATATTGAATACTTTTTGTGATCAATCCAATTCAATTTATTTTATTGAAAGACGAGCATTGTATTGGACAATGGAAAAAATGGTCGAAATATTTCATATCTGTCTATATTGCACAAGTATCTCCTATATTGCAAGCTTAAAAAACTCATTAAAATTCATGGAAAAAAACAGAAAAAAATTGTGCAAATGTCTTAAATAAAAATCGGTGTTGAAGTTCTCAATTAAATCTTGGATTTTTCATTTAATTTATCGTTTGCTCAGCACTGCTGCTCAAGTCTTGATGTTTCAACTACGCCTTGATAAGTCTTTGGCTCTTCCTTCGCATCAGCAAGATTTGATTTGCTTTCAGTTTTTGCTAATTCCATTGAAATCCTTGGCATTTACCGAGAGATTCAATTATGCAGCCATCCATTTTTTCTACCATTTTCTTCATTTTTTGTACGGCTTTCGAAGTCTATATTGAGCTGTCAATAGGCACATTTTCCATTTAGCAAGAATTGTCATTAGGTTCCTGCACCATTGTTATCTATAGCTAGCTTTAACCCTGCAATATCTTTAGCATTATCCGCCTAATGGAACTGCAGTGCAACTATAGAATGTTGTTTGCCTCTTGGTATCCATATTCTGTTGCGAAACATTTTGTAACTACCCAATGCACCAAAACTTCAAGTCCTTCGAGGTTCAAAGCTACAAAAGATTTGGCAATTGGTTTATTGGGTTATTTGATATTTTTTCTTGCATTGCGTTTGGTTTTCAACTGTTTTTTTTTGTTGTTGAAATTCTCAGCTGAAGAAGTATGGACAAAACTATAGTACAAAAGAAAACACTTGACTTGAATTAGTCCAATCTGCAAGTAGATTTTCATCTTCTTGTTTTTCTCTTTCTAGCGTTTTTCTCTTGGATTATTCATTTAGATTTTTGGCTTTGTTTTTGATCTTTTGCTTTCAATGGCGCCGTGTCGGTGTCTATTTATAACATCAAAATAAATAATACGTAGGCTATTACGTTCTCTGCACGTTGCACTGACCACATTTTACCAGTTTATATTGCTTTTGACATCTGTTCTGTTTATGTTTGAGATTTCTATACGGAATTTGTCTGATATGTATTATACATATTATTATTATTATAATTACCATTATTGTTATGCGTTCTAGATAATTGCTTGCGCTTTGAAATGACGTGATCTAATCAATTCGGGAATATAATGGACAAATAACGCGTCATGAACTAAGTGCTTTTCTTTTAAATGCGACAATTAAAAGAAATTCTATAAAATTCGCAATTTTGGGACATACGTTGAAAGGTTTATAAAACAAATTTTGATGTGTGTATAAAACAAATCAAAATTGTGGAGGCAGTGTTCTTTACATTTTTGTTTAGAATGTCGACATATTTTTTACCGACACAATTGTCAAAATGCACATATACATACATATTAGTTTAAAACGTGCAAATTAATAATTGAAATTTAAATTTAAATTTAAATTTAATTGCCTGAAAAACTATTTTTATTTTATTGTTTTAAGCAATATATTTTAGGAACGGTGGCACTTAAGGTTTATCGTTATTTCAATTCAAATTTATAATAGATTTTAAGTATACAAACAATTGGTTATGTTGCTATATTCAAAATGTGCCAAGGACCTATGCCAAAATATTCCAAGTATTGACGTTTTGGACAAACCAGTTGTCATATCTGCATGCATTTTATAATACTTATTTGTACCCTGCTTCTATTTAAATTGCAAATTATGGGTGGAATAACTTTGGGTAAATTTATGTATCAGAAAAAGAAGTACACTTTTTGCGTCAGTATAAAAATAATGCCAATAAAACTAGCCAGAGTTTGTAAATCGGAATTAATATACCCTGTAATTGACACTTACAGGCTTAGAACTTTTTGTTGAACTACACAAACCTTATGCAGCCGCTATTATTTTAAGCAGTTATTTTCTTTATAGGAATTTCATATATATTTTAAATAAAATTCATTAAAAAAAACAACTAATTTAATTAGGGTTCCTCAGCACATTGACTTTTTGTAGGGTGGTTTTTGTTCCATCATTTTCAATCATTGAAAAATTTAGTTATCTTAGCTAAATTGGTTCAATATATATTTTTATTATACTTTATCATTGTTTTTTCCAACATTGGTCTAGATTTTTTGTGCTGCCTGTCTCTTTTTTTGGGTGATTTTTTGGTAGCTATCCCCGAGCAATTAATGGACCATGTATAAAGTCCAATGTTAACGTGCCTGGCGTTCCATTAAAATTCAATATAAAATTGATTGCATACATGCGATGTCTGCCTAAATGTTGTGCAATATTTACAATACAAGGCAACAACTACATCAACCAACTAATGGTTAGTCGCGGCGTCAGTCAACAGTCGAGTGCACCCTACTTAAGTTGCATTTGAACAAGTCACAAATTCTTGAATGCATTTTTCAAAACATAATGTAGTTATACTATTTTAGAAGCAGAGAATATTTCTGATTGCGAGTAAACCCAATCTATACATTTCGAAATTTCCTTTGTCGAACTCTACTGCGTTTGATGCAAGCACCTATAAATTGAAAAAAAATAAGAAATAATTGGCCAAATACTATATATTTTCTTTCATCCCACAAAATCTGCATGCAGCTTACAACAGTTTACAGTGCCTGCAGGTTATAAAAATATTTAATTGCGATTGTACGTAACAATAAAATCGATTCCAGTGTAAATAAAAGACTTTCTATGCAAAACTTGATTTTGTGCTAAACATTTTCATATCAAATGGAATGTTAAATGTTTTTGAAAAATAGAGCGTATTCTAGCTTATGCATATTCATTTGCATACATATTTATAAAAACCTTTTGCATTTCAATTGCTTAAATTAAATAACAGCAAAACTCTTCACTTTAAGTTAGCAGATTTATAGCTATATTTATTGGACCATAGTTGTATTCGGTTTTAAAAGCGAAATAGACCCCTAAAGTTTTAAAACATATTCTATTCCATATTCGAAAATTTATATTTATTTAAATTGTCATCGGCTTAGAATCCTCAAGTACTCCAAAGAAAAAAGAGTATATTACTCCTTCAATAATAATTATAATATAAATTTATTATTTTATTAATTATTATTATTAATTTAATAATATGCAGATGCAAGAACACGGAAAATATAAAGGAACAACCAAACCAACCAAACAAGTTCCAACCAAAATATATAGATATTTATTCATTTGGTTTTGGGTGGCATTTGGTGACGTGCGGAGGTCGACGAAAGAGTCGCGCATAAAAATCTATTTTGATTCAAGGTCGCGTCATCAATTTTGTGCCTTTAAAGTTGTTGAAATTGAGCGAAATTTAACAACAATGAAAATAAAGACACAATTCATTAAATTCCTAAACTTGATACAGTTAAAAAGGGCTTGAGCAAATGAAGTCTGTATCAATTGCGCAAGATCATACAATGAAATTGATGAAAATCAACAGCAGTGTATGCGGTAAAAATACCCTGTTATTGTAAAGAATGTTAAAAATATATAATTATAATGAAAAGTCAGAATATTTAAACTCAAACTGTAAGAAAACTTCTCGTTATAATATAATAATAATATAAACTTCTCGTTATAATAATATATATATATTGTAGATCTATATATATAAATATATTAAATTTGTAAAATAATAATATTAAGTGTTTAAATAATCAGAAAATAATTTGTAGGATTTTTTGTTCGCAAACTTTTCATTTTCAAAGTAAGTTTTCAATGAATATCAGAAAGCACTTTTTTCTAAGTTCGCAATATTAGTATTACCTTTATTGATATATAAAAAAATTACGATTTCCAAGTATATATTACCCCAATAACTATTAATATAGGGTATATCAAATGAATACCCAACATTTTTCAATAGATGTAGCCACACCATTTTCAAAAATATTGCACAAAACATGGCACATGCGACATTATTGTTCAATTATTCAATTGCAGCATCATTTGAAAGTATGTAAGTAGATGCGACTATGTTCATATATGTACATATATACTTATTTATTAGATGCGGGATTAGCTGTCGTTGCCTTTAGTTCAGCTCAATATTACCCATGTTCGCCGGTGGCTTTTCCTCTCAGCTTCGTAGTTAAGTTTCCACACATGTTGTGCAGGGTAGAACACAAAAATAGAGAATTGAAAGCACTTGTGTAATTTGAGCAGAACATTAAAGTGTACTCGGTTATAAGTGCGAGTATAATGGCAGGCATTGTGGTGATTGAAATACATACTTATGTTGTAGTATATGCGTGCGAGTGTTGTGAAATTGTGTATCTATTACAAGTTGCGCATACGCCGCGTGGTATCAATAACCAATTACAATGAGCATACCCTTTACATAAAAGCAAGTTTCGTTGTTTTCGTTTTCCCATCTATTTGAAGTTCCAATATAATATTTTTCATATCTCTGATATGTTATTGTTATGTTACCAATTAAAATTTGACACGGTAGTACTTTTAATAAGTAAGGACGGAGCCGATCAGTCGGTCCGAAACCTACAGTCAGACGTAATCGACAGTTGAAAAGTAGCATTACATACATACGTTTTAATATATTAAAATTAACGAGGACAATATCTTACCCAAAATATTGGGTTTTTCGATTTGTCGGGGTACAATTAGTAAAGATTAATAATATTGCCTAATAAATCTTAGAATAAACTTTAATTTTTGCTATGTGTATGAAATATAAATATTATTTTTGAAACAAAATGTAAATAACGAAAATCCACAAAAAAAATAATAGTAACAATTATGTATTGAACAAATAATTTAATTTGATAGACTTGATACATTAAATTTGACGATAACATATGCAATTAAATATGTTGATATAAAATTCGTTAAAAAATTACCATTTTTAAATACTTAACAATTACAATTTTCAATCGAGTGGGAGAAAAAGAAAAATGCACGAAAACGTTTTTTTTTTTTTTGTTATTTTAATTTTAATGTCATTTTGTTTTAGCATTATTTAAATGAACTCGAGCCACAGCGAGTACTCGTATATCTCTCAGATCTTGCGCTCTTCTGCGAATTGAAAGCATTTCAAATTCGGCTATGCAAATGTAGCGGAAATACCATAAAATGCCGCTCAGTTGCGCTACAGTTGATACTCGAAGTACTCCCGATAATATATGGTATTTAAATATACAGACAAACACAACTATATATACATATCATATAGATACATGTATATATATATATCTATGGTCTTCGCAAAGCATACAGTCTGTGTTATGGTCGCATCTTTGCTCTAAGATGCCACACAAGTGTGTCACTTGAAACAAAACATACTCGCACATACACCTGCATATATATTTACATATGAATAGATGTGAATACGTGTGAATACATATGAATATATGCTGTTCTCTATATACGTATAAATACTTAGATTCGGACCGTGTGTACTCAGTATTTGTCCGACGCACTTGACTTCAACTTCAATTGTCCAACAAATGTTGATCATTGAGAGTTATAAATAAAAGCGAAGCAACAGGAGGACTATAGTCGAGTGTGCTCGGAATCATTTTGTCAACCAAATTATGAAAATTTATTATAAAGAAGGTTTTGTAAAACTATATGTGCTTAAGCTCTATTTGTTTGTGATAATTAAAATAACTTGTAAACCTAGTATTTTAATATTATATTTTTACATATTTGTAATTTGCTCAAACTTTAAAATGTTTTTATTTATAATATTATCTATTAATACCTTGAAATGCTCCGTAGCGTTCTTCCGTTTCACAACACAAACATTTTTTTAAGCAATTTAACACTTGTTTGTTTTGCTTTTCACTGTATGCAATAAAAAAAAATGAAACAAAATTCAAAAACAAATAATAATAATTATAATAATAACTATGCATAATATAAAGTCTTTAAGTTGTGCACACGCGGCGAAAAATATAGTAATTATAGAATATGTGAAAGTTCAAAATAAAATTGTTGAAAATACTTGGCACCCGCTGCTTTCTTTTTGGCGGCTCATAATCAGTGCGAAAACATATTTTCAAAACTTTTCGTTAAACAAACAAGCTGTGATATACCAAAAAAACACTGAATGAATACATTTGATTATATTAATTAATCGTATTCTTTGAATACAATTTTATCTGCTGGTTATTTGCAATATTTTTAATAAATTCGGTTGTATCAAAAACTAACTGTAAACATAAACTAAAAACTCAACACCCACGCAACACGCGTCCAAAAACAAAAGCTGACAAATTCTTGACAATAGCACCCACAAAATTCCGTCCGTTCACGTGAAGATCAACGCGAGAGCATCACGAAGAAACTAAACGGACTCTACAAGTCTCTATTGAGCACCGTCTCAGCTAATGCCTGATGATCGCCAGCGAAGTGTAGGGTGGAGGGTGCTGCCTCACACACATACACACAGGTGCAGGCAAATTGCTAAAGCGGAGGGTGCAAAACATCGGGTGACACACGGACATACGGACCGATGGACGGACGGACGGACGGACAGACGGACGGACAGACAAACGAATGGACGGAGGAATAAGCGCGTGGGCAGCGTCCATTTAATGACTTGATAAATGAATGGAACGCGTCGCACGCGAATTGCAATAATTGTAGCGAGTGAAAGAGATGCAAATAGCACATAGGGAGGGAGCGGGGGGCGAAGCTTTTGCACAGGTGGCAAGAAACAACTTTTAGCGACAATGCAAGGAGCTTACGCTTGATGCACAATATGATATGAAACAATCGGACGCACGCGACGCTAAAATACTTTCAAATATGGCATATAAAATTGGCAATATACTATGATAATATATGATAATCAAAACAATACAGAATATACAACTAATAGTAGCTACATGAGATCAAAATTATTCAAACCAAATGAATACATTTTACTGTAGTAACTATAATTTATTTTGTATTATCCAATAATATTCCAAAGATGAAATAAACGCTATTTATCATATTGAATTTAGTTCAACGCACATTGCGAACAACTTTTTCTTTATATGGAATCAATTCTCATTAGATTGTTCATTATTTATTATACCTTGAAAATATGAAATATACATATATGTATATTATAATTTCTATATAATACCAAGTTATGATAAACTAAACATTTTAAATTAATTATAAATTTGTAACCATTGAGCATTAAAATCTTCTAATAAATAATTTTTCATCCTTAAAGCGTGATTCAGAAAAAAAAAAACCAAATGGAATATGATGTAAAGTCGGATGAAGGATATTCAACTGTCGGTTGCGTCCGACTGTAGCTTTGCGTTGATAATGAGCTTTTTCTATTGAAATAAAGCGCATAATCAAACTGCCGTTGCAATATTTATTCAAAGCTTGATTGTGTTCGACAAAAGTACAACAAGCTTTTGTGCGCCGGTGTTAGAACATGCAGAAAGCTTTCGAATAGACGTTGGATAAACTTTTCCGATGGTTTGACCCAGGGCATCCAAAAGTTTCGGAAAGCTTTATGTTAATAGAGGGATCTGTCTACGAATGAATAAAAGTGTACCAACTTCCTTCTGATTGAACTCCACTCGGGAAGATAAATAAAGTAAGGGTAAGGTCAAAGGTAAGGAAACAACATGTGGTCCATAGTAATATAAGTGGATTCTGTGTATTTGAGGTTGGTTTGTAAAAGATACGCTAAAAAAATTCCACGCATTTAATGGAAAAACAGTAAACTAATCCCCAAAATAATGAATAGTAACTTTTATTTTATTCTTCTACATAGACTGTAGTTTATCTTGGCTAAATATGTATGCAAATATCAGGTTGTTGGCTTTTTTATGGTTTCGTCAGCAGCTGGTGGGTTTTTGTTTGTTATTTCATTTTATTTTTTAGTATCGCCGGCTGGTGGTGGCGGTGGTGCTGCGGCTGCCTTGTCTTTGGCATCTTTGGGTGGCTCTGCTGGTTTCTTTGCTGGCTCTTGATTCTTTTTCTCTGCATCGGCCTTGGCCTTCTTCGCATCGGCCGCTTTCTTGGCCGCCAATTGAGCGGCTACAAAAGCGGCATCACCAACGGGTACGTCCTTCATATCTTTTTTGGGTGTGGGTCTTGGTTTGCCAACGCAAACGTCGGAGAGCCTCAAGTGCTTAAGATTATAGCCGCTAACGCCACGTATCCTGGGCTCGTAGTTCTTCACAAACAAATCAGCACTTAGCTCTTCGAGAGGTACTTCCTTGTCGGCTAAGACCTTCTTCTGTACCCGCGTCATATCTTTTCGAACTTCGGCATCGATTTTCTTTAGTTCCGCCTCGTCGCAAAGGCATAGCGCCAAGATCTGTTCCCGAAAATTGTTAATAGGATCACGTTTCTCGCGCGTGCGTTTCACCTCCTCTCGACTGCGATACGATATACCCGGATCGGACATGGAATGACCCTCATAACGATATGTATTCATCTCCAACACAATGGGGCCCGTATTGATCGCATGATCGACAGCAAACTGTGTAGCGTTTCGCACTGCTAGCACCTGGTTCCCATCGACCCACAGACCGGGTATATACTGTCCGCGCATATAGAAATCAGTGAGGGCCGCATGACGGTTCATATGGGTGCCCATGCCATACTGATTGTTCTCGCAGACAAATATGCAGGGAAGGCACAACAGTTTCGCTATATTGTATGCCTCAAAGACTTGACCCTGATTGGCGGCACCGTCACCATAACATGCCACACAGACCCCACCGTCGCATCTGTATTTGTGGGCCAATGCAATACCAGCGCCTAGGGGCACCTGGGCACCCACAATGCCATTGCCACCATAGAAATTATCGCCGTAGGTGTGCATGGAGCCGCCCTTGCCCCGGCTGCAGCCACCCTTGATGCCCACCAATTCGCCAATCAGTCCCTCAGCTGTAACGCCCAGTAGATAGGTCCAGGCATGAGCCCGATATGCGGTGATTACGCTATCCTTTTTTCGCAGACATGCACACATGCCAACGGCCACGGCCTCTTGTCCGATATATAGGTGACAAAATCCGCGAATTTGCTTCGCCTTATACATATTCCCTGAAAGGACCTCAAGTCGGCGCACCTCTACCATTTTCCGATACATATCTAACGCATCCTCCCGACACAGCTCCACTTCCGTTGAGGGTCCATTTTCCAGGTCATAGCATTTGAACGTCTGCCCGCACACAAAACAAGAAAAACATTTCATTAATGGAGGATAAGTATATTGAGGCTATAATCGGCCGACCGATCTTAACATACCCATGTACAACAGTAGTTGGAACCAATTTACCCTATATGTACATATATACTTACATTTTCTAGCGTCAATGTTGACGAGTCCGAGCTAAAACGTATTGGCGTAACCCCAGAAGTATTGACCATACTTGGATTAACCAAGCGGAGTAATAGCATCTTTGAACATCGTGGTAGACGCTTCACTGATAACATTTCGTATGTAGAATGAATAAAATGTAATTTGAGAATCTGTTTATACTGTGTCCAAGAAGAATTCGAAATTATTTCCCTTCAATTTAAATTTGTTTTGCTCATAAACAAAAACTGGAATACTAAAAATGTATTTATGCCGAAACTATTGACAGGGCAAAGGAAAATTTTAGATGAGATTTGGTTCTATGTGTGCTACATGAAAGCAGTTTTATCGAAAATATTCGAAACAAGCTAAAATACTCATCGAAGTAATATACAAAGCGGACATCGCTAAATCGACTAAGCTCGTCTCACTGATCAAGAATATATACACTTTGTGGGATCTGCCACGCCTCCTGCTGCCTGTTACATTCTGACCAAATTATTAACCCTGTTTTTCCCATTTTTCAATGGACACCGGGTATAAAAAACCTTTCAAATGATGTAAAGAAACCGATTGTTTAAATGAAATATTATTGGATGTATGGTTGGGTCTATTTGTACACTTCGTTTAGAATTTTGATCTTTTGTGTAAAGTGGATGTATGGTTACATAAACCATAAACTCAAACCAAGTCCTTATTATATTTAACAGGAAAAACGATAAAATAACGCTTAATTACAGAATTTGTTTGTTTGTATTTTATAATTTATTTTTCAACAATTTACAATCCGCTTTAAATCATATTGAACACTTTGACATAATATCCGTTTTGCTACGACCCATATTTTGAGTGCCAATGTGTGCATGGGCTAAAGTATGCATATTCGTGATAAGCTACAGTTTGTGTCTTTTCAGTGTGTCAGTGTGTGTATCTGTGTGTGTCTAGCTTTACTTGCATTTATACGTATCAAATTGAGGTCTGCGAACCCTAGACGTCTTTTAAATTAGAGGTACATGATAACTGAAAATAAGCTTCGAATCTGTTGAAGCAAACTGTAAGAAAAGTTTGATTCAAAAGCGTTTTTTTGATTCAGGTTCGGTTTAAAGAAAAAAACAACCAGTACGGTTCATTTGAAACCTGGTTTGCAGCCAAATCTCAGTCAATCCTTTCACAATTGTATCAACTTGGTATAAGCGCAGTAAATAATTTGTCTAGTTTGAGATAAAATAAAGAAATGTCTAACACAACTTATTGGCTTAAGAGCTAGAGATTTCACTTTAGTTATGGTGTGTTGTTTGTTTGGGTGTGTGAGTGTGCAGGCCATGTTATCGTTAACGTTATCGGTATCGGTATCGTTGTGTTTAGTGATTTACGCCCTTGCGCTCTTGAATGTGATCGATATTGCGATCCACAATGCCGCGCAGTTTTGGCTCCATGCAATTGGAATAAACATCGGTCCACAAATGCGGCAGTTGCAACTCTGGATCGCTCTTAGCCAAGGCAGTGGCCTCATCGATTTCCTTGCGCACCTTCAGGTCAATGGCCTGCCAAGCAATGGGGTTTCAATTAATTTAAATGCCATTATAAGTCATTGTTTTCTGCAACCTGCATACCTTCACTTCATCGGCACTGAGCAGTCCCAGTTCGATGCACAGCTCCTTGAACGATGTAATCGGATCGCGCTTCTGACGCACCTCCTGAATTTCCTCACGCGTACGGTACGAGGTGCCCGGATCGGACATCGAATGACCCGAATACCGATACGTGTTCGTCTCCATCACCAGCGGTCCATGTGTGTTCACATACTTGATGGCAAACTCCGTTGCACTGCGCACAGCCAGCACATCCATGCCGTCCACCCAGATTCCGGGCAGGGCATCGCCACGCGTATAGTAGTCCGTATTGCAGGACGCACGCTCCGCACTGGTGCCCATGCCTGTGAGCAAGCCATACGAAATATATTTTGTATTATTATTATTTACAAGCTAGCACTTAATTGAAATTAGGTCGGTCTGTAAAAAGTACTCATTATTGGGATATTCGGAACTCTACCAGTCTCAACTCCATCCCATTTGCATCACATATATCGACATATGCATATCATATCATATCTCATATCATATCACAAAAAATTCATATAATTTCACGTCGTCGATAGAGAATGCCAAAAGCTAACAAGTCTATAGCTATTAAACTGCGGCTGCAGTGGTTTTTTGCGATTTGCGGGGAAAGGGAGGAAGGTATCCCAAATCTAAAACTAACTGGATCTGCTTACTGAAAAGGAGAACCTACATCCCGAAAATAGTGGGCTTAGCTCTTATGGTTGCTAAGATTTAGGTGTTCATACGGACGGACAGACAGACTTTATGGGGTTTGCCACGTCTCCTTGTAAGTGTTATGGTTTTTTTTTAATTCCTCAAATTTACAGTCTTCTTACAACAAACTGATTCGCCACACATTTTGACTGTAAAAAGTAACGTTTGATTTGATTGTTCAAATATTATTTTCGATTTAAAAAATTCGGACAGGGCAGATCATTCGGACGCAGGCTATATCGACTCAGCTCGTCGTCCTGATGAGGAATATACTACATTTCCTCTTTGCATTAAACAGATTTAACGCCCTAATTATAGATTATTTTTAGCTAGATGGTCTCTATGTATGCAATGTTTCTGCTTTTTTGCATGCTCTGCTGAAATCTTGTAGAGTTATACGATCTGCATTAAGCTAAAACAACAGCTGAACAGTTGGCGAGAACTCACCGTAGTTGTTGTTCTCGCAGACGAAGATGACCGGCAGCTTCCACAGATAGGCCATGTTGTATGCCTCAAAGACCTGCCCCTGGTTGGCGGCACCGTCGCCGTAGAGAGCGAGGCACATGCCACCGTTACCCTTGTACTTGCAGGCCAAGCCGACGCCAGCGCCCAGCGGCACCTGGGCACCTACAATGCCGTTGCCGCCATAGAAATTCGGGGAATACATGTGCATGGAGCCGCCCTTGCCTCGGGCACATCCGCTCTGTACGCCGGTCAGCTCGGCCAGGACACCCAGCGGGGAGACGCCCATCAGATAGGTCCAGCCGTGGACGCGATACGCCGATATAATATTATCGACATCGCGCATTGCGGCCTTCATGCCCACGGCGCACGCCTCCTGGCCGGAATACAAATGGCAGAAGCCTCGAATGATGCGCTCCTTGTACAGATTGCCGGCTGCTGTCTCGATGCGTCGTATCGTCTGCATCTGTGTGTAGTATTTGAGTGCCTCATCCTTGGTCAGCTTCACCGACGTCTCGGGTCCCTCGTCCAGGCGATGCAGCTTGAAGGGCTGCGGGGTAAAAGCAGAAAGAGTGTGAGAATGCTGGAGATACAAAAGGAGTCGACTCCCGTAGCGAACGTATATGGATTTTAATGAGTAATATTACCTTGGTTAATAAACTAATAAACGGAAACGAAATTTGAGATTCCCTCCCCAAATTCAGTTTTAACCTGTACACAAATTGTGCATAGAAACGGAGTGCATTCAGTAAAAGAAGAAATGATTTTAAAAAGTTCGGAAGTAGGGGAGTTTCTTTATCATGTCAAAGCTCTCGAAAATACTTTAGGTTTCCAAGCAAGCAAACTTTCTTTTCTTTTAGGGTGAAATTGTTTTTATTTTCGCAACGAGGGAATCATATTATTCTGTCTGTTTCCTTCTCTGATTTGCCCTGTAATCGATTTGCTCTTTATATTGTTAATTATGAGCTCAATCAAAAAAATATAACACTATTTTGACTCTATTAAGTTTTCTCGATTGTAAGTCGCAAAATCTATAATATTAAACGTAGAACGACTTAAATTTTATGTCACCCACAACTTTTAATGGTCTTATGATGAACTTTAAAAAAATATATATCGAGTTGATTTTGACGATTTCTATATAGAAATGAAATACTATATAGTATCAAGGTTTTGTACAATTTTCAGAAAACTAGACCTGCGCATAGTTAGCAATTCAGAGCTAATAGTTGTATAGCACAGATTTAAAAAATATGATTATAACCTTTTCGATTTGTTGTACATATTGCTTTGAATAATTTCTTTTCTTGACTAATATCCGACTTTTAGAATCTTGCCAAATTTGAATTCATTCAGCGCCAATTTCTAAGTGATTTGATTTTGAAATTTTTGGTGTAGATGAGTTGGTTAATTGGGAAAACCTAAAGATTGGCGCTTACGATATGTTTGCGGGAAGGGCATTAAATTAAAGATGTTATGCGGTAATATTTACAAAAATAACGACAACAGATCCAATTTAGCCAAAATTTAAGAAAATCAGAAAATAAATACAGATTTGCCGCTTTCGTTTTTTCTAGCATATGCTGGATTTGACGGGAAAAAAGCGTGTTGGGCAACACTGCCTAGCGTTGATGCTGATAAGCTGCGTGTTGTTAAATGCGTTGACCTTGAGGCTGGCAATTTGTTGCACAAATTATTCAAATGCAACGCTCTTGCTCTTTCACTCTCTCTCTCTCTCTCTCTCTCTCTCTGTCTCTTTCTTGCGTGACTCTCAATCAGGTCACACTGAAAAAGCGCACGAAGCAGCCACACACACACGCACACACACACACACATTATGTAATCGGCACTTTTCTTTTCGCAGGTTGGGAATGACGGCCCTGCGTGTGTGTGCGTGCGTGTGTGTGTATCAGGTATGTTTGTGTGTGTGTGTGTGTGTGTGCTTACCCGATTCACCTGAACCGTCGCCTCCGTTGCATAGTTGTTGCTCTTTGCGACTCCGGCCTGAGCTGCATTCTGGAATAAACCGAAAAAGGACGATGAATATTTGCGTCTGTTGGCCAAGTTAAGGCGATGTTGTTGCGATGTTATCCTGCTGCTGCTGCTGCTGCTGTTGCTGCTGCTGTTGTTGTTGCTGTTGCTGCTGCTGCTCCTGTTGGCAATGTTGTTATGATTGCTGCTGGCATGCTTGTATGTTGTGTGGTTGGTTTTCAGTGAGAGTGGCAATTGTCATTGTTTGTTAGTGGCGTTACGTACTTTTTGCAATTGCCTAACGACAATTGGCAGTTCGCTAACGCGTGACAATGTTCGCAACATTTTGACGGCTTTCGTTGTGGACTAATTGGTGGCTTCTCTTCTTCTCTCCTTCTTTCCTTCGCTCGTTCACCCGTTCGCCGTTCGCGTAACAGCTGCTGGCCTAGCGATGTTAACGATAATCGATATAGGTGTATCGATGTATCGAAGTTTGCCGATGTCTTTAGCACTTCGATGTATCGTTGATTTAAAATGGTGCTTTTTTAAATAATGTTGCATCGGCCCATTTATATTTTTGCTTATTTTCATTTCAGTCTTTTTTTGCGGGCGTTTTTATATTTATTAACTGTAATAAGCAGCTGTTTGCTATCGGAATGGCACTTTTTTGTATCGAAAATACTAGATTGTATCGAAATACTAGGCAGAAACACAGCCACACCTTCAGCATAATAGTCGCATCTTGAATTACGCGCCTTTTCTACCCACAGAGGTTTATGGCAAACGCGACAGCATAAACTATTTTGTGATGCATCAGTATCAATTGATGGATTAATTAATTAATTGGATTATTTAATTTTAATATTGTTATTTATTTGTATGTGTTTTTATTTATTTTCTATGTTTGTTTGAAAAAGAAAGAGCCAAGAAATCCCACATACCAACCTGCAGCTGTGGTGAGATCGACCGCTCTCTAAGCATAAGCCTCTAGGCAGCGCATAGCCGCTCTGCTCGCTCGCTCTTGCTGGCTCTCCAAGCATACCTCCTGCATTACAAGTAATGCAGCGGGTAGCCGCCTCACCTCCTAGGCAGCGCTTAGCCGTTCTCCTCTCTGCTCGCTCGCTCTTGCTGGCTCTCCAAGCATACCTCCTGCATTACAAGTAATGCAGCGGGTAGCCGCCTCATCTCCTAGGCAGCGCTAAGCCGTTCTCCTCTCTGCTCGCTCGCTCTTGCTGGCTCTCCAAGCATACCTCCTGCATTACAAGTAATGCAGCGGGTAGCCGGCTCACCTCCTAGGCAGCGCTTAGCCGTTCTCTCTGCTCGCTCGCTTGTGCTGGCTCTCCAAGCATACCTTCTGCATTACAAGTAATGCAGCGGGTAGTCGCCTCACCTCCTAGGCAGCGCTAAGCCGTTCTCCTCTCTGCTCGCTCGCTCTTGCTGGCTCTCCAAGCATACCTCCTGCATTACAAGTAATGCAGCGGATAGCCGGCTCACCTCCTAGGCAGCGCTTAGCCGTTCTCCTCTCTGCTCGCTCGCTCTTGCTGGCTCTCCAAGCATACCTCCTGCATTACAAGTAATGCAGCGGGTAACCGGCTCACCTCCTAGGCAGCGCTTAGCCGTTCTCTCTGCTCGCTCGCTTGTGCTGGCTCTCCAAGCAAACCTCTTGCATTACAAGTAATGCAGCGGGTAGCCGCCTCACCTCCTAGGCAGCGCTTAGCCGTTCTCCTCTCTGCTCGCTCGCTCTTGCTGGCTCTCAAAGCATATCCCCTGCATTACAAGTAATGCAGCGGGTAGCCGCCTCACCTCCTAGGCAGCGCTTAGCCGTTCTCCTCTCTGATCGCTCGCTCTTGCTGGCTCTCCAAGCATACCTTCTGCATTACAAGTAATGCAGCGGGTAGTCGCCTCACCTCCTAGGCAGCGCTAAGCCGTTCTCCTCTCTGCTCGCTCGCTCTTGCTGGCTCTCCAAGCATACCTCCTGCATTACAAGTAATGCAGCGGATAGCCGGCTCACCTCCTAGGCAGCGCTTAGCCGTTCTCCTCTCTGCTCGCTCGCTCTTGCTGGCTCTCTAAGCATACCTCCTGCATTACAAGTAATGCAGCGGGTAGCCGGCTCACCTCCTAGGCAGCGCTTAGCCGTTCTCTCTGCTCGCTCGCTTGTGCTGGCTCTCCAAGCATACCTCCTGCATTACAAGTAATGCAGCGGGTAGCCGGCTCACCTCCTAGGCAGCGCTTAGCCGTTCTCTCTGCTCGCTCGCTTGTGCTGGCTCTCAAAGCATATCTCCTGCATTACAAGTAATGCAGCGGGTAGCCGCCTCACCTCCTAGGCAGCGCTTAGCCGTTCTCCTCTCTGATCGCTCGCTCTTGCTGGCTCTCCAAGCATACCTTCTGCATTACAAGTAATGCAGCGGGTAGTCGCCTCACCTCCTAGGCAGCGCTAAGCCGTTCTCCTCTCTGCTCGCTCGCTCTTGCTGGCTCTCCAAGCATACCTCCTGCATTACAAGTAATGCAGGGGATAGCCGGCTCACCTCCTAGGCAGCGCTTAGCCGTTCTCCTCTCTGCTCGCTCGCTCTTGCTGGCTCTCCAAGCATACCTCCTGCATTACAAGTAATGCAGCGGGTAGCCGGCTCACCTCCTAGGCAGCGCTTAGCCGTTCTCTCTGCTCGCTCGCTTGTGCTGGCTCTCCAAGCAAACCTCTTGCATTACAAGTAATGCAGCGGGTAGCCGCCTCACCTCCTAGGCAGCGCTTAGCCGTTCTCCTCTCTGATCGCTCGCTCTTGCTGGCTCTCCAAGCATACCTTCTGCATTACAAGTAATGCAGCGGGTAGTCGCCTCACCTCCTAGGCAGTGCTTAGCCGTTCTCCTCTCTGCTCGCTCGCTCTTGCTGGCTATAAATACTGCTGCCGCAGTGTTGCTAATTACAGTGTAGTGTGTGCAGTCAAGTGGTTAAGACGTGTTAAGGGCGCCTGAGTGGAAAAAGTGCTTGTTATAACAAATATATATTATATTTTATATAATATAAAATGACAGGAGTTTGTGCAGATGGTCATGGTCAAAGCGGATAAGTTTCCTAATCAAGAATATATATAGTTTGTGGGGTCTGCAACGTCTCCTTCTGCCTGTTACATACATTCGCACAGGGTATATAAAATAAAATAAAGGGTACAGTCGGAACCGTCCAACTGATCTGATCCCCCCGTTTTGGTTTGTTTTAAATTAACTTAGTTCACCAGTTAAATCCTGTCAATTGACTTGGTATAGGAAAAAATTATTTGCTCTCAGCTCAGTTCACATTTTTCTATAGTACACGACACATTATTTTTCCGAGTTCAATTTATTTCAATTTATTTTTCTGAAAATGTTGAACATTAAGCTAAACACAATTATCGAATATGTAAGTATTGCATTAAACCAGTTTCCTGTTGTTTCTTTAACAAACTAATATAATATATTAAACCAATAATTTCGAATTCAAACAGAAATACCAAAAAATTAAATATATAAACAAAAAATTAAATAATCAATATAACTAGCATCGATAGTCATCCCTTGCCTTTGAACAATTGTCAAATTAAATAAACACAATAATTATAATATATTTTTATATATTTATTCATATATTTTTATTTTATTCAGGTCTGTAAAAATAGGCAAGCTGCTTTCCGACTGCGTCCCAACGAAATGAAAATAGTGCTGAATCATCAGTGAAGAGACTATCGAACGTTAGTAGTGATGCGATTAATCGATTATTCAGGTCACTATTTTGTACAGATAAACATAATAAAAATAAAATAAAGATCCGTCCGACTGATCTGCGCCGCCCATTTTGGTTTATTTTGAATGAACTTAGTTCACCAGTTGAAACCTGTCAGTCGACTTGGTATAGTTAAAAATGATTTGCTTTCAGCTCAGTTCACTTTTTGCTCTGGTATACGACGCTTCATTTTGGGAGTTCTTAAATTACTTTTCTAAAAATGTCTAAAATTTAAAAAACAAAAAAAACAAACAAAAAAACAAAAAAGTAACCGACAGTGGAAATATATTAACAGAAAGAGAAGTAAATATATATTTATAAGAAAAGTAGGCAATACAAAAGAATATTATTTTAAACATCATAAAATGTTGTCTATTTTTATATTTGTTTGAACACGTGATTCGCCTCCCTCTAGCGTTGGTTCCTAAAAGGCAGGATGTGGTCGACGCTATGCAATTAATATCAATTTGGTACTCAAAAGTCGGCTTGATCTTCTTATGGGATGCTCAGTCGTAAGCACTTTTAGGACATCTACCGAATCGACTATGGATATTGCACACCTGGACCAGACCCCGTTGAACCCGCAAATCCAAGAACACACATTTCCTTCTTCAAATTTCCTGTGTTTTCGATTTGGGTGTTCGTTGTGGTGATCAGTTTTCCAATCGGGACGGGCATGTTTCCGTTCCTTAGGCAGTTGAAGCAGTGATTGGTTAATTAATTAACCAATTGGTTAATTGCCTGAGATGCGGAAATATGCCCGTGTCGACTGAAAAATTGCTCACCACTACGAACACTTAAATCGAGAACTCTGGTGATTTAAAGAGGGGAAAGCGGGTTCTTTTAGGTTTGGGGTAGTAGCCATGGCCAATGGAAAAGAATATGGTATGTATGTATAAAATATGTCAAAGTTTAAATATTTAACTACAATATTCTGTATCGAAAAATTTCAGAAATTTTCCAAGATGCATTTAAAGACTTCTTCGTGTTCGGCGGTCGATCTACATACCAGGAGAGCGACGACCAAGATCTATTAAGAAAGCGGGCTAGGAAATTGTTTTATTATCTGTCTTGCATTTGAGTCAGGTGCATTATGATGAATCCTTGAAACTATAGTTTTCAAATGTAAATAAATATCAATATGAATTTTAATGCTATCGAATCAAATTATTGGATGAAAGAATGTTGGTAATGATGATAATTGGAAATACCCCTTAATTATCTCTCCTATCTATTGTATTATTATTTTCAATTATGTATTTTGATATTTAGTTGATATGAAAGGCTACAGTCGGACGTAACCGACAGCAGGAGACCTTTTAATTTGTGTAGATGTATTAACAAACAAAATTAGAGGCACACACACAAGGCTACGAGCTTATGAATAGCACACCAGAGTGCCAGAGTATACATATATATTCTCGATCAGGGCGACAAGCTGAGTCGATATAGACTGCCCATTTTCTCATCTTTCTATATAGACGCTGATATCTCAGAAACTTTAAGAGCTAGACCACCCTTTTTCAGAACATAAATATGCCACAAGCAAATCAATTTTGTTTTAAATATTCCTTCAAGTCCTTATCGATAAGAACCGCATAACAAGCGGAATAATAAATGTAAAAAGTTGTCAATATAAATATATATAGTACTATATGTACTATCTACCATTGTATTTATTTAGCCTGTAAAGCGCCTTCAAATCGGTTAATAAACACAGAAGATATTAAAGAAACAATATTGCAACAATACTGCGTGCCACAGACAAAAATTAAATATTGAATAATTCAATTGTTTATTAGCAGCTCACTTCTGGCACTTTTGGTATCGTTTCCAAAATTGCAAGGATTAATTTCTGTATTGGGTTCCAGTTCTGTTTTAGCTTCAAGACATACTTACAGTCGAAACCTGAATCGAACCATCGTTATTTATACAATATATATTTACTCGCATGTGCATATAGTTAAATAGTCAAAATTTATTAATATTATGCGATTATTACTGTTTTTTGGGTTGTGGAAAATAACGCAAAACTTGCAAATTTGTTATGCTATATTCTATTAGGGAATATACTATATTCTTAACTGTATACATACATATTATAGATACATTTCATTATTCTGTTGTTTTTGTAACGTTTCTCTTCATTTACATAAATCTAGTACCCTAGTATCTGCTGTACATATATCTATATCCTTTATAAACATGATTTATTTTTTCAGACTTACAAAATGGAGTTATTGGTGTAATCTGTAGACTAATCCGTTGGATCTTACTAATATTATTGAATTATTGCTGTTGCTGTTGTTAATGATAAACCAAAGAAACTCCCGTTATTAGAGGCAGTCGGCTATATATATATAAGTAGTACATACTGTAATGCGCATCGGTATATGTATATACATATAGTATAAGGCGTTAGGGAATCCCGAGGAACCGAAGGGTTTAACTTGTTACTTGTCAATGTTCTTTTCTTCTTCTGCTTCATTAAGGCAAATCGCACAAGTCTGGGGTAGCATATATGTATATGAATGTATATTTCTGTATATAACTGTAGCATATATTTATACGTCTGTGTGTATGTGTGTCTGTGTGTGTTGGGCCTACATCCCTTTATACATAAACTATTTCTATTTGTCCTGTTCCATATAAATAGATACAACTAGTATTATAATCCTTACACTCTCTTCGCAAGCTCCTAAAGCGCAGTCCATATCAACGGTTATATTGGCTATATAGGTATATATAGTATATATATAGTTTGATTTCGTATGTTTAAATTTGAATACAGCGGGTTTTTTATGTGAATACATAGAAAAATGTTAGACAAATTCAGTTTTAGCTGAAATCTTGTTTCCCTCTCCAACATATCGTTTGTATACACTGAGAGAAACAGTCAGTCTTAAATTGACCCTATTTGTGTTCCATGAAAACGTTAAATACATTAATAATGCGATTTGTTGATCATTTATAAACTTTCCTATCCTATTTTTACCTTTTATTTATTTAACTTTATGCTTAGTTTTGATTTGTATTTCAATTTTCCCTGTCGACTGGATTTAGTTGACATTAAATAAATAAATAAAATTATGTGAAACATACAAGTTAATGTCAAAATTTGATTTTCCCTTAAATAAAATTTAAATGTACAAATTATTTTAAACTTATTCGCTTTGTTGTCATACGTAAGTTTCATTACAAGTTTCTTGAATTAAGAATTAAACTCAATGAAAATCTAACTGTTTCTCTCGGTGTAGGCTACACTTTTAACAAATTTGTATCGCATATTACACAATTTTTGAAAAGGTATATACTATATGCAAGTATGGCATACAGAGTATCGTTATAAGTAAGCTATTTACAGGATAGGATCTTCATAGTTATTTGGATATATATGTATATAATACAACTTTGGGATACATAGGCGGAGGATACATGGTATAGGATATAGATAGAGCACAGAGGACTAGGCATGATCCGATTTGGGTCTGATAAATTAAAAATTAATTCATTGGTCCTACATTTAAACATAATTCCAGTTTATTTATTTCTATGGCAGCTCTAATAAATACTATATACATAGTTGACCGATACGCACAATTATGAGACTTAAATGGAATTTAAATTTATTATTTACGAAATATTAGTTTTAGGTTTTGTTTTATACAGCATTATTAAAAATATAAAAAAAAACCGAAATAAATATTGAAATCGATAGCGATAGCGATTGCAGCAGCTTTTATCGGATATAATTGCTGCTGTTATCGGATAATGATTGCTGCTGTTATCGGCAACGATTATAGCAATATTATATATCATTTTCAAATAAAATTGAAACTTATTAGTAGAAAACATATTTTTAGCCTATGAAAAATATATAAATTGCTAAAAATAAAATAAAATTCGAATAAGTTGAGGCCAAAAAAAGTATTCAAATAAATTATCGATGTCGATAACGGGTTTGAATTGCTAGCTAGAAAACATAAATGAGTATTTTAAAATGGAATTGTTCAAATATAGTATATCTGCAGCAATTGGACTGCGCTCTTGCCCCGATGCCTTTTCACTCACACTGCCTAGCTGTCTCGCTCTAAAGCACGCATGCCTGAGGTATTAATGTACTGAATAAACTGATGGCGCTCTCTCTCTCTCGCTCGCTGTCGCTATCTCTCTCTGTCGGTGCCTCTCAGAGCCGATACTCATAGTGGGCGGAACGCGAACGCCTCGCCCCCGAGTACCAGCGGTAGGGCACACGCTGCTGATGCAGCGCCAGACCCAGCCCCAAATTGGAGGCGCCTCCGATGTCCGCGCCCGGACTACGCGCCAACTGCAAGGTCAGCGCCAGACGCGCCTGCTAGGAGGACGAGGAGGCTGCCGATGCGGATGCCGATGCGGAGGGTGAGGGCGCGGAGGGCGATGGTGTGCTGGCGCTGGAGGCGTGGCGATGCCTTCGCTGCTGCTGCTGCTGCGTGAGGCGTCGGGTGTCCAGATAGGCGTCGGGACTGAAGCGCACCCGACTGTGCTGGGAGCCGATGGAGCCCTCCTTGGCGCTCAGATACGAGCTGTCGTCGCTGGTCAGCGAGTCGGGGGGCGTCGGATTTGTGGGCGTGCCCTGCTGGGAGCTAATGCTGCCGTTTAGCTGGCTGCTGTTGTACTTCTTCAGCGAGCTGCGCAGCTTGCTCTGGCTGCCGCCCAACAGCTGCGTCTGCTGTGGCAACTGCGCCTGCTGCTGCTGCGGCTGCTGCTGCTGCTGCTGCTGTTGCTGCTGCTGCTGCTGCTGCTGCTGCTGCAGCTGATAGCTGAGCGTGTGCTGCTCGAAGGGCAGGCTGACGGGACGCGCAAGGGGCGCCGCGTATTTGCACTTGGCCAGCGGACTGTGCAGCAGGCGATTGATGAGCTTCGGCGAGCCGACAGATGTGGCATACAGCTCCTGCTTGCTGAGCGTTGCGGCACCCCCTCCCGCTGCCCCGCCCCCTCCCCCTCCCGCACCAACATCGCAGTCATAGTCCACATTCAGATTGAGATTGTTGTAGTCGTAGAGCAGCTCCTCGTGCTCCAGCAGCACATTTGAGTTGTTCGACACGGTCGACGGCGTCCGGCGATGTCCGCCCGCGCTCACGCCCATTTGTGGCACACGGGGGGGCGGTGTACGGGTCTGCAGCGCCTGCACTGCCGCCGCTTGCGTCGCTTGCACCGTCGGCACCACCGTCGACGTGGGCGGCTCGTACTGCGGATAGTCGTAGTAGTCGGGCAGCCGATGGTTGTAGTCGTAGGAGTAATCCGGATACGATTTGCAGTCGCGCTCGTAGGCGAAATTCAATTCGGGACGATATGGAAAATAATTGGAACCTGCAGAAAGAGATGGCATTAGTAATGTTATCGACCGACTGTTTGACATGTTGATAATATTATCGGTTATTGACAAGATATTCTCTTCCAACATCGATCAAAAAAATCGATTGATCGAAATGAATATTTTGATAAATGTGGCATTGTCAATCAATATCGATTTTATTCCATAATCTATCAATATATCGTTATTTCAAAACCATCGATTTTTTGCAATATAATAATCAATAACTTTACGTTCCAACTATCGGATAATCGGATAGACCTACCAAAGTAACCGTTGCGATAGGCACCGCCATCGTTGGAGTAGCTGGGACCGTTCCGCAAGTAATCGGCCGGCGCATACAACGGCGGAGGCCCAATGCCCCCGCCCACCCGAAACTCCTCGAAGCCGTCGGTGGCATTGGTGGCATTGTTGCAACTGCTGCTGCTCAGCTTGCGTCGCGGCGACGGCGTCGCTGGCTGTGACCCCGCATACAGCACCGCCATCGGCAGCGCCTGTGGCACCTGAGGAGCCTGAGCAGCAGACCCTACCAAATGGTGCTGTTGCTGCTGCTGGTGCAGCTGATGTTGTGGCGTGCGTTGCACGGGCGTGTAGTAGGGCTGGCTGCCTCCCACACGTCGCTGCGCCACCGTCTGCGGTTTCGGTACTGCCATTGTGCCTGCCTCCAGCGGTGCAAAGCTGCAAGAAGAGAGAGGTGGTGAGAGAGAGAAAAACGACAGAAGGCCGTTGCTCTTGTGGCACTTTTTTATTTGCAATTGCTCTTTCTTATGAGATGTCCAAGTATTGGTGATTTTATTTGTGTGTATTGGTGCGTGCTCTGCCCATTAGCAGCGTTTGGGTCCCACTGCTCTGAACTAACGGACATTTCTGAAACGATCTTACGTGATGTTCATGCAACTAATTGTATCAAGAACATGAAACAGTATCAAATAAAACAATAAGCCAGAACGGAGCAGATCAGTCGGACGTTACCGACAACAGTTGAGCAGCCAGGATCATCTAACTGCATTCTAAATTTAGCTAATCTACCTCTTATATTGTAGTTTCCGGAACGTTCCGACGCGTTTATCTAACCGGACAGATATGACTAAATTGACACGATTCGTATTCCTGATCAAGAATAAATATACATTGTAAGATCTGACATATTTGCGCAAAGTTGTTATCTCTCATTATACCCATTTCATGGGTATAGAGTGTAAAAAGTTCTTTCGATTGTTTAATTTACCCGATTTCCGTTAGTAAAAATGTTAAGAGTTGGAAAATATATTTAAAATATAGGGTGCAGGGTACAGTCGGACGCATCCGACTGATCAGCTACATCTCTACTGGTTTCACACTCTTTGGTGGAACTTACCGCGTTGGATTCGCATGGATATTGTGTTGGCGACACGCGTTATCCGGTTGCGATTCGCTCTGTTCCGTGGATGGTAGCATTGTGTCCGGCAGTTGCAACTCCAGCTTGGGCTCCCTCTCCCTCTCTCGCTCCTGATCGTCGAGCGTGGCCTTGGGCGCCGCTCTCAGGGCGGGCAGCTCACTGAGCAGCGTGGGATGGACTGGGGACACGTTGGACATGCGGACATCGTAGCCGGCGGCGACACCAGCGAGCAGAGAGGCCATGTTGTAGAGCAGCAGTTCGATAACCGATAACTTTGGTTTGCGGGCCGCATCGCCGGCGTAGAGCGTGGGTAGGGGCACGTTGGTGGTGAAACGGCTGAGCAGATAGGGTGAGGGGGACATGATGGGCATGTTGAGGGGTCCGGAACGCCAGTCATCCTTGTTGTTGCCTTGATAGCCTGTTATCCGATATGGGGTTGACGGAACAGTGTTGAGCAACGTATATCCAATATACGTTATCCAATTTCCGGGAGAGGTATATTCGATATCCAGTTTCCAGGAATGGGCAGCGTGAACAGTTGACGAAACAGTGTTGAAAAACGTAAGAAATGGGGACAAATGGGGTTTGAGGAAAGGAAGACCGCAGGCAAATACCCTTACCAACACCAGGGTTTAGGGTAGTAGAGGGAACCAGTACGAACAGAACAAAATAAGATTAAGCTGTTGTTTGTTTCTTTTTAGTTTTGTTTTTATTTTTTTTGTTTATGGTCAGTTTTCGGTTGTGTATTCATGTTGTTTGAAATAATTACGTAACTCTCATCATATCGTTTGGTTTGTCTCTAATGGAAATACATATACAAAGTACATCGAGGGATACAAGAAACAAAACGCATAAAAATCATAGTAATAATATAATGAAAGTCAAGATGAACCAAGCTTAACTCTTGTTAATCGTAATACATAGTTTATTCTTTCACTTTCTCACATCTCATCACAGTTTTATCTTGTTATTTTGCTTCTGTGAAATACTATAAATTAAATAAACAAAATAAAATATAGAACAAATAAACCAATTGATTGTAAATAAAACTGTG
This sequence comes from Hypselothyrea guttata, assembly GCA_035045125.1. NCBI lineage: Eukaryota > Metazoa > Arthropoda > Insecta > Diptera > Drosophilidae > Hypselothyrea > Hypselothyrea guttata. Next base: position 3,071,422 of record JAWNNJ010000194.1, read on the forward strand.
CACACAATACCGAATTTTTGTTGTTGTTGAAATTAAATCAGGAAATTCTCAAAAAGACAGGGACAACATCTAATGTGAAGCATGTTGTGGACTAAGATTAAAGATCAACTAAGTTTCATGTTTTGTAAATGTGTTGCATGTATATAAATATGATATATATGGTTTTTTAGATATGTATAGTTAGCAAAAAACAAACAAAAAAAATTTAGGCATATATAATAATCATTATAAAATAATGTAAAAGTTTCACTTAAATGACAAAAACTATAAATACATGTATATTGCAGTGTTGCTTATGTTTAGGATTTCCTTGCTTATTTATTTGTATTTTTTTATAATTATTTTTTTATTGTTATTTGCAAACAATTTTTACGGATCTCCCGCTTTGCGCTCCTCTTCTGTGTAAGCAGTAATCGCTGATCAAATCATATTGTATTACATTCCATCGATATTTCACTGGTGGTTATCGTTATCGATACTATTGCTGACTGTACCTGAGTTAAAGCTTTCTATGTAGTATACGTATATTAAGATTCTTAAATTCTGTATCAAATTCTTCACAATTCCTCTTCATGCGCATTATTCAATACTCAAAGGTGCGTTTTCACAACATTTGCAGTTGAGTTTTCGATGATTTTCGTAGCGCCATAGTAGAGCTAGAGTGTATTTTTCAGATGTAGCTTTTCTTCTCTAGATTGTTTTCAACTCTTCGAGGAACATTCAAATGTTCTCGGGTTTTAGAGTTTCCTCTTTCCTTTACGCTTTTGAATCCGGCGCCAATCAATTAATTTCGAGAACTCACAAAACCAAATTACATGCAGGGTTGTCGATTTTTTGTGGTTTTGGAGTTTAAATATTGATTTTGGAAATATGGCTACAAGTTTTTTTTGTTTAACATTCGATCAGCAACATCAATTTAGTATACTCTCAACTCCTTTATACTGCATTCTTATGTGCTTTATGTTGTTCCCACTTTTTCTCTTCATTAGCTGCGGTAAATTTAAAGATTTATTGAAGGTATAGTAACCTTGTGGTGTATGTTGTGCATGAGAACAGTTACAGATTAGGAACAGTTTTCCCTTTTGGCAGTTCAATCAAGCTTTTTTGGCACTTAGAACATTTTCACTTCTGACTGTCTTAGCTGCAATGGTGTTATGTCAGCCTTGAGAACAGATTCATATTTGGGAACAGCTTAAATTTTGACTGTTTTAGCTTTCCTTACCAACTGCCATCAAGTTATTTCGCTTCTGACTGTTCGGCCATTGAGAACAGTTCAGATATGTGGAAACAATTTTTTTTCCAGTAGCAATACAGGTTTTCACCACAGTTGTTCTGCATATTCTTGCACTGAGAACAGTTTGGCTTTCAAAAGTTTTAGCTACATTTCAGTTGCTTTAGCACCGCCAACACTTTTTGTATCATGAATGGAAACACTTTTCGTAGTTTTAGCTGCACTGAGAACAGTTGTTACTGCTGGGAACAGCTGCACCTTTGTGAGGATATAATGCCATTATCGGAAGGATTTGCCGATTTATTGATAATGTGTGTTGTTCTGCTTGCTTACACAGAAAGGAGACTCGATGATGTTGTGGTTATTGTAATGATTCATAGAATGCGCCTTTCTATTATCAGTGTGCTAAAATAGCAAGACGTCTATATGGTTGTTGAATATATATATGGTTCAATATATATATATAGTGTGTGTGTGTGTGTGTGATGTGTCTTAGTCTATGTTGGTCTGAAGATAAAACAATGGGCTTGTTGTTGCGGGCCTTTGCTTGCTCAATCGATGGATCGGTGTGGCATGAAACAGCAACAATGAGAGCTTTAGCTATGGATGAGCATATGAGCGCCAAAACCACAATCACAGATACAAACACACACACACACACACACACACACACGCACACACTCGTCTCACACACAAAGTCTGCGATGCTCAGACGCGCTCCAACTGTTCACAGGATTGCGTCTGGGGTTTTTTGCATTTGCGCTTGGAGGCGCCTGTGGGGTCCAGAATCTTGCCCATGGTCACCTCGTAGGGATCGATGGCACCGAATTCGGCAATGCTGCCGCTGCCCCCGCCATTGCCCAGCTGCTGTTGCTCCGAGAGCTTCGTGTACTTCTTCTTGGAGCCGCGCGTGAACAGATTCATCAATGATCTGAACTTGATGCCGCTCGTTGAATGTTGCTGTTGTTGCTGCTGCTGTTGTTGCAACTGATCATGAGGCAGCATGGCTGCCACTTGGCTGTTGGTCGCAGCTTCAACGGATTTGGATTTGGGCAAATACTTGAGGCGCGGCTGTTTCTCTTTCTCCTTCGCCTTCTCCTTCTGCTTCTCCTTTTGTTTGTCCTTCTGTTTCTGTTGCTGCTTCGCCGCCTTCTGCTTCTGCTTGTGCTGACTTCGCTGCTGCTCCGCATAAAGCGACAGCTTCATTTTCACAACATCCGGATGGGGCTGAACGTCGAGCATGCGGCGACGTTGCATGATGTGTGCGGCATCGTCGTCATCGTTTTTGTTATCACTGCGTTCGTTATCGTTGTCGTTGTCGTTATCGTTATCGCTGGAACTGTAGTTGGTGGCAAAGCTAACGGATGCAATTGACGTTTGCTGCAGCAGCGACATATCCGTTGTGCCGGGAACAGTTGCAGCTGCTGCTGCTGTTCCCACTGCACTGTTCTCTGCCGCAAAGGTTACGGAACTTTTGCGCGATGTGCCACGCAGCTGTCCGGCCGTAGTCTCAATCGTGCAACTTGAATGCTCTGAGGAGCAGTGCGAATTCATGATACGTTCCTGTTCGTCCTCCTCACTCTCCTCAGGCTCCGGCTGAGCTCCGATTGCATCGTCATCGTCATCGTCATCGTCCTCTTCTTGCTCCTCCTCGTCCTCCTCGGCCTGCTGTGCGGCATTGTTTGGCTGCTGGCGAAAGAAGCAATGACGGGGAAACTGCGAACCGGACGCATTGCGCTGAAAGCGACTCTCAAACGGCTCCGGCTCCTCGGCATCCGCCGCATAATCGGACCCCGTCAGACGCGTGGCCGAGTTGTACATGGTGAGATCTCCGCTCGACTTGGAATTCACGCGCTCGCTGCTGGCCTGGATCTTTTTGACCACATCGCGATAGAAGGCACGATCGTAGGTGTTATTATCGGCACGCTCTGCCGCTCCGCTCAGCTGCGGCGAGATCAGAATTGTGGTGGTCGGCGTGGTTGCGATTCCCGATGTTGCTGTTGCTGCTGCTGACGACGACGATGACGATGGATTGAGGAACTGACTGTCCAGCGACAGTTTCTTACGTCCCACGGCTGGACTATTGCTCAGGCTGCCGCCCGTTGCCGTTGGTGTTGTGTTCGATTTGAGAAAGTGAAAGCAGCCGGTGGTCGGGGTCAGCGTTTCCTTCTCCGTCTCGAAGCTGTCGTCGAAGGGCAGATACTGCGCGTTATAGGGTGGGGCATTGTAGGGCAGATGGTCGAGACCGTAGTCCTGGCTACGTGCACGTCCATAAATGCTGCTGGCAGGTGTATGATTAGCTGTGTTCTTGTGCTGTTTGCCGTTCAGTCGGGGCGACATTACGTGATTATTGTGATTAGTCGGATGATAATGATGTGGATGATGATGATGGTTGTTATGATTGCCATTGTTGTTGCTGTTGCTGCTCTGGCCATTGACACTACTGTTATGATTATGATTATGGTTATGATTGTTATTATTGTTGTTGTTGTTGTTGTTGCTGATGTGGTTGTTGTTGTTGTTGTTGTTGTTGTTCGTGGTATGCAGTAAGTAGTATGGTATACCTGTGGCAACACCAGCACCCACCGCCCCAATGGCCGCCACACTGCCGCCCAGATACATGGGCGTTGTGGGCGTGGAGCCGCCTCCGTTTCCGACTCCGATTCCTATGCTAATGCTGCCCACATTCGAGCTGCCCAAGGTTGCACCATTCGGACTCTGACCCTGACCCTGGGTCGGATTTGCGCCATTCGCCAGCTGCTTCTTGTCCAGATTCGGGGCACTTTTGCTGAACGATGAGTGCGTGGAGCTGGGCGTGGGCCACTCGGGCTGTCCGCCCAGCTGGGGCGGCAGCAGCGAACGTTCGCGCTGATGCATCGTTGAGGGTCCCCAGGTCTTGTTCTTATGCCCATCGGTAACTGTGCTCAGTTCCCCCAAAATTAAAAACAGAACATACGAAAACGGAAACAGAAAGAAAAAAAGCACAACGCAAAATATAATTAAACCAAAGAAAATTAAATGTACAAATTCAATTCAATTCAAATCGAATCCAAACAAAAAAAAAACTGGTAGCAACTCGTATCAACGTGCGCTTTCTGACTTGGCTGCAAATAGTTGGATTTGTGTTTGACTTACGTGCCACAATCCGCAGTCCGGAGAGCGAGGGGGAACCAGGTGGCTCTACTTTATCGCAGACAGCAGTTATTGTATGCCGGAAACCCGTTGGCAGTGATATCTGCAGTGCTTTCTGCTTGGGCAAACAAACACAGTTATTAGATATAATATATTACACCGTAGGCTTTAAAAAGTGTCGCATCAATTCCGATTCCTCTCTTTCCTAACTTTGCTCTGATTGGGATTTTCTACACTAACTATCGTTAGCCGAACTCTCGCAGGCCCAACTCTCGCAACACTCTCGTTGGCCCAACTCTCACTAGTGGACCTCTTGCTGACCGAACTCACGCTGGCCGAACGCTCGCAGGCCGAACTCTCGTTAGAAAAATTCTCGTTAGCCGAACTCTCACTGGTCGACCTCTTGCTGTCCGAACTCTCGCAAATCTATCTCCTGCTGGCTCAACTATCGCTGGCCCAACTCTGAACTGCTCTGTACGAAAACTCCACAGTTTTGACATACTGTTAAACGTAGCAAAGACTACATATCGTTATATTTTAAAATAATGTACTACATTAAAACTAAAATGGATAGATAAATGGAATTTTGATAAATACTTTTCCTAGCGTGCACCTAAATATTTTTGTGAAAATTGTAGTGCAAAATGTATGATTAACCGCTAGGTACAAAAAAAAAACAATTTCTGTTCCTATATTGCTGTAAAATCTATGCTCGTTGATTAAATCGGTTTAGGCTTCTGGATGGATAAAACATGTAGCTAACAAAGTGATTTCCTTCAATCAATATGGAATAAGTTATTACTTCATTTCAGAGTCTGTGCTTTATACCTTTGCTTCAAAAAGATGCGACAGTTCTTAGTGCCCAAACATATAGCCAAAGCAGACGTTACCTTTTTGCTCTTTTTGGGCTTCCGTTTCGATGGCACCGGCTGCACCTGCTGCATGATCAGTTCACGTCCAAGAATGTTGATTTCGCGCTGCCGCAGCTGCTCCTCGAGCAGATGCAGCTTGTTGGCCTTCTCCACTTGCTTCTTCTGCATGAGCGCCAGTTGCTCCTCCTTGTTGCGCAGTTCCTAGGGCGGTACAGACAAAGAGAGCCGTGAGTTAAAGTGACGAGGGAGATGAGAAGAGTGCAAAAGAAACTGTAAGTCATGCAATTGCAATTATGGTTTGAACTACGGTTATAAATATTTTTGTTGCAGTTGCAGTCGATCGTCTGCTGTTGGCTAATAAAGTGGTAGTGCTGGAGGGGTAACGGGAGACAGGGGACAGGGGACAGGAGTTGAATTGATTAAAAAACAGATGAAACAGACAAAACCAAATCAAATCAAGTCAAATGAAATCAAACTCAAAGCAGACACAAAACTCGTATCAAAGTGGCCAATGACCAAAATAAAACCCAAACGAAATCGAGCACAAAAATAAGATAAAACCATTTTTGGCAGTTGACGCGCTTACCTCTTCGATGGTTTGGAAACGCTAACATGGGTTTTCAGGTTGGATAACAAATGTATATAGTATGGATATAAAGAGATGGACAGCAAAGTTTTCGATAGCGACAAAAAAAAAAAAAAACAAACAAACAATAAGAGAAATCATTAGACAATGTCTCAATCGATATAGAAATAGAAACTGAGGGATCCAACAGACATATACATGTATATATCATTGCTAAGCTATATACACACAGATATTATCGCTCCAGATGCTCTATATTTCTTTATACCTTTTCTTTTTCGCGCAAATCGTGCAGCACCTCGGCAATCTCCTTCTTCCACAGCTCCTGCAGCTGATGAAACGATTCCTGCGGCGTCAACGTAAACAGCGAGCAGGCGCTGCTCTCCAGCTGCTCGATAATCTTCTTGAAATCGGGACGCCTATGCGGATCTCCTTCCCAGCAGCCTGCGAAGTGAACGGATTAGGTTATTACTACAATACATAAATCCACTTGACAAGCAATTGCAAATAAAAATCATGCCCTGGCAGCAGATGGTCTAACTATTTTGATAAAAATACGCTCTTTAGCGTCCTCTATAAACATGTTATATTTTACCTAATTTTTGCAATGGATGGTTCTGATTACAAAATTCGGTGGTAGGGACAAACCGATATGGTCGGCCAATGGGTCTTTTACAGGCCTACGTGAGGGAAGGCATAAGCCCCTCAACCGTTGTAACCCAACCTGACCTATTTGTTGCGATTATTGTTGTTGATTAGGTGCAGAAATTGGTTTAATCCGTTTTATAGTGGTTCTAACTGAACGATAAAACTATAATTCTACGGTTATGTCGCAAAAAAACAAAAAACGGAAAAAGTATTTTGAAACTCCCACTCTGCTTTAAACTAGAAACATCGCTTTTTCGGATAGGGGAATTGTCCGAAATCGGGTTTTCCGACCACGATTTGCCAGATTGGGTTTTTGGCAAAGGTAACCGGATTACCTTTAAAATTAAACTTTTTTTCGCGATGCATTTTTAAAATAAACACAAAAGACATATCACTTGATCGACAATGTTTTCATTAACCCGCCCATTTAAGCTGTTTGGGAAAAGTCTCCACAAAGCGTGAGATCTGATCCATAACAATTTATGGAGCCGGTATTGATATATCGTTACTAGACTAGGACAATTGATCACTTTAGAGCTGCTTCAACTTCCACCGACTTTCCACTTCATCTATTTGTAATTTGAGGCATGATTTCTGTTTGCAATTAGTTTGCCAGTTCGACTTGATTTACATACTCTTCATGAGAGCTCCCCAGGTTTCGGGGCAGGTTTTTGGTATGGGCAACGTGAGCGTGTTGACGGCAACGCCGTAGGCCACGGAGAGGGGATCGAAACCCTTGTAGGGCGTCTCGCCCGTTATGAGCTCCCAGAGCAGCACACCATAGCTCCAGACATCGGAGGATCTGCAAAGAGAAAGAGAAAAAGTCGTCAGTCAAGGGATTGAGAATTGATTCGAATTGATTCAAATTGAGGCCTCAACTCACTTGGAGTACATGCTGCGGCTGATGACCTCGGGCGGCATCCAGGCGTAGGTGCCGGCGGCGCTCATGCATTGCGTGTTGTACATCTCGCGTGCCAGGCCAAAGTCGGTGATTTTGAGCGTTTTGTGGTGGAGCTGATTGCCCTCGATGGCCTCGTAGATGAGCACATTGGATGACTTTAGGTCACGATGGATGATCGACAGCGGCGCCTCGCTATGCAGATAGTACATGCCACGTGCTATCTGGATGGCCCAATCGACCAGCACATCGGGCGGTATCTTGCCAGCGAGTATGCGATTCAGGCTGCCACCTCGGGCGTACTCCATCACCAGGCAGAGTTTCGTTTTGAGGCAGACGCCGCGTAGGGCAGCAATATTCTCATGCTTCAGTGGCCAAAAGAGTTTCGCCTCCTGGAGCACATTGTCACGCATGCGCTGCATGTCGTCGTCGCCGGTCTGATGGGCGATCTTGATGGCCACCTCCTCGGCATCGTAGTAGCCGCGGTGCACCTTGCAGAAGCCCCCCGAGCCGATCACCTCCTTGATGTCCAGCTCCTTGTATTCGATCTCATGCGGCAGCTCCATGGGATCGGCATCGGTAACGAAATTGCGTGGAAACACGCCCACCTGTGAATTGTAACATGGTTGGATGAGATTAGATCGAAGTAAATCCTCTTCAAAGTAGAGGTGGTAAAAAATGATCGATATTTGGATGGATTTAAGGGCCAATATCGATATTCCCTTCGATATATCGATATCGTTCGTTTTTTAAAATCAGCACATATTGTATTGCCAAGTAAAAGCAGTGCAAAACAATTGATATCACGGAGAAATGGTTAGACGGACAAACTAAGTTTATCGTATGAACTATTTTAAAGTTCGATATTATCTTCAATACATCGATATTTTGAAATATCGAAGGGTACGACGGTACGACAAATAAGCAGTACGACGGACAATCGGTTCCACGGACAAACTAAGTTTATCGTATTAACTATTATAAAGTTTAAAATAATCGTCGATATGTCGATATTTTGAAATATCGAAGAGTCGATATATCGGACAAACGGTTCGACGGACAACAAATCCGACGGACAAACTAGGTTTATCGTACAAATTAATATGAAGCTCGATATAATTGTCGCTATATTGATATTTTGAAATATAGAAGGGTCGATATATCGATATTGCCAATATTGAAATGTCACCAGTCCTAGTTGAAGCCTACCTTGTCGCCAATCTTGCCCGTCCACCAGCCCACATCGCCGGACACTTCGCTGTCCGTGGAGAGCACAACGACAATCTGGCCACGACGCAGCGTCAGCTCATCTTCGCCCTGGGCATCGTAGTCGTACAGTGCTGTCCAGAAGTTGCTGTCCCCCGCCTCATCGAGCAGTCCATTCGCCGCGGCCTCCTCTGCGCTGACATGCACCTGGGTGTCCACATGCTGCTCCTCGCTAATAGGGAGCATGGTTGCCGCTAAACTGAAGCTGGTTTCCGTCCTTGGGTCTCGGCCAGCATCCAGAGCTCAAACATCGACGTGCAGGGCAAGTGCAGGAAGCTGCCATTAAAGCCAGTCTTTAGATCAGTAGGGAGGGAGCAGATCAGTCGGACGCGCCCGACTGTTGAACACCCTGAAGGGCAATATTTTACTTTTCTGTCTGTACTTTTTCAGCAGAGGTATATATGGTGGAGTATACACATTCGGAGTACCAATCATCTATACTAAATATTACGCAAGTTAGACGGTTTTCATCGATTTCCCCAATATTGTTCCTCTAGTAGTACGTTACCGACAGTAGAAAACTCTGTAACCCATTCAATAACCACTGCAAAGTAATTTATTATATTACTTAATTTTATTTATTTGAATAATTACTGGAAAGCAATTTAATTCATTTTGTCGCTCAAACAAAGAACATACCCCCCTCTGCCTAGTTGACAAAACTGTCTGTTACATATCTGCGCATTTTCTGTTTCATGTCTGTTAATCATATTTCAATTCGCGACGTCGATAAAGAATGCTATTGGCTGGGTACATGTCGAATTACAGTGACTTTTATTGTGTTTAGCGTGGGAAGGAGGGAGGTATCAAAATTCTATAACAAACTTGATCTGCTTGCTGCTCAGGAGAACCTAAGCTCCTATCCTATTATTATTATTATTATTATTGAATAGTTATAGCGGAATTACAAACTACGCTTAACGCGAGGGTTTTTAAAGCTACATATATCTACAGGGGCTCTAAGCTTAAGAGTTACGGAGGCGTGGCATCTAACATTTGCAATAAACTTGATCGGCGTTCATACGGACGGACGTACCGATATGGCTATAACGATCCAGATCGATCCAGACCTTACGCACTAGCCTAGTAGACCCCTTTGTACTTTTTTGAGGTACAGGGTATGATGACAATATCAAATGATCACTCCCCCGCCCCCTTGCCAAGCCCACTTACCCAAATATCGTGTGTTGCACAGATTTCGCTCCTTATGCTGTTGCCACTTGCAACTCGACGCGTGCCCCGCCCCCTCGCCCACCCCCTCGGCCGCACGAGCGCACAATAGAAAAACAATCAGAAAGACAACACCAACACACGCACACACACACGCACGGGCAGGTTGGCACCAACAGGCACACACACACACACACGCGGGCAGGCAAACACACACACACACACACACACACGCACAGAGCGCGTTATTACAGTTAGTTATTTATTTGGTTTTTGCTCAGTGTGCGGTATCAGCTCTGTGTTGACTTTAGAATGATTAAACCAGTTGGTATCAGCTGCATATGCATTTCTCTTGATATTTCTATTATTTTATTATCTTTTTTCCTATTGTTTTTTCTCTCGTTGCTGCTGTGTGTGTTTCTTGTGTGTGCGCGTGTGTGTGTGTATATATTTGTGTGCGCGTATGTGTGTCTTTTTGTCTCTGTTGTTCGCTGCGTTTGCGTTTTTTGTCACGTCGCTGGCGCGTTTGCCCGGCGTTTAGCTTAATTTTCGTTTTTTTAGCTCTTCTCTGCACCGTTATATGTCTATGTTTCTTAAAACATATAAAAAACTTAAGTTGAGAAAAACTTGGCAGCAAGACGTATCGACGGCCGACTGTCGACCGATAACTGTGGAGGTCGCTCGATATACCGACTCTTAGCAAAAATATACCACAATAAATACCAGCGCTGCGGCATGTGTGCGCAAATTTGCGTTATGTTAACGCAATTTAGCGCAAGTTGCTTACAGCAAGGCTAACAGTAGCGCTGCCAATTTAGCTAGTTGTAAATTCTATATATGCTTAACATAATTCTATTCAAAATAGATATTTTCATTTAACGCACTATGTTTTATTTTATTTAAATTATTTATTTATTTGTTTCAATTCATTTTATTTGTTCAAGTTTGTTTATTTTAGATATTTTCAAATTTCTTTCCGACAATTTCCGGCAACACTGGCTAACAGCGCCATAGATTTTTAGCTGTCTGGTCAATTTTGAACATTTTGAAAACAATTTCAGTTTTGATTTCAGTTAAATTTATGCCAAAGTAATAACACGTAGACCTAGAGTATATTGAAATGTATTGTTTAGTTTATACTTTTTACGTTTTTTCAAGAAGTATTAGCATCAATTAATTAAAATGAGCATACTTTTAGTTATAAGAATAATCAGTCGGATAAGAAACGAAGATATGCCACAGACAATTTGCTGCACTCCGCAGAGGGAGGGTCTGCCTTATATATACGCTTAGCTTTGTGAGCATATCCCTCTGATTTGTTTGAAAGTAGTACATACATATACAAAGTAAAGGGTCTCTTACTGGCGGTTACTTCCGACTGTAGCCTTCCGTGTGATCTACCCCGTCCGAATTTATTTAATGTTTGAATTAATACATATCAAGGAATTTCCTATTACCATCATTACCAATATTCTCTCATCCAGTTAATTGATTAGATAGCATTCAAATTAATATTGACATTTATATACATTTAAAAAAAATTCTGATTCTCATACTGCAAACTGTTTGATAAACTGTTCATCCTTGGTGGTTCCTATTTTGTACGTAAATATTTACGTACAAAAAAGGAACCACCAAGGATGACCAGTTCATCAAACAGTTTGCCACTCTGTTTGATTTTTTTATACAAATGTATATAATAATTAAAATATACTCGGGCGGCAGATAATCCTGGTATGTAGATCGATCGCCGAAAACGAAGAAGTCTTCAAATGCCTCTAGGAAAATTGCTGCAATTTTTCGGTACAGAATAATGTTGTTAAATATTTGAGCTTTGACATATTTTATACATACATACCATATTCTTTTCCATTGGCCATGGCTACTACTCCAAACCTAAGAGAACCCGCATTCCCCTCTTTAAATCACCAGTGTTCTCGATTTTAGTGTTCGTAGTGCTGATCAATTTTTCAGTCGACACGGGCATATTTCCGCATCTCAGGCAATTAACCAATTGGTTAATTAATTAACCAATCACTGCTTCAACTGCCTTCTTCTGCTTCTTCAACTGCTTCTTGGATTTACGGGTTCATCGGGGTCTGGTCCAGGTGTGTAATATCCATAGTCGAATCGGTAGACATCCTAAAAGTGCTTACGATTGAGCATCCCATAGGCAGCGATGGAACAGAACTTTTCGCTCAACGATTATGAAGATCAAGCCGACTTTTGAGTACCAAATTGATATTAATTGCATAGCGTCGACCACATCCTGCCTTTTAGGAACCAACGCTAGGGGGAGGCGAATCAAGTGTTAAAACAAATATGAAAATAGACAAAATTTTATGATGTTTAAAATAATGTTCTTTTGTACTGCCTACTATATCTTATAAAAAAATATTTACTTCTCTTTCTTTTAATATATTTCCACTGTCCGTTACTTATTTTGTTTTTTTGTTTTTTTTTTATGAAATTTTAGACATTTTCAGAAAAGTAAATTAAAAACTCCCAAAAATGAAGCGTCGTATACCAGAGCAAAAAGTGAACTGAGCTGAAAGCAAATCATTTTTAACTATACTAAGTCGACTGACAGGTTTCAACTGGTGAACTAAGTTCATTCAAAATAAACCAGAATGGGCGGCGCAGATCAGTCGGACGGATCTGACTGTACCCTTTATTTTATTTTTATTATGTTTATCTGTACAAAATAGTGACCTGAATAATCGATTAATCGCATCACTACTAACGTTCGATAGTCTCTTCACTGATGATTCAGCACTATTTTCATTTCGTTGGGACGCAGTCGGAAAGCAGCTTGCCTATTTTTACAGACCTGAATAAAATAAAAATATATGAATAAATATATAAAAATATATTATAATTATTGTGTTTATTTAATTTGACAATTGTTCAAAGGCAAGGGATGACTATCGAAGCTAGTTATATTGATTATTTAATTTTTTGTTTATATATTTAATTTTTTGGTATTTCTGTTTGAGTTCGAAATTCATCGTTTAATATATTATATTAGTTTGTTAAAGAAACAACAGGCAACTGGTTTAATGCAATACTTACATATTCGATAATTGTGTTTAGCTTAATGTTCAACATTTTCAGAAAAATAAATTGAAATAAATTGAACTCGGAAAAATAATTTGTCGTGTACTATAGAAAAATGTGAACTGAGCTGAGAGCAAATAATTTTTTCCTATACCAAGTCAATTGACAGGATTCAACTGGTGAACTAAGTTAATTTAAAACAAACCAAAACGGGGGGATCAGATCAGTTGGACGGATCCGACTGTACCCTTTATTTTATTTTATATACCTTGTGCGAATGTATGTAACAGGCACAAGGAGACGTTGCAGACCCCACAAACTATATATATTCTTGATTAGGAAACTCATCCGCCTTGTCGACAGAATTGTCTAGACCATGATCATCTGCACAAACTTCTGTCACTTCATATTATAATAAATATTATACATATTTGTTATAACTAGCACTCTTGCCACTCAGGCGCCCTTAAAACGTTTTAACCACTTGACTGCACACACTACACTGTGATTAGCAACACTGCGGCAGCAGTATTTGTAGTGCTCGCTGTCTTGGTCAGTTTCCGCTAAAAAACCCAACACCTACTAATCCGATTCTGAGGGAGCGCTCTCATAGCTCTATCCCACCCATGGTTTCTTTGTAGGCGAGGCGGCTACCCGCTGCATTACTTGTAATGCAGGGGGTATGCTTGGAGAGCCAGCAAGAGCGAGCGAGCAGAAAGGAGAACGGCTAAGCGCTGCCTAGGAGGTGAGGCGGCTACCCGCTGCATTACTTGTAATGCAGGAGGTATGCTTGGAGAGCCAGCATGAGCGAGCGCGCAGAGAGTAGAACGGCTAAACGCTGCATAGGAGGTGAGGCGGCTACTCGCTGCCTTACTTGTAATGGAGGAGGTATGCTTGGACAGCCAGCACGAGCGAGCGAGCAGAGAGGAGAACGGCTAAGCGCTGCCTAGGAGGTGAGGCGGCTACCCGCTTCATTACTTGTAATGCAGGAGGTATGCTTGGAGAGCCAGCATGAGCGAGCGAGCAGAGAGGAGAACGGCTAAGCGCTGCCTAAGAGGTGAGGCGGCTACCCGCTGCATTACTTGTAATGCAGGAGGTATGCTTGGAGAGCCAGCATGAGCGAGCGCGCATAGAGGGGAACGGCTAAGCGCTGCCTAGGAGGTGAGGCGGCTACCCGCTGCATTACTTGTAATGCAGGAGGTATGCTTGGAGAGCCAGCACGAGCGAGCGAGCAGAGAGGAGAACGGCTAAGCGCTGCCTACGTGTAGAATACCCTTTATTTTGAATACGTTTCTTATGTTTTTATGTGTGCCAGCAATATTGCGTAGTGTATAGTATATTTCCTGTGTTTATTAATCGATTTCAATGCGCTTTTGAGGATAGTTAAATATAATAGAAGAGAGTATATACTTCGAATAATAACCTTCTATGTTCAATATTACGCTTGTTATTCAACGTGTACTAAAGTATTAGCTGTTTGTTTTTATCTTTTCAGGTAATTAGTATATGGTTTAAGATTATAGAAAAATTTAGCTGCGATACTTCTATGAAACGGTTCACTTGCTATACTTAAAAACATGTTCTCCTACTTACTTATTTCGCGCTTCTTAGCTTTTTTCTGACTTTTTTTTTCCTTTGCCGTTGCCGCCAAAAATAGTTTTTGTTTTCTCGCAAGAAAATTGGCAACACTGCTGCGTACGCCGCACGCGCGTTCTCTTGTTCGCACTCTTTCTCCCGCCGTTTCTCTCCGTGGCGCGCTTTGCTCTCCGGTTGTAGACTTACCCGTAATTCGGGTGGTCCAGTAGGCCGTCGGCATTGGCATTAGCATCCTCGGCTGCTGCTGCAGCCCATAAACCAGATAACAGACAAAACAGCTGAGAGATAGAGAGGCAGAGAGAGAGAGAGAGAGACAGAGAGAGAGTGACGGAGAGAGAGACCGAGACAGAGACCAAGAACGAAGCTGATACTGATGCTGAATCAGAAACAGAATCTGAATCAGAAACAGAAACGGAGCCAGCGCCAATGCACGGGCAACGGCAACGGCTGCTGCTCGCAATACGTCGGAATATTCGGCAAATACGGCAACTACGGCAACTGCGGCTAAATACGGCAACGCTCAGTTCCGTTCCGTTCAGTTTCGCGCAAGATTTCAACAAAAATTGTAGCATACTTTGCGGCGGTGTGCGCAGGGCGCAAAGCAAAAGGCAAAATCCAACAAGAAATAGCATAAGCATAAGCAAAAGCAAAAGAAAATAAAAAAAAGCAACAACAACAAAAATATATATATGTATAAAAATAAAGCATCCCAATCGGAATCCGACACAGCGCAACGGAAACGGAAACTTCTTGTCTCAGTTGCTGCTGCTGCTATTTAAATAATAATTGTCAGCCGCTTTTTACGCGAAATCTATATATATATATATATATATCAATATAGCTGCTTATCTATATATATATATATATAGCTAAACGTGCAGATATATTTAAATATTTTTTTAGCGTTTCGCAGCATTATTTTTTTAAACCGCTTTGCGCTACACAAAAAAGGCAGTCTAAAATATATAATAATTCCCACGAAATTTGCAACGGTTTTTTGTTTGCGTATGTGTGTGTGGGTGTGTGTGTGTGTATGTGAGTGTGCGTGAGAGTGTGTGTGAGAGTGTGTGTTAAGCGCGTTGCCGTCGCCGTCGCCACAGCCGCCATTCGACTTTTTTCCCGTTACGTGTGTGTGTGTGTGTGTGAGTGTGTGTGCGCGCGTGTGCGTGTGTGTAACAATTTCATCTTTTATTTTATTTTTTTTTTGGTTCTCGGCACTCGCCTTAATCCTGCTCGCCTGCCAAACAAAAGGCTAGAAAGCGAGGCTAATGAAAGCAGGAGAGAAATCAAATGAAATGGAAATCAAATGGCATAAATAATACTAAATGCTGCAAAATACATAAATAGTATAACGACAAAACCAAACAAAATCAATACAAATAAAATATAGAAATAATGCAAAAATAATCAGCTAATGTGAGCATAAATCAAGACTTATTCCGCAACTCTACGCACAACATAGAGAATATTCTTAGTAATAGCGCTTAAAGCCTTAAGGCCCCCAGCCCTCAGCCTCCAGTCTCCCGTCTCCAGCCTCTCTAGTCTCTAAGTCGATGCTAAAAAGAAGCCAAACACCAACTACAACAACAACGCAACAAAACGCACAAAACCTACTACTTAACTAATATTATTAACTAATTAGCATAAGGATTCCAAGGCCTACGCGACAACTGCAGCATTAAACATGTAATTAATACTTTAATGCCAATACTTTGCTAAATACAATTAATAATATTTACTGTTTTTATTTAATAATTGCAATATACCTCAGAGTAATGGGTATACGCTATTTTTTTTTAATTTAATTATATTTAATTATTTTTATATTTTATGATAATATTTACTGCTTTTATCATATATTTCTATTTATATTTGGTATTTATATTTATTAAGCATATTGAGTGTTTTTATTTATTAGTTGTGTTTATGTTTTGTATGTACTTTTAATAATTATTTTTACTATTTTTACTACATATTTCCATCTATATATTTAATATATATATTTACTAAGAATACTGACCGTTTTTATTTATTAGTTGTATTTTTTTTTTATATTTTAATTTGATAATTATATTGACTATTTTTCAACATTTATTTGTGTTTATATTTTATAATAATATTCACTGTTTTTAATGTTTGCTAATAATATCTATTTTTCAATATTTGTACAATGAATTTGTATTATTTTTTTAATATTTTTTTATATTTATGTTTAAAATTTATATTGAACATTTAAAACGAGTATTTTTATTGAACATTTACATATATAGAATATTTATGTTTATTGAATATTTGATATTTATATTTTTATTTGAAAATATATATTTAATATTTATATTGAACATTTATTCAGAATATTTGAATTGCATTTTTATATTGATTATTTGTAATAAATATAAATATTTAAATCATTTAATAACTGTATTTAATATTTATATTTGATAGCTATTAAGAATATTAATATATAATACATAGGTAAATTTTAAATACAAATATATAATTCATATTTAAATTTACTATATTTTCTAATTATGCGGCGTCTGCTTTTACTATGCACTTTCTTTTATTTTTGTTACCTTGACACTATAAAATGCAAAAATATAACAGCAGCAGCATCACCAATACACACACACACACACACACACACACGCACAGAAGGCCTTGTGTGTGTATGTGTGTGTAAATTCACACACAAAGCTGTTGCCTGGCCTATAAAATGGCTGCCCTAACAGCAGCGACGTCGGCGTCGGCGTTGACGCTGGCAGCGTGGTAAGCAGCGCGCAAGAAGTTGAGGTTATGTCTGCGCCGCAAAATGTGCTTTAGCTACCTCCCTGCTCCCTGCCCCCTGTCTACCCCCGCTGCCCTTGCCATGAGTTTTGTCGCTGCTTTTGGTGCTGCTGCTTTTGATGCTGCTGCTTAGCCCACAACTTTAGTGTTGGGCGTGCCAGCATGCGAAATATGTGAGTGAGCATGTATGTGTGTGTGTGTGTGTGTGTGTGTGTGTGTGCTGCAGCATTGCTATATGTGTGTCTGTCCGTACATGTGGTTGTGTGTGCGTTAGTTCAGCTTTGGCTCTGTCCTTCGCTGCTTTTGGGTCTCCATAAATGACCTAGCCCTATTTTTGGGCATTCAGCTCTGCCCGCTGAGAGTCAAATGCTCAACTGTTTCAGTTGACTGCGCAGCGGCAGCGACGCCGACAGCGACGCCAGCTGCGAATTTTTCTCTTCGGCTAATTGTATTGCCTTTTGCGTATTACAAACATTTGACGTTACGTGACAAACGTACAACAAAATATAAAAATTATTTACAAAAACGTAAACTTTTTAAAATCAACAAATTAGTTTTTATATACCGCTTACGCATAAATAAAAAAAAAACTAAAAATGTCATCCTTGGGAATTTCAAGAAAAGACAAAAGTTTGCACTGGCGTTACGGGACCAAAAAAAAAAAAAACAGCAAAGTTCATCAACATAAGGTAAAGGCTCTTTGAACTTCAGAGTCTAAGTCATTGTTAGCCATTTTCAGCAATTTCGTAGTGGCAAGCGACAGTAATTAACTGGTGAACTTAGTCGTTGAACGTTGTTTAAGTGAGATTTTCCAAAATATAATTTTAATTTTAATTTAATTTTTAATTTTAGATATATTCAGAAAAATAAATTGAACGTCGGAGAAATGAAACTGAGCTGAAAGCAAATCAGTATTTTCCTATATGTCAATTGACAGTTTTCAACTGGTGCACTAAGTTTATTAAAAAGTAAGAAGAATAATATAGAAATTTGGTTGCCGGGTATTATGTTCTTGGTTGCCTCCGAAAGGATTAAGTAGAAATTTTAACAATTAAAACCAAAGACTGCAAATAATAATTATGAGCTTACGAGATATTTTTATTCAATTTTAAAATTTTTATTTTTAATAATAAAATCAACACGTAATTAAAAGTTATAGATGAATTTTTATTTAAAAATTGAAATACAATAATTATTTTTGATTTTGATTATTTAAATTAATTTTAATAATTTAAAATGATTTGTTTAAAAAAATAAAAAATGATGCTTATATCTTAATTTTTTAATAAAAACTATAATCGTTACGGTGCCTGATCAAAAAAATCTTAACATTTATTACGTTGTTCTACAAGTGTAAATAACTTGGAAGAGGAATATTGATTAAGCCGTTAGTTCTTGTTGTTGATTTTAGCGTTTAAAAAAATATGACCCCTGAAGTATGCAACAAAAATATGCATTCTGCGTTGTTATTCCAAAATCAAAATTTATTTGTGCGCAAAAAAAGAATTTTATATTTTGGATAGCTAACAAATGTGCAAAAGAGTAGTAGTTCCTTTGTATAAACTTAGAGTTTAAATTATTTATTTAAAACAAAAATACAAACAGATAAAAACAAAAAGTGTTGCAATGACTGCCCTGCAGGCACTCGAGACCTATGACCCAAGTCAATTGAGACAATTATGTGGCACACTTCAAGAGCCAAACAGTCAAATGCACAGACAGCCAGGTAGACAGATGGAGAGGCCGAAGGATAGACGGATAGAACAGACGGACGGACGGACAGACGGACAGATAGACGGGCGGTTGGACAGAGAAGCCATAGTTAAATCGAAGCGAGTTCGAGCATCTTGAAGTGCAATTGACAACTTAAGGCCACATTCAAAGTTTTATTTCAGTTTTATACATATACACATACATATTTGTGTTTTGTTCTTGCTTTAGCTTTAGCCTTTTCTCTGCCTTTAAATTTACCTGATATTTAAATAAAATGCAAATTTAATATGCATAAAAATAACGTAACTTAACTATCTTCTGTGTTTATTAACCGATTTCGGGAAAGATAAATATAATTTAAGAGAGTATAGATTCTGGATACCCATTTTCAATAATCAATATTATCAATTTTTAAACTTACATACGAACTAATATACTATGTACAATTTTTCTATATTTTCAGCTATCTCAATTGCCTGAAAAAAAAACAACAAAACGTCAGTTAAAATGCGTCGACAGAAGCATTAAATTGCTTTGAAAACGGAATGAATTGTCGTGAGTGTGTGTGTAAGCGTTGATCGAAAATGTTAACAACAGTCGAGAGGGCAACTGTAACGGTAAAGCAAACAGCAGCAGTAACAGTAACAGTAACGGTAACGGTAACGGTAGCCAGTTGATTGCCCTTGTCACTGGTTAAAGGCGAAAAGGCCAAAGCCAAAGCCAAAGCCAAAGGCAAAGGCAACGCCAATTGGCCAAGGCAATAACCGGCTAAAACGGTTCACACCAGGGCCAACGCGCGATGCAAGCGAACAGCAGCCGATCCACGTTAAGCGCACAATCCTCGGGCACACCGTCGGCCTCAACGATATCCTCGTCGCAGGGCAAGGTGAGTGCCAGCTTCATACACTGAGCGAAAAACAGGGCTCTATTAACTTGGCTACGAGTAATCTTACACCCGGAGAAAAAACGTAGTAAATTTAACTATTCCGTATTTGAATTAAACATTTATGGATATAAAAGGCAACCAAATACGCAAATTGTTAGCCTAACATTGATCTTAGTCAAATGGATTTAAATATGAAAATATTCATTTCGACTACACCAATAGTCGGTTTGACTATAAATACTATTTGGTGATATTGAGGATAAGCATCACGACCTTTTTCATCTAAACATCACTGGGTTGTGGGTTCAATTTCTGTCCCGTGCACGATTTAAAAAAATAATTATACTATATGAAAATATAAGGACAGGGCAGATCAGTTGGACGAAAGGCTACAGTCGGACATAGCCGACAGTAGGAGATCCTTAACATTAATTATTACTAAACTTAAGTAAACTTAAGTCTCGAATAGGGTGTCTCTAACTCTTATAGTTGCTGAGATCTAGGTGTTGATACAGACGGATAGGCAGACGGACATGGTTATATCAACTTGGCTTGTTGTCCTGAACAAGCATATATATACTTTGTGAGAAAGAAATTTATATATTTCAATTTGTGGTATTTCCTATTTTTAATTTCGCATGAATTTTTCTCCGATATGCATAGTTTCAAAACATAATTCTTGATTTGTTGCTCTCTGTGCACGCTGTTCTCACAATCACTGTCGCAATCATTACACTTCTCACACACTGATGGATTGATGCACTGATGCTGATGATGACGATGACGATGACGATAATGTTAATATAGCCGCCCTTTGTCCAGTTGGCATTATGACAATGGCTTCGCTTGCAGGAACCACAAAAAAAAAACAAAAACAAAAAAAAAAGAATTCTGAAAACAAAGGAAAATACAAGAAAAACTCTGTTAGCATGCTATAGTCGAGTGCGTAGATGCCAAAAACTAGCGATAAGTACTTGGCATAAACTAAAAGTATTTTAGTAATTAGTTAAATAAAGGTAAAAACTGCACAAAACAGTTGAAAAAATATTTATTTGAAACGATTATTATTTATTTAGAATTGTTTTTAAGACCATGTACTTATTGAAAAGCAGAATTGTTCTCTGACCAATTTATTACCGTAGTTAATAAATCATACACGAATCTGTTCCAATTTATATTAATTTCTACTCAAAATACAAAAATAAATGTTCTCGGTTAGGATTTTTTGACTTCACGGGTACGAAAAATTCTTTATTTAATCCGTTATTTTCTTGATTTTTATTTTCTTTTGAAATTTAAAGGCGCATTTTATATTTTAAGAATGGAAAATATGAAGAACGAAGCGTAATCTACAACGAAGAGGCATTAATTTATGGGATTATTTTTTTAAGATCGACCCCGTATTCTTTTTTTCTGAGTGTACCACATCGACCTGTAAAAAGTGCTGACGGATTTACTGGTGAATATACAAAATCCAATCATAAATTTAAAGAAACAATAGCTTGATTGCAAAGTGCATGTACCGTAGTTTCTCCTCTGGAGTTAGGGTGCATTATACAAAAGTAGCGTAGAACTGGCCGCCTCATTATGTGCGCCCATTGACAGCCCGACAAATGGCAGCCAAGGCAGCAACAAAGGCGCTGATGTACTTCAATTCAATGCCCACACGCTCCGCAAGGAGCTGGCCCAAAAGGACCAAAGCTGCCATCCCGCTCCTGCATCGGTTTTGGTTTTTTTTTTATAGTATACCCTGTACTCATGAAATGGGCAAAAACAGGGTTAATAACTTTGTGCGAATGTATGTAACAGGCAGATTGAGGCGTGGCAGACCCCATCAAGTATATATATTCTTAATCAGGCATATATATTCCTGATAAAGCAGACATTTTTGGTATTTAAGTGAGTGTATGTCATACGCAGATTGAGCTTATCTCCCCCTTTGCGCCCTAATCGATTAAAAACTATTCAAAGCCAGTTATCTATCGTAATAGTGAACATAGAAAGTTGTTATTCGGAATATATACTCCCTACAGTCCTATTTATCTATGCTGCGAAGGCCAACAAAATCGGTTATAAAACACCGAAGCTATTAATGAAACAATATTGCATAATTAAGTAAGGTAGAGATAGAAAGTAAGAAGTAGCATTGTTGCTACGCTATGTACATATATTTTATAAACATTTTTAAATCATATTTCAGGCTATTCTGCGCTCGGGCGCGTCCGACTGATCGGCTCCGCACTTACTGGGTTTTTTATGTTGTGCTCTAGGTCCCTAAGTGCCTCGGGCCTTGTCCGTATGGGTTGCCCTTAGTTCCTCCAATACCCCAATCCACACAACCAATCACAGTTTGCTTTATGTATGGCTCTGTGTCTATGCCTGTGTCTATCTCTATGTGTGTGTGAGTGTGTTTCTGTGTGTGTGTGGGTGTGTGTGTGTGTGTGCGAATCCTTTTTCAAATGTCCTTTGTGTATTCGAGCTATGTAGCGACTCCTCTCAATTATGCAAGCGTTAGCGATAGTCCCAAAAGCACTTTGGACTCCATGTACGATTAATTCGCATTGCGAATTCCGCATTTTGTCTTTCTTGGCTCGGTTTGCTTTCATTGCTTTTAGCCAATCCATAAACTAACACCAAATCTAGTCGTCCACCCTAATTAGCCAATCTCTAATCGTAGCGCCATCTGCTGAATTTTAATGTTCCATTCGCATCGTGTTCTGAATTCGATTTATACATAGATAATTACATATATCAATACGGCATACATACATTTTCACAAATTATGCATTGGAAATGTTGAACAGTTTTTTTTAGTTTAAGCTTAGATTTATTTAAATTTGTTACTCAGAATATTAATATACAAGAATTTTAATCCTATTTTATTAATTGAGGTTGTAACCTCGAAGATATACAAATTATATAATATTTTTATTTTATTTTAATAGAATGAAACGAATTTAAAATTTGTTTCATATTGGTCAAAGAATAAAGTAAGCCAATATAATGAGAATATCTTTTATAATCATTATAAATTTTATAATAATATTACAATACTAAAAAATTTACAAACAAACTCTTTTAATTAAATTTAATTAATTGCTGACAAATAACACTTGTTTTAATTCAAATAAAAACCTCAGTTGCCCAGCCCACAACATTGTAATCAAGAATATAATTCAATTATTAATATAATTCAAATAAATAAAAAAATTAAATCAAATTTAAACATTTTTAATTTTATTATATTCTATGCTCTCATTAGTGGAGTTTGTTAAGATTTTCAATTATTAAATATGTTTAAAGTAAATTCACCAATTAGCGCTGCGAGAGCTTTTAATTAGGATATCTGCGAAAAGTTTTTACCTTTCTGCTACAATTATTTTGAGCTCATTAAAATTATTTTGGAAAAATAATTGCTAACGGTAATTCTGTGTTTTGGCTGCCGAGTTTCCGATAGAGTTTATGCTGAATTTTAATTAACAAACTCATGGCAAAATAGTAGAAGAAAGAAATGATTGCATAAACGCAGTGAATGGATTTCCAAAGAAATGCAAATCAATGATAACTCCAGCTCTCATTCACGTTGCAATTACTGAGCTGAACAACCGCTAGATACCCTCTAAGCACGTTAGATAAGTAGAATTTTAATACAAGCCAGCACAGAGTACTTTTAGGTCGGGCAAGCGTGTCGACAGCAGACAGATAAACCTCTAAGCCAGTTCTCCAAGCTAGGGAATTGCATTTAAGTGCATTTAAAAGGAATTGATAATCCAATAAAATCTCTGAGACAATCGAGTAATGCATCCATGCAAACCTAAATTCCAAGAATCTGCTGGATGTCACGTAGGACTTTAACTAATTTCGAGGCTATATTAAATAGCATTGTATCTACTATAGCCATCAATAAACTAAATACTTCATTAATTTCAAAAAAACAAAAAAAAAAAACAGATTTTGTAGGTGTTATATAAATATATCAATAACTAGAGTTTGACAGAAATATACGCGCACCTTTGCTATTGCTTTTCAAAATCATTCTTCTTACTTTTTAATCAACTTAGTTCACCGGTTGAAAACTGTCGCTTAACTTAGTATAGGAAAATACTGATTGGCTTTCAGCTCAGTTCACGTTTTGTTCTCGTATACTTCGTTCCATTTCTCCTAGTTTTCAATTTATTTTTTCTGAAAACATCTAAAATTAAAAGGTAAATTAAAATTCAAAATATATTTTAGAAAATCTGATTTTAACAACGTTCAACGACTTAGTTTACCAGTCTATTACTGTCGCTTGCTGAAAATGGCCAAAAATGACTTGGACTCTGTAGTCGAATTTATTCGCAAGTTCAAGGAACCTTTACCTTATGAAAAAATTGCAGCCCAATTCAGTAATCTAAATGATGGAGCTACTTCCAATTCCGGAATCCAAGGAAACTTGGATGCGATGCTGCAATCCGCCGTGGAGAGCGGAGAATTGCTGACATGCAACAACTATTTCTACTCTCCGAAATTGGCCGATGATTTGATGGCAGATGGCGCCTTGGATTCAACCCAAAGTTTGGATGCACATAGCAATATTTCTTTCACAAGCGTGGAATCTGAGGAAGAAATGCCGAAACAAGAAGCTGAAGGAAAGGGTTTTCCCTATTTGATAAATTATTGGTTTAACATTTTTGACAAAATTAAGTTTGGAGGGCATAAAATATTAAAATATCTAGTTTCAAGTTTGGACAATCGTAAAAATTAAAAATGTATAAAATTGTTTTGATGAATTTATTTTGATTTTCTTTTTTTCTGCGGAGATTCGAAGTATAAAAATCAATTCAAAGAAAATTGAAAAGTAGTATGCAGGATATTCTACTGTCAGTTTGACAGGATTCATTAGAATTTTTAAGTTGATACGCGTTTTATAAAATGCTGGCTAATATTAAGTTTAATATCTTTGGGTCTGATTCTGCACAGATTCGGAGCAAATAATTATTTATTTGGTATTTGGCGGATTCAAAAGCAGAATTAGGCAGAAACTCAGCCAAGAATTCACATGTTAAACATATGTACATTGATTGAGGCAAACATTTCAAATGGCGAATAATTAAGATCCAAACCAATTGCCAAATCATTTATTACAATCTTACGCACACATTCGAGTCCTTCATTCTACAAGTATTTGTGGTTGCTAGGAAACGAGCTTAATTTTTGATGGAGAATCAGTTAAAGCCGAATTAACCGAAATTATTTACTCATGTGTATTGTTCTCATTGTCGTGCTCCTCAGCGCAGAGATATGTAGTCTCTATCTGTGCGAAAATCTAACCACAAACAACACAGATGGGGATGAGAGAAGGAGCGAGAAGCGGAGAGAAGGGGGAGAAAGGGGGAGTTGAATTTCTACTTTTGCTAATTGCAAAATTTAGTTATTGTCTGCCACAGCGCCTGCGGTTACGGTATAATAATTTTCAGCACAACTATTTTAACCAACAACTACATCGACGACTACCAAACAATTTGTGAAATTCGTTTATGCGAAATCTGTCCAATAAACGACAACGAGCTACAAACAGCATAATTTACATACACTCACAGAAAATACTATACTATACTCCAAAAGTTTAAGCAAGCTCGCATCTTTCTGAATAATTTCTTCACTAGGTTCTTCCTCTTCTTCTCACTATATAAAACTCCTCCAACATAACTGCAAACGATTTCAATAAATAATATATTCTATATAATTACTATACATATTTGGATATACAATATATACATAGATGTTGCATTCGTAATATTTTTCTGTACAAATAATCGATTTAAATATTACAAAAGTTAATAAGCACCAATGTATTTTATGAAATCAATGGATTATAAAATAAATACCAAATAGTAAAAACTATATTAAACTTTTTGCCGAATTGTTCCTAGATTTTGTGGATTTATAACTCATAATGTTGTTTTTTTAAATTGCTCTCTGATAGACGACTCAGACTCTTCAGATTTACAGTTTTCTTAAAATATCATCATAGGGATCTAAATCTCCGCATTTCGTTTACAAGCATTGCATCTACGGAGGAAATGCCGAAACAGGAAGGAGACGAAAAGGGTTAAAAATCCAAAGCTGGTTTTGGCATATAGTATTGTTTAGTCATTTTCTCTATTTGATAAATTATTGATTTAACATTTTCGACAAAATTTAGTTTGGAGGGCATAAAATATTAAAATTTCTAGTTTCAAGTTTGGGCAATCTTAAAAATTAAAAATGTTTGATATGTTTCGATGAAATTATTTTTGATTCAAGAATGTGTTTTTATTTAAATCAGTTTTAACTTTCAGCGAAGATTGAAAGCTACTATTTTTTTTTTGTTTTTCTTAAACATATAAATCATTCAGTAAATTCACTTTAGCGCTGTCTCGCTCGCACGTTAGATGCAGCACGGCCTGGAGTTAGTGTGCTATCTCACTCGCACACTGCTTTTGCTTTCCATTTGCATTCAAGTTTCACGCGTTTGCATTGCGTTTTGTTGCTATCGCTTTTAATTAAACATGGCTATCTGTTTTTGTGTGTGTGTGTGTGTGTGTGTGAGTGACACACACTTAGCACAGACACACGCACAGATTTGTGCTCTCTTGGCACACACACACACCACACATACATACACACACACACACACACTTAGACGCCTTGGCAGAGCGAGAGAAAGAAGAGCAAGCATGGAGACGCACTATTGAGTGAAAGCAGCAGCAAGCATGTGTGTGCGCTTGTGTGTGTGTGTGTGTGTGTGTGCCTGCATGTGTGTGTGTTTGAGGGGGGGATGCCAACTGAAGGGCACTGCCAAGTGCTAGGCTGACTGTCAGGCGAGGGAGGAGGGACTGCCTTTGGCCTTGCTCGTCAGTTGAGTGTGTATGTGTGTGTGAGTGTGTGTGTGTGTGTGAGCGTGTGAATAAGTCATAAAAAGCCAGTAAAAATCTAAGTTTGTCATTACATATTGTCATCAGCAGAGGAGCATCCACCAGTGCTGCCAATTGGTTTTAAAAGTTGCTGAAATTGAAAAAAAACAACAAAAAAAACAGATAGCGAGCATCAATATTTTCCTCGATAACTTTTGTGCTTATTAATCGATTTCAATGCGCTTTTTACAATAGATGAAGATAATGCTATAGAGTATATTTTCTAGATAACTAGCTTCCATGTTCAATATTACGCTTGTTTTTCAGTTTTTAACGATTATAACATAAAGGGGGCGTGGCAACGAAGATTTGAAATAAACTTGATCTGCGCATGGTATACATATGTCTATATTCCGAAAATGGCGGCTCTAGCTCGTATAGTTTTCGAGATCTCAACGTTTATCCAGACAGACGAACTGGACTAAATCGTTGCCCTGATCAAGAATAAATATTCTTTGTGGGGCCTACCACGCCTTCTTTTGGATGTTGTCAAAATAAATAAACAATAAAAACTTATACTCGAATATTGTAAAATCTAGGAAAAACCGAGATAAAATGTATTTATTTTTAGAAGTCAAAATTCCTTTTTTCCGTTCTCCAAATTTTATTAACAAATGTTTTTTAGAAATTATGCAAATTTGACGGGAAAAAAGCGAACTTGGCAACACAGGTGGCAACAACACCTACAATAACAGCTGCTCACAAAGAGAAAGAGGGGCAGACAGAAATAGAGAGAGAGAGAGAGAGAGAGGGAGAGGGAGACAAAAGCACAGCTCTTAAACGGCTGCAGCAAAAGAGAAAAATATAAATAAAAGTAGGCAACGCTTTTTGTTTCATCGACATCTGAAGGCTGTTGGCGAGGGGCGCAGAGGGCGGGGCGCACAAAATGCGAAAAGTGAAGCAAAGCAAAAGAATGCAAAGCCAAAGCAAACGAACAAAAAATGAACATGTCGAAGAAGCAGGCCAGGCAGGCAGCAGCTGCTCGCATTATGCCAGAAAACTAGGGAGCTTCAGAGTGTAGGAGCAGAGGGATGGTTGGTGAGGGGAGGTAAGGGGGTGCTGTGGTTAAGAGAGTACCAGAGCTTTTGTGTGCGCATCTTCCCCATCCCCTTTACTCCCTCCTCTCTACGACGCATCTCAGCTGTTTTTGCTCAAATGCAAATTGCATTCTGTTGCCAAAATCTTGTGTTTTTGCAGTTTAAAAAAAACTAAAACAAAAACCATAAATTTGCGCATTGTGTTTACGCTTCAAAATGTGCCAAATACAGGCGGACATTTATATTAAAGGCTATTTAAATTATTTTTATCAAGCCTACATAAAAATTATTCAGTAAAGCAAAGAATTAGGGGAACCTACATATTTTAAACGGAGTTCCCAGGGGTGGCGTAGGGAATCAGTGTCACAATCGCATTCATCTCAAACATTACATTAATCATACAATACATGTATAAGAAATACCTCTCATTTATTAATGTATCATTTAACGCTATTTATACAACGAAATATAAACATTTGTATATAATGAAAACAATTATATATAGTAACACCATGGTATGAGTTACTACTCAAAGTAACAGTAAACAATACAAAAATAATAAACAAAATAAACAAAAGTTATTACATCTGAGTCTATATCGACTCAGCTCGTCGTACTGATCAAGAATATATATATTTTGTGAGGTCTGTACGCCATCTTCTGCCTACTACACACATTTCCCATTTGCACTGACTTGATAAATTCTTTTGTATTTTTGGAGGGTTTAATTAAACATTTAGAAATTTACTGGATTTTTTTATATGCCAAAAATTTAAACTCTGACTGTTTCCTTTATCGGTTTGCAAAATAAATGGGCTAATAGATGTCTCAGATTATTCAGATTCACAGCTAGGGTTGTGGCTTTTCCAAAAATTTATTCTCCTTACTTTTTAATCAACTTAGTTCACCAGGTAAAAAACTGTCGCTTGACTTAGTATAGGAAAATACTGATTTGCTTTCAGCTCGGTTCACATTTAGTTTTCGTATACTTCGTTCCATTTCTCCTAGTTTTCAATTTATTTTTTCTGAAAACATCTAAAATTAAAATTAATAATATATTTTAGAAATCTGACTTAAACAACGTTCAACGACTTAGTTCACCAGTCTATTACTGTCGCTTGCCACTACGAAATTGCTCAAAAAATGGCCAACAATGACTTGGACTCTGTAGTCGAATTTATTCGCAAGTTCAAGGAACCTTTACCTTATAAGAAAATTGCAGCCCAATTCAGTAATCTAATTGATGGAGCTACTTCCAATTCCGGAATCCAAGGAAACTTGGATGCGATGCTGCAATCCGCCGTGCAGAGCGTAGTGTTGCTTCAATGCAACAATCATTTTTACTCTCCGAAATTGGCCGATGATTTGATGGCAGATGGCGCCTTGGATTCAACCCACAGTTTGGATGCACTTAGCAATTTGGATGAGTTCAGCGATATTTCGTTTACAAGCATTGAATCTACGGAGGAAATGCCGAAACAAGAAGGAGACGAAAAGGGTTAAAAATCCTACAAAGCTACCTAAGAATCTGGCATACAGTATTGTTTAGTCATTTTCCCTATTTGATAAATTATTGGTTTAACATTTTCGACAAAATTTAATTTAGAAGTCATAAAATTTTAAAATTTCTTGTTTCAAGTTTGGGCAATCTTAAAAATTAAAAGTGTATAATATTGTTTCGATTAATTTATTTTTGATTTTCTTCTTAAATAAGTTTTAACTTTCTGCGGAGGTTCAAAGCCGAGATCTATGTGTTCATATAGGCGGACAGACAGACAGACATGGCTAAATCGACTCAGCTCGTCACCCTGATCAAGAATATATATATTTGTGGGGTCTGCCACGCCTCCTTCTGCCTGTTACATACATTCTGACAAAGTTAATAACCCTGTATTTCCCGTGTTTCAATGGGTGCAGGGTATAAAAGAAAGAATACAATAAAATAAAACTAAATTATATTGCAGCTGCTGTAAGACAAATTGAAGACATGTTGTGCTAGAAAGAGAGGGGGAGGACCAGAATGTGAGAGGGAGAGCGAGAGCGAGAATGTATGCACGTATGTGTCAAAGTGTAAATTACGCCTGAGGCGCCTTATGACACCGTGCGCACTCTGCCATTCGGCACGCCCCCTGCGTCCCGCCAGTCACACGCCCCTCGCCCACTTGTCAAAACTTTGCAACTATTGCCATGAAATACGAAAAGTTTTTCGCTGCTGCTGCTGCTGCTGCTGCTGCTGCTGCCCTGGCCCCATTGTTGTTGTTGCTGTAGTTTACAGCAAGCGTAGGAACATTTGCTTCATTAAGTGAAGTCCCTACTTTTGTGCGTGTGTGTGTGTGTGCCTTGGTGTGTGTGTGTATGTGTGTGTGTGCTTTTAATTCACAAAACACAGCGGCATAACGCAGCCGAAGACTATGACGTCGACGCCGGCAGCGACGCACGTGCCTCTGCCTCCACACACACAATGCGCATGTGTCGATTGGCAGCGCGACGGAACGGCCTAAAAAAAACTCTACACAAAGAGGCGCAGCAGCAGTGGCAACAACAACAACACCAACAACACCAACAACAACAACAACAACAAACAATTAACTAACAGCTGGGCAGCAACCACAATTACAACAACAGCAGCAACATTTGAAAAGTTTGCTTTTCATTTCTTTATATTTTTGCTATTTTGGCGATTTTTTGCTGTGCCCTGTACCCATAAAATGGTCGAAATTAGGGTTGATAACTTTTATATATATACACATACTATATACACATGTATATATATATATTCGATCTAGAATTTTCCGTACGACCCTCACGCTTATCTCACAGCAACATAAAATCATACCGCAGCTAGGTTTATACCATAAACAGATCAACTTTATTTCAAATGTTGGCTGTCACGCCTCATTCACGCCCTAAGCGTAAGAAATCGAATAACAAGAGTAATATAAAACGTAAAAGTTTGGTATGCAAAATACGTAACCTCCACCATTATATTTATCTATTCTGAATAGCGCATTAAAATCGGCTCATAAACACAATAGTTATTAAAGAAACAATATTGCATGGTTTGTCGCGCTCGCCCTATGATTGAAATTAATCTACTATATTGATGCGCGGCTTTACAAAAAGTAAACTTAGCTGCAATTAAATCAGAATTCTCCTATATTGACAAATGACAGTTATGATTTTTAAAAGTTCTTATAAAAATGGTGTTACTATACGCTATACTCTGGGATTTTCCTAATCCGTGCAGCAAATGCTGAAACATTTTCTTAATTTAATTTATCTTTTACTTTGAAGTAATTTTTTTTTTTATATTTTAAGAATTTAGCAAATGCTGAAACATTTTCCTAATTTAATTTATCTTTTACTTTGAAGTACTTTTTTTTATATTTTAAAAATTTACAATTCGAAATATTTTTATAATACATTTTATTTAATTTCATTCTTAGTTTTAAATTGTAAATTGTAAATTGTTAATGCAGGGTATTCCACTGTCGGTTGCATCCGACTGTGGCATTTCTAAATTTACTTTTTTGTTGTTGAAAAAGTCTACACTGCATTAGGCTGGCAGATGGCAGCAAAGTCTACAAACAGCAGCCGCCAGCCGGCTTAGCTCAGCCTCACTCTCCCACTGGCACACTTACACACACACACACACACACACACGCACACACACGCACTCGGTGCTGCTCTCTCACTCGCCATGGCTCTCTTTTGCCTAGACATTTGTCTGATTAGCCAGCGCGCTGTCACCAGCGACGGCGACAACGACGGCGACGGCCATGTATGAATGCTTTTTGTAAGCACGTGTAAGTGTATGTGTGTGTGTGTGTGTGTGCATCATTTAAAACAATATCCAGAGATTTGTTTCGCCATTTATATGTTCAAATATGACAAGTCAAGTGTTTTCTGTTATTGCTCTTGTTGTCCTCCCTGCATGTCTGTGTGTATGTCAAGTGAGATTAGCAGCCAAGCTCACAGCCTCATCTGCTTGGCCGCATTCCAGATGCTCTTTCTGCTGCTCTTTAAAATAAATATACGAGTGTACGCCTTGGATGTTCCATTTCATATTCGATATCTCATCTACAGCATGCATAAGAACTCTAGCTTGCTTAAATTCTACGATCCCAAAAAGTAGGCAACATTTTTTGTAAAGAAAAATGGGTTTACAAATTATTATAAATAAATTATAAAAACTAAAGTAAATAAATTAAAATGAAAATGTACTTGTAGAAGCTAAATAAACTAGCATTAAAAAAATCCAATTAAAAAAATTAATATATTTAAGTACAATTAATACTTAGCTTACCAAATATAAACCAAATAATTTAAATTAATTCAATTTAATTCAATACATTAACTTAAAAAAATTCAAATAAATAATAAAAATGGTTGTACACTTATATAAATAATTTAAAATATATGCAAATTTGAAGTTTTCTTCAGTTTAATATAAAATTAAAAAGTTTTTAATAAAAACCCATATACTATATAGAAAATTAAATAGGTAAAGTTGATTTTTCGAAAGAGTAGAGTACCCTGTATCCTCTATTAAAAACCTAATTTAAATTGACTCAGCTCGCCTGATAGTGAATTTATATAGTTGGTGGCGTCTACCACTCCTCCTTTAGCCCGTTACCTGCATTTGCACAAAGGTATTAACCCTGTTTTACCCCATTCAGGGTATAAATATTGAAATTAAAAGCAATAGTTCAAAGCTCTGAATTCATTTTTTACACCTTTATTGAATTTGTAAAGTGTAAGAAATCGTTATTGTTTATGCTACTCTCTATGCTTCTATTTATTTCATGATACGTGGTCCGAAATGACATCAAATGGTGCACTACATGGCGATAGTTTTAGAATTTTATTATTTCTTCTAACACGATTAATTGTCTTGACTATCCATCGATTCGTAATCCGTCGATTGGTCATCATCACCATCTGGTTGAGTTTCAACGGCATCATTGGTATTTTTATTCTTGAAGAGATTTGCATCGTCTTCCACATTCTTACTGCGTTTTTCAGGTTTCATAGCTCGCAACAACTTCAAAGCTCTCAGTGAGTTCTCGATTTCTTCTAACTTTTTCAATAGGTGAGATATCTCTTGGCAATAAAATATAATGTGCTCCTTCTGACTGCTATTCATTGTAACAGCTCTACTCACTTCGCTTATCCTTGCTAATGCACTAGGCTCAACGAATCTGTGAAGTTAACAAAATTCTGCAATATTTCAACACGAGTTTTTATGTCTAATATATGTATGTGTTGTTGCTAGTGAAATACTGGAGTCTAATGTAGTGCTCAATTTTTAAAGTGTCGTTTACGATTTGCTACGGTTGCTGGGATATAAAAAAAGGAAAACAAAGTAAATATATATATTGTCCGTTACATATCTTCGCTGCGATTTGCTGGGGGAGCGAAAGAGAAATCAAAAATCTAAAACAAACTCGATCTGCTTAATAAATAGGAGAACCTAAATACCAAAAATGGTTTCACTAGCACTTGTACTTTGCGAGATCCAAGTGTTTTTACAGAAGGACGAAAGGTGAGATGGACATGGCTAGATCGTGTCAGCTTGTTGTCCCGATCAATAATATATAGACATTGTACATTTTTAAAGTATAGGGTCTAAATACAGTCGGAAGTAACCGACAGTGGGAGACGCACGCATGACGGAAACATTCCATTTCCCACATTCATTTAACATTCGCACTAATTTAATATAACCCTTTGTACTTTTTCGAAGTACTGGGTCTAAAAATAGGCAAGGACAGATGGAAATCATAGCGAATTCTTTGAAATGCGAGTCGATGCTATTGTTTAAGCAGAAAAATAATGCAGAAAAGCTGTGCACAATATGCACAAACTTTATTTCATCGTTGCAATTCAGCTTGTTGATTTCGCCCAATGAATTTAAGAATGCAATTAATTGAGGTTACGAGCATGGAACATTGCAAATAAAAAAATAAAAAAATATAGTGCAGTTTGTTCCTTTGGGTGCATAGCTGAATGGCAAGGGAATGCATTTAACAAGCCACAAATATTTGTTATTAAATGTATGCATTTATGGAATGTTTGCGCATTTAATCGAGTGCCAGTTTTACTCCGCATTTAATGTTTGTTGGGAAGCTTTATGCTAAAACCACAGCCACGCCCACTTCCCTTTGAAGGAAGCTATTCAGCATCAGAATGAACGCATTAATTTTTATTTCATTTTGTATTTTGTTGTTGCTTTTGTCGCTTTTGGCGTTTGGTGCTTATTACCAAGTTTATGCGTTGATTGCATTCTTGCATGAAATTTTCGAATGCATGAAATGCAACTGAGACGCTTACATGAAATCTAAATATCAGAGTTACAGACGGACAAATGAACTTATGATTTATGTATATTTATTACAAGTGAACTGGTCGACAAGCTATAAATTTATAGCTAGATCATATAGGTTGAATCTATAGGCACCTCTTGTATGAATAATAAATAATCATCGTGTATTGTGGCATACATGAATTGCTGTTTATGCACAAACTTTCGTCAGCAGTTCGTAAATTGCATACATCGTATAAACAAACAATAGTTTTATAACGTAGTCAGATATTTATAGATAGATCATATGGGTCGAATTTCAAATCACCTCTTGTATGAATATTAATAATAATAATATTAATTATCGTGTATTGTGGTAGCAGTTCGTGAAATGCATACATCGTATAAACGCATTATATGTATGTCGTTCTGTTTTCACGCTCTGCTTCCGTTAAGCTCTCCCCTGCCTCCCGATGCATGTGCCTGTGTGTGTGCGTGTGTGTGCGCCTGTGTGTGTGCGTGAGGGTGTGTGTGTGTCAATGTGTGAAATGAGCTTCAAGTATAACAACAACAAGAACAAGGGCAAGAAGAAACAAGTTGAAATAACAACAACAACTGACAAGGACGCTCATATGAAAACAAACGCATAATTTAAGCGTAATTGCTGTCATTTTTCATGTGCGGCAGCAATCTACGAGAGCAACAGAGCAGGAGAAAGCGAGAGAGAAAGCAAGAGAAAGCGAGAGAGAGAGAGTGAGAGAGAAAGAGAGAGAATGCGTGGTGGTAAGAGACGGAATGAGCGAAAGGGGCAATTGCGACTGCGACAGAAGCTGCTCCAGTTTTTAGTGTCCACGTCGCCACAATTCCCAGAGCAAACATTACACTCAGAGAAAAAATCAGGGCATTTTGGCAAATTTGATTTTAATTGAAATAAGAGAGAATAATCCCACGTTCTTTTATTTTCTGTTTTTATGTTTGAGTTTATGAAGTTGTTTTTGAAATATTTTGAAATCAATTTTGTATAGTTTTTAATTTTATAACTTATTTATTTTTGACCTTTTCATGTTATAAGAGCTAGCAAAACAACCCAAGTTTTTAATTAATCATATATAGTTTGGTATATAATTAAATTATTTCCGATATTACAATTTTTCTTCTTGCTAAACGGATTCTACACTTTATAAAACGTTAATTAAAAAAAAAAACTATTTTTAAACACAAATAAATTGAAAACAATCTTTTTTCCTTACTCAATGACTTTATCTTTCTTGTATAACTCAAATAAATTTTATTAATATTTGTTTGTGCTTTAAATTTCCTAATGCATTTTAAATACTTGCCCTAGACTTTTTAGGGCTGATATAGAAAACATATTTGATATGTATGAAATTTAATGTTTAATTCACGAATTTTCTTATCAATTACTTATAGAACATTTAATATATTGCGAATCGTAATATATTTTTAAAAAATGATCAATTGATTTAAATTGTTGAACTATATCCGATTTTCTTGAAGTGTACAAACGAGTATGTGCATCTTCTGCTTTGCTCTCTCTCTCCCCCTCTCTTTCTCTTGCTGTCTTCTTCCCTTGGCTGTGTGGGCGTGGCTGAGTGCCCGCATCCGATGCTAGAATGCCAATAATTATACCGCTGCTTTTTGTTTATTTATTTTGTTGTTGCCCACGTTGACTTTAGCGCCCCCTGGCGACGTTTCTGCTCGCTGGCATTGCGGCCATCGTTGGCATCATCGCCATCGCGGCCATGGCGGCCATCGTCGCCATAGTTGTTATGCCTTGTTTTCCGTTATTTTTTTGCTCTTCAAGCTCAGCTAATCACATCAAGCGCAGGCCGCATAAATAATAGAAAAAGTGCAACTTTTTTCGCGGCGACTATCAAATGTCAAGTGGCTGTTGTTGCTATTGTTGCACCTGTGCCTTTAGTGGCATTTGTTTGTGGCATTGTCCTGCGCTCAGCTTCACACAGCACCTCTGTTCCCCTGTCCCCCTGTCCCTCCAGCCATCCTCCCATCCTCCCACTCTCCTTGGCTGTTTGCCAACTCAACTCGACTCGACTCGAGTTCAGTTCGCTTAAGTGTTGCCTTGTCGAGTGTTTTGCTGTTGTTGTCGCATTTCATGTTGTGCTTTGCCAACAATTGCACTTTTGCCACGCCCAATCAACGTCGCCTTCTCCTCATGCATGTGTGCCTGTCTTCAATTGCCATGCCACATTTCCCACACTTAAAATCAAAAAGAAAACCGTCAAATATGCGCTTGTTTTAATATACAAATAATTAAAATGTAC
Organism: Hypselothyrea guttata; assembly: GCA_035045125.1. Lineage (NCBI taxonomy): Eukaryota > Metazoa > Arthropoda > Insecta > Diptera > Drosophilidae > Hypselothyrea > Hypselothyrea guttata. The sequence continues at coordinate 3,107,843 of JAWNNJ010000194.1, forward strand.
CATCAATTATCAATCAATTCAAGTTTCCATTTGACTTAACAAGTTTTTGTTATACTTTGTAATAATATAAGAGGAACTACGCTGTTTTAAAAATATGCGCCCTAGGGTATGCAACAAAAAACACAGATGTCAGCTTTTTAGACCCTGTATTTTAAAAAAATAAAAGGGTCTATTAATTTAGTGCAAATGACAGCTGTGTGTAACAGGCAGAAGGAAGCGTGGTAGACCCCCCAAAGTATATATATTCTGACTCAGGACGACGAGCTGAGTTGATATAGCCATGTCCGTCTGTCCGTCTGTCCGTCTGTCCGTCCGTCTGTATGAACACCTAGATCTCAGCAACTAAAAGAGATAGAGACACAATTTCTTGATATGCAGGTTCTCTATTATCCTAAGCAGCACGAGTTTGTTTCAGATTTTGAATATTTCGCCTCCTTCATCCGCGAATCATCAAAAATCTACACCTACCTCAAAAATCTTAAAAACTAAAAGCGCCACAGCAGCCACAATAATAGCGCTACAGCCTTGTAATTTGGAATGTACGTAGTCTATGGTATTCTCCACCGATTCTATAATAAATTAATTTGTGAATTTAATTAGAAATAGTGAAGATATGCAAGAGACAATTCTTTTCAAAATGCGTATATGTGCCACGGCAGCCACAATAATGAAGCTACAGACTTGTAATTTGGAACGTGCGTAGCCTCTAGAATTATCCGTCGATGGTGTGAATTACATTGCATTCGGACATAAAACAGCGAAGTTATGTAACAGACAATTTTTTTATAAATGTATGTAAGTGCCACTACAGCCATAGTTTAAAAGCTACAAACTTGGGATTTGGCATGCACGCAACCTATGGCATTATCCGTCAATGCTGTGAATTACATTTCAAACGGTAAAGAAACAGCGAAGATAGATCAGACAAAGAAACCACCTAGATCTTGCAGACTATAAGAGCTAGAAATACCATTTTTTGGTATTTATGTTTTCCTATGCAGCAATCAGATCAAGTTAGTTTGGGTTTTTTGATAACTCCATCCATTCTTCCACTAACCGATAAACCATATTAGTAACAGTTTTCAGTTTTAAAGGTTACAGTTTAACAGCTAATGACTTAGGATGTGGCATGTACGTAGTCTATGACAATCTCCACCGATTCTGTGAATTACATCACGATCGGATAAGAAACAGCGAAGAAAACACAAAGTACAGGGTCTCATACAGTCGGTTGCGTCCGACTGTAGCTCCGTCCTTACTGGTTTTATTTCAAAATCTAAACTAAATCCGAACAGAGTTTTCTAGATGGTTTCAAAGCTTTGCCCTGAAAACAATATAGTATAATAAACCAGCAAGAAAGGTCAGATAAGTCGGACGTAACCGACATACATGCAGGGTGTTTTACTGTTGGTTTCAGCCGACATTACTCAGTAGGTATTACAACAATTTAAGATAATATTAAATTATGCAAAGAAATCAAATATTTTGTATATAAATGTGGAGAATTCAAACAAGTAAGAATGGTTTGATTTTTTCTCAAAGTATAGCTCCGATGTATAGGTTTGTCCAGTGCAAATAATTTTGTTTATGTTTGAAGGGGCGGAAACTGTGAGCAACAGTCGCTGCCAAACTGCGGTGCAGACATTAGCCGCCAAGAAGCCAAGACAAAAACCCCAAAATGCTCATTAACGCTATCAAAATGCTGGACAAGGGATGAGGAGGAAGGAATAGGAAAAGCAAAAGTAAAATGATGCTGGTAGTACTATTACCCATACTAAATGTGGTCGGTTGATGCATGGTCCTAGGCTAGGGAGCACCCTGCGGACAGAGTTGTCGTCGTCCTCGTAGGCGGTTACAATGTGTGAGGGGCAGGCAAAGGGGAAGGGGGATTCTAACTCACGCATTGCCACACGAGCATAATTTGTTGTAATTAACATAACGAGCCAGCCCAAGCAATAATGGCCTAAACTTTGCACACACGCACACACACTTTGTGTGTACACTCAGAAAAAAGTGGCCAGAATCTTTCTTGATTCTCATGGATTAAATCAATGCGAAAAAGTCTTGAAAAATTCTAGAAAGTTTCTTACCTGATATTTCTTGATTTAAGAAAAAATCGTACATGCCAAAACAAGAAAATTTTTTTTTGTTTGAAGAAAGAAACATTTAAATTAAGCGGCATCTTTCTTAGCCTTAAGCATCACAACTCTATTCACCTAGACATCATTGGGTTGTGGGTACAATTCTTGCCGCAGGCATGAGTTCAAAAAAGAAATAAAAAGCTCAATTATAAAGCTCAAAAAATTAATATAAACTCAAAATCAAGAAAGTCTGGATTACATGGGACTTACTTGAGTTAGGTAAGTTTTTATTCAGATCAAGAAATTTTTGGATAACAGGACCCAAGAATAGCTTGCTTATTTCTCGCAGTGTAGACACACAGACATGGAGCAGTCACAAATTGAACGCCTACACGAGGAACAGGAGCAGAAATTGCGACTCCTGCTGTTTGTGACTCTGTGGGTGATTCAGGGGGGGGCAAGTGGGGGCGGGGGTCGTAGGCAGTCTGTTTGAGAGTTAGTCAAAGTTACCCGCATTTGTGTATAATTAATTTGTTTTTGGACAGCCCCCATACCTGACGTCCCATGTCCTTACGGGCCCCCTCGGCTCCCCCCCCTCGGTTCCATTTGTTTGCCATTGCCTTAGACGCATTAAACATTTTGTAGCATTTATGCAAATTACTTTACGAGCACAAAAAGTTAAATCACAATTTTAAGGGCAATTTTGTTTGACAAACTCCCCCGGCTGCAAGACTGCAAGATTATAAAATCATATATATTATTTAATCCATACTCCCTGGCTGAAACAATTTATATATCTCAATTTATGCAATCTATTTATTTCTTCTTTCCGTTGTCCTTGCAGCAACAAGTTGTCGAACTATCTGGCTATGTTATCATACTCGTCGAGAATGCAGAGGGCAAAATTAAGTTATACGGCTCACCGTCCGATCGCGATAATCTGGAAGTGGGCGATGAGATACTCGAGGTCAATGGCTTGACCCTGGATAATATATCGCGCACCGAGGCCATACGACACATACACGATGTAAGTACAGCACCCCAATAATTATGATTTAATTCCAACAATTTAATTTTAATTTCAATTTTAATTTGTAACCTCCTCTATCCACAGTGCATCAAATCCTGCACAATTTGTTTACGTGTCCGCAAGAAAAATGATTCCAGACTGGGTAAGTGCATCAAATCATATGAATATTCAAAGCTCTTTATATGATAATTGGATTAAAAATATATTTTCTACATTTACTTTTTTAAAGTAAAGAGTCTAAAAAAAACATGCATATTGGCTTCGAATCTCCGCAGAAAGTCTAAACTTATATGAACAGAAAATCAAAAATAAATTCATCAAAACAATTTTATACATATTTAATTTTTACGATTGCCCAAACTTGAAACTAGAATTTTTAATATTTTATGCTTTCTAAACTAAATTTTGTCGAAAATGTTGAACCAATAATTTATCAAATAGAGAAAAAAAACAAAAAACAATACTATATGCCAGATTCTTAGGTAGCTTTGTCGGATTTTTCCTTTTCTTCCGCTTCTTGTTTCGGCATTTTCTCCTCAGATTCCACGCTTGTGATCGAACTATTGCTAAGTGATTCCAAACTGTGGCTTGAATCCGCATCCAAATTTTCTTGGAGTCCCTGAGTTGACGTTGCGGCATCTTCTCGTTGATTAAATTTACGCAGAGTCTCATTTGCAATTCTCATTTCCATGCACTTGCGAAAATATTCCATTACTTTGTCATTGATATCCATTTTCACCGATTTTGTATTGGCAATCGAAAGTTATCAACTGGGAACTAAGGCGTTGAACGTTGCTTACGTCAGATTTTCTAATATATATATATTTTGAATTTGAATTTAACTTTAAATTTTACATATTTCCAGAAAAATAAATTGAAAACTAGGAGAAATGATACGTCGTGTACTAGAGCAAAATGTGAACTGAGCTGAAAACAAATCAGTATTTTCCTATACTAAGTCAAGCGACAGTTTTTTACCTGGTGAACTAAGTTGATTAAAAAGTAAGGAGAATGCATTTTTGGAAAAGCCACAACCCTAGCTGTGATTCTGAATAATCTGAGACATCTATCGGTCAGAATTTTAAAAACCGGTAAAGGGAACAGTCAGAGTTCAAACTTTTCAAATCTAAGAAAATTCCAGCAAATTACTAAATGTTTTTATTAAACCCTCTAAAAATGCAAAAGTATTTATTAAAGGAGGCGTGGCAGACCCATATATTCTTGAACAGGGTGACGAGCTGAGTCGATTTAGTCCTGTCTGTCTTTCCGTCTGTATGATGGTGCTTTGTGCTGAAAATGTGCACAATAAAGCCAGAATATAGCCAAGTTTATTCTTAAGCAAAAGTCTATCAAAATAAGCCCCATAATTGTTCCTATTTTATTATGAATTTTGTAAAATTAAAGAAAGAGTGAAACCTTTTTTTGAAAAAAGGCAGAATTCCCGATTTGCGCGGTTTCACAATTTTTGCAGCAAATGCTCTTCAAAAACAGCCACATCTGGCGGTAAAACAGCGGATTTGGCAACAGTGAATATGGGCATTTCCACAGAAAGGTCCAACGGGGCCAAAAAATTAAAATTTCTTAAAAATGATATTTTTAACATTTTTAACATTAAGAAATATTAAAATTTAACAGATTTGAAAATATCTATTATAATCTATTATAGTTTTCAAAAAATTCGAATGCAAAGTCGCGAAAACGCATTTTTTGTCATTTTGACGTTTTTTAGGGCATTTTTTTTTTTGAAAACAGCTTCTCAAACAGAACAATCATGCTCAGTCATTTGTTTTCAAAATCACTCCTGTTATGTAAAAATAAATAATTCCAATTATTTTTGTCAATTTAATAACATTATAACCATTTGTTCCTTAAATACTTTCCAACAACAACAATAACAAAAACATACATAAAAATGGTCACCGTGCCAAAAGTCACGTTACAATTTTTTTAAATTTAATTAAAAAAAAAATGCAAGTCATCTTTGAAAAAAATCATAACCATTTTGAAGAGGCATCCATGCACAAGAGTTTAAAATTTGTTGCATTAAAATATTGCCACTGGATTCGCTAATATTGGTGATTGAATTGGTTGACCTCAAATGCCACTACCATTTTCGTCCGGTGACAAATGACTTGAATTTTTCAATTTTCTTAAAAATGAAAAGTTACCCAAAATCAATCTTTCCACCAATGAAAGAGCTAATTAAATGATATATGTTAAGCCTTTAAAAAAAAAAAATAATCGCTTCCTTTTTACAGTTATTTTACTTTAAACGCGTACGAATGTAGCGTGCGCGACTGTGGAAATGCCCATATGCTGTAATTGAAATCTGGCTTTTTCGGGCAACACTGGCAACGCTGGCTCTGGGCTTTGAGCATCGCGCGCAGCTTTTGCTTTTGCACTCGCGCTCTCGCGCTCTCTGGCACTCTCTCTGGCTCTCCCTTTTTGGCGCTCTCTTTGACTGTGGGGCGCTGCGGCGGCTTGGCGCTGCGCAGCGCCAACAAGTCGCATCAGTTATGCGGCAACAGTCGCCGTTTTCGCTGCGTTCGTAGAGCGTCGTCGGCTGCGCTGCCAATATATATACATATATATATATATATCGTATATATGTATGTTGTATATCGTCGTGTCGTCTCGTCTCGTGTCGTGTCGTGTCGTGTCGTGTTTACTATCGCATCGCAACGTTTTTCGTTTGTTGTTGGTTTTTGGTTTTGTTAGCACTCTACGCAGCTCGCTGCGCTCAAATATTGCCAAGCTCTGCGCGCGCGCGTTGGCGTTGGCGTCGGCAACGCGCTGACTGCGGCAGCGACTGCAACTGCGACTGCGACAGCGACAGCAACAGCAACAGCATTGTGTTCTAACGTTGTCAATTTTTTTGTTCTTATTTGTTTCGTTGTGTGTGCTTGTGTTAGTGTTTGGTTTTTTCAATAGTTTTGTGTAACAAATTTAATTTGTTTGCGCCAGCAGCGACAGGCACCATTAACAAGATAACGACGCCGACGCCGACGTCGACGTCGACGCTGACGCCAACATACGTATCGACAGCGCCGTCAAAGTAAGTGTCTGGCAATGCTTGTCAAACTGTAACAAACAAACCGCTCTCCACTCCATCTCTCTCTCTCTCTCTCTCTCTCTCTCTCTCTCTCTGTTTTCTCTTGTCTGTCTGTCTCTCTGCTTATGAATCAGCTACGACAGCGACAGCGACGTCAACGTCAACGTCAAAGCTGCGCTTTTATTTGTTATTGTTTTTGGTGTGTGAGCTTTTGAGCTTAAAATGCAGCTTTTGTGCATTAAACGCAGCTTTCGGCTACATTTGTAGAACAACTGCAACAACTACAAAAACCAACGAATTTTTTGTTTTTTTTTTGTTTATTCAATTTTTATGCTTTGGGCTTTGAGCCGGCAAACTTGAAAACAGCAAAAAGTTTTAAGTTCGTTTAAGACCTTAACACAGCTGCCCATTTCTTGCATTATTTTTTTATATTTTTTTTTATTTGTTTTATGCGTTTTGTAATGGGGCGGCGTGAGATTGCAAAAGGCAAAAAGTAACAACAACAACAACGACAGCAACAACAACAACGACAGCCACAGCGACAGCGAAAACAAAACACAAATAAAGCGAGAAAACAAAAAGTGGAAATAAAAATGAAAAATAAAGTGACAGCGAACAGTTAAAAGTTGGTTAGGCAAAGAGAAAACCCGAAAGCATTGCAGCGCAATTCGCATAGAAAACGCCAACAACGCCCAGAACAACAACAACAATCAGAACAAACTGTCCGGCAGGGTTGCCAGATTCTTTTTCCGCTTAAAAACTCAAGCAATTGCTGAAAAAAAAAAACAATTAAAAAACTAAGTCTAGCGGCAACTCTGAATTTTCTGTTTATTTTTCTTGAAAGATATTAAAAAATCTATAAAATATTTCAAACCGAAATTAAAACTCTTAAAAATTGCCTTCATAATACACATAGATATCTAATAATATAATAATAGCATTAGTTCTTAAAAACCTACTTATACGTTTAATATTACGCTTGTTATTCGATTTTTATCTATTAGGGCTTACAGTGTGCGTGGCATCCAACATTTGAAGTAAACTCGATCTGCGTTCTATCTTCCGACTTATCGAAATAGGATGCTCTAGCTATTATACTAGTTGCTGAGGTTATACATACGGACGGACAGACGGGTGTGATTAGATCGGGTCTGCTACGCCTCCTTTGGTATTCTCCAATTGCATTACGATCGAATAAAAATTAGCGAAGATATGTAATACTCGAAATATTTATTTTTTATGGTTTTGCTGTAGCTATCTGTAGCAAAAAAGATATGCAACAGACAATTTTTTTGGAATGTATATATGTACATATGTGCCACTGCAGCCACAATGTTAAGGCTACAGAGTTTTAATTTGGTACGCACGTAGCCATTTTCCAACGAATTTCATTACGATCGGTTTAGAAACACCGAAGATATGCTACATTAAATTTGCGGCCCTAAGCAGTGGTGCATACGCTCGTAGCTTTGTGTGCACGTGCCTTTGATTGTGTTTGTAAGTACTTCTTCACAAAGAAAAGGGTCTCCTACTGTCGCTTACGTCCGACTGCAGCCTTTCCGCCCGATTGAGCTGCTCCATCCTGTGTCTGGCTTCCTTTGTCGTATCGCTCTGGCATTGATTGTTTAATTGCAAATATTTTTAGCTTTATTGCTCGTAGTGGAAAGCAGCTTTGTCAGCTCTGTTGGGCAGCAAAGTGGCAACAAACATTTCAATAATGTTGCCACGAAAGAACAGAAACAGAAACAGCAGCAGCACCAATAGGTGGCAAGTGTGGGCAGATTGAGCAGATTGAGCAGAGTGGCGGCATGTGGGTGGCATGTGGCATGTGGAGAGTGGAAGGTGGAAGGTGGGAGTCAAAGCGAGTCAACCAACTGGAAATGGTTCTACTTGTTGTAGCAAGAATTCGCTAAAAGCAGCAAAAATAATAATAATAATAATAACAAAAAAAGAACACAAAACTGAAAATAAAACAAACAAAAAATCAGAAACTATGCAATAAAAAATGATAGAGAAACAGCTTTGCCGTTTGGCGTTACAGTTGAGGCAGCACTGCAGCATGCCACGTGAGGCATGAGCGCTATAACGGCAAACTTGGAACATCTAACCTAAAAATTAAACGGGTTTTTGTTTCGTGCAAATGTGTAGAAATCAGGCACAGTTTTCCCATCACAGTTGCTTTCAAACTGCAGTTTAGATAAATCGGGGGGGCGTATAGTCTACCTATAATAAACACATAGTTCGATTCAAAAAGGGGCGTTAAGTTAATATTTAATCATGGTGTTTATCAATCAAATAACATCTTATTTGCGGGCTTCAACTGCATCGAGATGCTAAAAATTTCAAGCCAAACTGCAAATTTATTTTAACAGAGTGAAAACAAGTACCCTGGAACAAACTAGGCGAATTTATTTTTAAAGTTTAGGATTTCCTGCATCCATTGAGAATAGTTCAAAAAGGTTGTACACGTTTGCAGCAGTTCATGAATTAAATGTATCGCATAAACCTAAGATTGCCACAAGATAGATGTATCTCTATATGAGTTGTTCAGTTGTTTGATTTTAATTGGAATTTATTTATAAAAATATTCATCTAATTTAACAAATCAAAAATGTTCTATGAATTTATTTTATTAGCTCTACGCTAAAAGTAAGAAATATATTTTACAAAATTTATGGTTCCATTTTATGAAAATATTTATCAATTATTGCAAAGGGTTTGGTTTTTTTTATATTGCGATTGACTTTTGCACTTTCACAGTATAAACTTTTCAAAGCATTTTATAGAAATAAAATGCTGAATTGTATTACGTCTAATCTCTCTGATAATTGGTCAATATATGGGATTTATAGTTACTATCTAAATTCGGCTTATAAAACGTTAAATGTGCGCTAGAAAGAGCTTCATTGGACAGTTTCCACAAAGATCACTAAACTTTTTTATAGGTGTTTTCAACCTTATAGTACAATAGGAATGGATACATTTTTAAGGGTTGCAACCGAATCGAAACCATAACCACAAGTTATCGGACTTGACTCACAAATTTACTATTTCAGCAATTCGAGCAAATTGTCTGTTGTATATCTTCGCTGTTTTTTGACCGATGGTAATACATTTAACAAAAACGATAGAGAATAGCTATGTATCTTTAAAATTGTAGTTGCTGTGTGTTTTTTTTTTGTTGCGGTTAGCGAGGAAAAGTAGAAAGATATTCAATTACTAAAATAAACTTAATCAGCGCAAAGCATAGGAAAACCTACATACCGAAAATGGTATCTCTAGCTCGTATAGTTTACAAGATCTTTATACGGACAAACGGCTATATCGATTCACGCCTCCTTTGGTTACCTTCATAGACCTTTTTGTACTTTTGAAAGTACAGGGTGTAACAAGTTCGATTGAACGGCTATGTTTGGTAAAACGGATCAAGAATTATTTTTCTGAGTGCATAGATATATACAGACTAGCTTCAACGCATGCCACAGTTTTTTGTTTCTGTGTGTATTTTTGGTTTTTTGTTTTTTGGGTCATACAATCCAGCTAAATGGGCGCAAGAATTTCCAGTTTTGTGCTCCTAAGACGAAAAAGAAGTTACTTATTACTTACTTGTTGGCTTACACAGAGAACAGAGAGGGAGAGGAGAGAGGGGGGAGAGACAGACACACACACATGCACAACATTCCAGAGCCATGAATTTGTTGTAGTATAAAACGAAATCAATAGAGAGACGAAGAACACGACGTTCAACGAGCGAGAGCCAAAAGCTAGAAAAAGAGTGCTTCAGAGGTGTTGGTGAGAGGGAGGGGGGACGGGGGACGGGGGGAGAGAGGGGAGAGAGGGGAGAGAGGGACAGGCAGCATGGCTTGTCTATTGCCCATGGTCCATTCAGGTGTGAGCGGAGGGGCCGCTAGAGCCAAGCAGAAGAACGCTGCACGGGCGTCGGTGGTGTGGTGGGGGGGGAGGGGGGGGGGATATAGCTGGGTCAGCATCCGAAATCCGGTAAGGCAAGTTTCTTGGCGTCGCTGCCGGCGTCGCAGCTGCCGTCGAGTGAATTCGTTTGTTGGCTGCCTGACGATTTTACACGCGCTCAAATGATGGCGGCTACAATTGAGCAAACACACACACACACACACACACACACATAGCCAAAAAACACAAACACACATGCCCGTGTATAGAAGATGCGCTGACTGCAGGCGGGTGGGTCGCCATGGGCGTGCAAGGGGGCGCGGGGGCGTGTGGTTGGGCAGCCATGTGTAAAAGTCAATGCCTCAAAAGAGAGCCAAAGTGTCTTTGCTTTGCAGTTGGCCCTGGCAAGTGGAAGAATATATCTATATACATACATACATATACATATATATATATATTTATATATATATAATACAATATCTATATGTACATGTATGGTTGCTTGTAGCATAGTGGAGCAACAGCGGGGGGCGACAGCTAAAATGACCAATAGCTTGACCTCAACATCCACAAGAATGCCGCAATGCCATCCATAATGCCACAAACAACAACAACAACAACAACAACAACAGCAATCACAAATGTTGCAGCAACTGATAACAATTGAATACCCGTAACGTTGTGATTGCATTCAAACACAATTCGATTGATTCATGCGCAAATTTCGCATTACTGAAAGGCATTATGTACTCATTTGTGTAGACCCTATATTTTAAAAAACTACTATATGGTCTATTAAGTTAGTGCAATTGACAAATATACGTCCGTATCAACACATATATAACAAACTTTAAGAGCTAGAAACTCTATTTAAGTAATTACGTTCTCCTACACAGTAAGTAAATCAAGGTCGTTTTTGATTTTTGATATATGACCCTTTCTACAGACTTGTAATTTCGCATGTTGGCTATGGGGCATTCTCCATAGACGCTGTGAATTACATTGCGGTCGGATAAGAAATTGCTAAGATATGCAACAGACAATTAAGTCGAATTGGTAAATGGGGAGCAGAGGTTTTTCGATATGCCTCGGTGTGTGAGGCAGCACAAAGAAGAAGATCTCCCCTCGTAAGACTTCTGTCTTTCAATCCAAATATTTATTTAAGGATAAACTGTTTAAGAATACATGAGGATGGATTCAAGTCAAAATATAATTTTAATTAAGGCGAAACAGATTAAATACAATTTTAAATATACCTACAATATCCAAAATGTACCTAGAATACATGAGGTGTACATAAATAAAGTATATACGTCATTTAGATTAAGTAAATGTCGGATAACACGGCTATTGACACGTTTCTGACTTCTTTTAAATATAATTTATATTTAAAAACTATATTATTCGAGCATAATTTAAGTAAACGATCATGATCAAGTTGGTTTATTTCAAATATCCATCACAAACGTCAACAATTTTATTGAAAGATATTTGTATATTGGATAAATATTATTGGATGTCTTTGAATTATTTCCCATCTCTATCCTAGGTAGTTTTTTTACTATGCATCTTTTGTTTATCTGTATCTTCTGCACTGTTTGCTTTCGATTCGTATACGCTGTGGGCATTGACTTCAGAATGGAATATTTGTATGGACTCGAGTGATATGTACATTCTGTTAGAATATTCCGACTCCCCCACAGTTCCCTAAGCGCTCCATGGCTCTTAGTCTTTCTCTGCATTCTCTCAGCTATTAGTATTGTTGTTGTTGTTGTTGTTGTTGCATATGTTAGTATGTATTTTGTTGCTTGGCAGTTGCTTTGTTGCAGTCTCTACTATTTTATCGCGTTCCCTGTTCGTGTTATTGTTATTATTGTTGCTGCTGTTCTACCTGCAACTGTTGTTAATGCCTTTCACCAGCAGCAGCAGCAGCAGCAGCAGCAGTTATTGCTCTCTTATTCTCTCTCTCCTTCTCTCTATCTCCCTCTTTTGCTAGAGAAGCTTTCCATATTGCAATCCGTTTTAATGCTAAGCGCATTAGTTAACATACATTTTGCAGATACTCTGTTAAAGGCGCTTAACGGCTAGTATCGACTATGCAAGTGCTTTGCCAAAGCGTACAAATAGAGAACTTTAAAGCTATCTCTCTTATTTAAATCTATTACAGTTTTCTTTTCTTTACGCTCTACAAATGATTCTATTAAATTCAACCCAGAAATGTGAAAAAAGTTATTTTATCCGAAATTAATTTGATTAAAAAAGAAATTACATTTGATCTAGTAAGAAATTAATTATTTAAAATAATCTTCATGTTTAGAATATTACTTGATTTTAGATATGTTTCGAATAAATTTCGTAAGAAATCATCTAGATTAAAATCTAGAGGACAAGAGTGTGCTCATCGAGGACTCTAAAAACGCTGGGAAACTGTACCGAAAGTAGTTGCTGGCTTAAGCGTACCTATAATCAGTAAGAGTTGGGCCAGCAAGAATTCGTCTAGCGAAAGTTTGGCCAGCGAAAGTTGCGACAACGTGAGTTTGGGCCAGCAAGAGTTGGGAGTGCAAGAGTTGGGGCTGCGAGAGTTCGGCCATCGAAAACTCTAGAAAAACCTAGACTTTGCAAACTTCTATAGTCACCAATTTTGGTATTTAGGTTCTCCCATGCTGTCCAAATTTGTATTAGAATTTTGGTAACTCCGCGCCATACCACGCTAACCGCAAAAACAAAAATAACAAAAAACAACCACAATGACTTAAAGACGTATTTTAAATTGTATATTTCAAAATTTAATGAATTTAAAATATATAAAAATATATAAATAAATATATAAAATATTTATTTAAATTAAAAAGTTTCTTTGTAATTAAAAAATTATAGTTTAATTGTATCAATGAATTTTGAGTAATTTTTACGTGGTTTGAACATTCTTTTAAATATTTTCAAACGTACTTTCAATCAAGAAATAATATCAATAATATCAAGTACAAAACGCACTTAGAAACAAACAGGGTTTTTTCGATCGATTGAATTTTAGAAATTACAGAAATTTTGTGTGCTTCCCGTATAGATAAATTGCAGTTTTATTGCTCTTAAACTTCATTTAATATTATTGAATTTCATGGCCCATAAAAGATTGTAGGTGCTTGTTGGCAAGTCTTGTTTTTTATTTATTTCATATTCTGCCGCTCTGCCGTGTTGTGCAGATAAATGGAGCTACCCTGTAAATGTTTCAGCTGGCATGGACCAAAACTAGAACCTAATTTAACGCTAGATTTATTGATAGTTCTTATTTTGCTGCTGCCAACTCAACAAGCTCTCTTACCAGCTCTCCCTCTGCCCCTGGCGATGCTTTATGTTTTGCTGAAGTTTTTTAGCTCGTGTTTTTTGCTGTTGCCCCGTTTACTGACATTTAATTCTCGATTTTCTTTTGTTTTGCTGCATTTTTCGTTCCACACTCGCAATTTTATGGGCGTTATTATTTAGATGCTTTTTGTTAGACTATTGTTGTAGTTGTAGTTGTAGTTGTAGTTGTAGTTGCCACAGTTATCGTATCCGACTTTTCCGTTATATATCCTCAACGCTTTTAATTGGATATGGACAGATAATTTTAAAAGCCAATTTTATAGCCAGCAGTGGAAAGACAAAAGCTTGCATTTTGCTAGCGAAAACTGGAAACACAAACTGCAATTAAATTATGATTGCACTAAAATGCAAATGAAATACAATGTCATATTATTAAAAACATTGCAAGATATTCATTAAAAGTTTTGAGAAAATGACAAATTATATTCAGCAAGCAGAACTACAAATGAAATTTAAAAAATTTGGACAGGGCAGATCAGTCGGACGGGGCAGATCAGTCGGACGGGACAGATCAGTCGGACGGGCCCGACTGTGGAATACCCTGTGCCTTTTATTTTATATAAAATTTTATAAAACTGTCACACTAAGCGTATCAGCAGTACTTCCTCTTTTTCCCTTTTTACGTGCGCCAGCTGCGCTGCTGCTGCTACGCTGCTGAGCTGCGCTACCAATTGCGTAGCTTATATCTGTTTTATTTATTAACCGATTTCAATGCGCTTTTCAGGATAGTTAAATATAATAGAATAGAGTATATATACCAAATAACAACATTCTATGATTAATATTACGCTTGTTTTTGAACTTTTATGTTCAACTATTGTGAAGCTTATATCTCCTGTGTTTCTTAACCGAATTCACTGCGCTTTTCAGGATAGTTAAATATAATACAAGAGAGCTTATGTTCCAAATAACAATCTTCTATGTTTAATATTACGCTTGTTATTCAACTTTTTATGGTAAAAAACACGAGGTTGTGTGAGTTTTATTGATTTTTGGGCGTAAAGGGGGCGTGGCATCAACAATTTGAAATAAACTTGATCTGCGTAAGATAACTACCTATCTATAGCAACCAAAACGGCATCTCTAGCTTTTGTAGTTGCTGAGATCGACGCGTTCATCCAAACAGACAGACAGACAGACAGACAGACAGACAGACAGACAGGGCTAAATCGACTCAGCTCGTCTTCCTGATCAAGAATATATATAGTTTGTGGGGTCTGCCACGCCTCCTTCTGCCTGTTACATACATTCGCACAAAGTTATTAACCCTGTTTTTCCCATTTTTCAAATGGGCACAGGGTATAAAAATCAGCTAAAAATGTAGAATTGTATTTGACAATCAAGTTTTGAGATAAATTGTTAAATTATTTAAACATAATAATTTAAAAAATTGTGGATAGTTTGAAAACGAGGAATATACAATAAGTTAAATAATCTTAATAAAACAAATATAGTTTCTTAAAAAATAACTATTAAGTAAATTTTTGTGTATAGTTTAAAAGCTATAAAATAGTGCAGTTATAAATAAAATAAAGGTACAAAAAAATAAAATAAATAAAGTAACAAAAACAAGTTTTTAAATACTTTTTAAAATATTTCCAACGATAGTTTAAATTGGTTTTTTTATAACAAATTTAAAATAAATAAATAACACTAAAGAAAAGTATAAAATATCTAGCTGAAAATAAATGCAGTTCTTTCGGTGTTTTTTTTAATACACATAAATAATTTTAATATGCAATTTATTTATTTTTATTTTATTTAAACAATACTAATTAATATATTGCCATATGTATAGCCAGAGCAACCGAGAGCTCAGGCTTATTTGTTAAACTGCAGTACAGATGCAAATAAGTGCAAACAATTAAAATCGAATAAAATTGAGCAAGAACTGCAACAAAACTGAAATGCGAGAAACTGAAAAGGCAAAGTGAAAATTGAAACGCGCATTGAATGGGGAAACGATCGCAGCCAAGGGCAAGAATTGAGGAAGGCGGGCAGACGTTACAATAAAAATTAATAAATAAATAAATAATGTTAAGTAAAAAGAGCAACGAGAACAAGAGTAAAGTGGAAAGAATGAAGCATGTGTGAGGCAATCAAGCGAGCAAATAAATAAACAAACGTGAGACAATGCACACCTGAGCTCTACACCAACAACATAAAGAATGGCAATAACACAGTTGAGAGAAGAACAACAAAAGCACAGAAAAACGTAGAAGAAAATACATAATAAAAAAATGAAAATGAACAAAAAAAAAAAACTTGTCTGAAATGCCAACAACAAACGCTGACAATCATCAGGGCCATCGCCATTATCTTCATCATCATCATCATCATCAGCAACATCATCATCAGCAACATCAACTCGAAATGAATTCAATTTAAAGTTAAAAGTGTTTAAAAGGTAAACACACACACACACACACACACACATAGGTCCCTCTGTCCCCACCCCCACCCCCTCGACCGACTCTCTGGCCAACTCCCAGCCCCTCCCCCGCCGTCCCTCTCTCGCTCCATACTCGTTCTATATGCTGTCATAATAAAGACATTTAAAACTGCGACCGTCCATCATGAGAACCAGCTGCTTTCAACCCCAGCGTTTGTACGCCCTATTTTGAATCCCCCTCCCCCTCTCTTACACTGCCACACCCCACCACCCCCTTGGCGGAGCCACTGGCAGTGCTAACAATTAAAAAATTTCTTGTTTACGTTGTGCTGCTGCTCTGATAAGCGAGTGATAAGTTGCACTCGACACTGTCCAGCAGGCGTATGAGTAATATGTACGTATTTGAAAAGCCAATTGCCACACAGGGGGGGCAGGGAGTGAGGGGTGGCAGGCAATCAAAACTGTTTGACACACATTGATATGCATACGATATGGTGGAGAAGGGGGCGGGGCCGGGTCAGGCAGCCTTTAATAGTGTTATCATTTGGTCAATGAATACACTCACAATTAAGCAAATACGAGTGCCATGACAAATGGCACGATGTCGCTAGAGGGCGCCACTTTCGGCAGAATTCATGAATGAAAGATATGGCAATGGAATGCTGATATCTCCATATTGATGTGTACAATAGATACCATACATATGAAGTGCTTGAATTGAGGTTAGGCTCTGTTAAGTGAACAAATCCAGCGATGGTTACTTGAAGATAATGTCTTTATAGGTCATATTATTAGTCGAATGGTACTAATATTCGATTCAGAATTTAGTATGTACTGGAACGTAGAACTCTGATTCATAAGTCAAAAAAGGAATATAGAAAAATATTCCTATTCTGTCTGTCTGTTCAGAAGCTATGGGCGCTAGAACAGTCAAAGTCATTTAGATATCAAACGCGAATTAAGTTCATTTGGAACGCTGGATGCCAAGGCCTATTTTCACCTTATTCGATAAAATTGTTTAACAAGCCTAATATTGAACTTAAAAAGTTATTCTTTAAAATATATACTCTCTACCATAATATTAATCTTTTGTAAAAAGCGCGTTAAAATAGGTTACTAAACACAAAAGTTATTAATGGGACAATATCTCCTTTTTTGTCTCGCTGCTTTTGAAACGTGCTTCACGAAAAATCAGTCATTCATATGATGCTTAAAAGTGAGGTTTATTTGATTCCTTTTTCTTGATATTTATTTGAGAATTCAAAATTTAGCCAATTTTATATTTATGGTAACTTGAAACTAATAAGTTTAGAGTTTTTGAGTAATATAAAAGTTAGGATTTACACGTTGAATTAGTTGTATGGCGTACAAATGCAACTCTGGCTTTCAGATAGAATATTCTTTGTGTTGGTTAGTGGTATTATTTTTGTTATTATTTGCATATTATTTAAGCAGAACTTTTAACACGTATTACGAAAAATCGCCATGAAGTAACGAATTGTAATCTGATAATAATAACTCAGCTCACGAAGTGTTCAACACCCATTAGCAGTATGGCCAAGTAACTTTAAAATTGTGTTAGTTTCAAGGGGTTTCGAGTATTCTCGAAATGGGCAAAGAGTTTTCAGCACTTGCCATGTATAGGGTATAGCGTGTAAATTGAAAACAAATAAACTTGGCCATCTACGTGCCAATATGGGAAACTCTGGCAAGGATAATGGACTTGAGACCTAATCAGCATCATATATGCAGGCTGCTTACCCTTTTCGGTTGGCCATTTTATGGGGTTACAGGGTATAAAAATACCAAATGATGAGCAGAGAAAGACACAGTGACAGATACGGAACGAGACAGAGCACGAGAGAGGGCAAGATTTATATGTTTGCTATTTCTTATCTGCGCGCACACAGCAAAAACAAATAAATCTGTCAAAAGAAAAAAGCGCAGAGTAAAAGAAGAGCAACAACAGCAACAACAACAACAACAACGAAGAGAAATAAATAAATAAAAAGAAAATACAGCAATACACGAAGCTGGGCAAAGCGAAATGAAACGAAAAGCAAAAGAAAAGCGAACACATTTAATGTGGATTACGTGAGGCATAAAATGAAACAAACTTTTCGACTTTCTTGATGGCAAAACGAAAGTCAAATGCAAAACATCGAATAACATCCAAAACTGGCTCACCATTTTTTGCTCTCTGTCTTGTCAATAAAAACTATCTGTAAATGTAAATGAAATTGTCATACATTATAATAGATATATCGAGGTTGGCTTAGGGTTAAGAACCAAAAAACATAACAAAATCGGCAAGACAAACAGCATAAAAAGTACGCAAAACACTACTCGATGCCTGGTACTATTCCCACAGTCAGGTGCTTCTTTCTCCCAACCACTGTCGACTCTACAGTCGACTGCAAAAGTTCATGGCCCATGCGTTTGGTCAGGGACAAGGCCCAGCCTCCGAGCAGTCAGTTTGCCAGCTAGCATTAGCCTTGGAAATGCGATACATCATTTTGCGGTTACATAACCCGCGCGCACATGTTACGTAGATAAAAATACAAAATATAAAATAAAATAAATAAACAAGAAAAAATACTAAAATAAAAAAACAAAAGCAAAATAATCAAAAAAAAAAAAAAGAATGGAAAAAGCCACAGATAAAAAGGCAAGGCATGAGCATAAAAACGAAATCTTGTGCAGCAAACGAGTTTCTTTGCAAGCTAAAAAAAAATGGCTAATAGCAGTCGAAAGAGACACAAAGACAGATTAAGAAAGAGAGAGAGATAGATAGAGAGAGAGAGAGCAAAAGTGAGCTAGAGCTAGAGAACAAACAAGAGCTATAAAAGTCAGCTCAGGAATGCTTAAGTAATCATTGTCAAGCGCATAACTCTAGAGTACATAGAACACATGCTAAGCATAGCATCTAGTATTAACTAGTATAATACTAACTAGCATCAGCTAGACAAAAAGACAGAGAGCGACAGCTTTTGTATTAGCTAACATTTTTTTAACAATTAACTAAAGTCAAAGCAGTATAAATAAAGCATGGAACTATTGTATAACCAATAGAAATTAGTCCACTAAGTAATCCAAAACAAAAGCAAACGATATGATCCTCTCAAAAATTTATTATTCAACATTTTACATAACCTATATAGTTAATCCTAAGTCGCTAAAATAAATATTTTTTGAAAATTTCAACTACAAATAGGTCACAATTCAAAATGTTGTTTGTAAAAGGCAACTGCAATTAATGATTGTTGCTCTGCTTTTCAAATATCACATCTATTGCACACAAACAAAAACCAGTTAGAACTGAGGACATCAGTCGGATGTAACCGACTGTTGGAGACGCCATACTTTATGTTCCAATAAATATTGGAAAGTAACTTCATTTTTTTCTTCGCTCGAACTTATAACAACCCTTAGGTCCCTCCTGACTAGTCAACCAAATTGTCTGTTACATATCTGCGCTATTTCTTAGCCGATTGTAATGCAATTTACAGCATCGATGAAAAATGTCGAAAACTTGTTTTTTTTTTAGCGATTAGCTTGGGAAGAAGTAAGATTTTTAATCTTTATCTTAACTTATTGGATCCTTTTGCAATTTATTAAAGTACATGGTATAATAATTCCATTTAGATATTTCATTGTTTCTCGCTGCATTATTCTTAGTTCTATAGTTTTCAGATTTTTCTTCAATAAAGATTTCTACATACACTCATTATTTAGTGGGGCTTCAAATATGTTCAACATGAAAATCGCAGTACAATCAACAAAAGATGGCTAGAATAAAAAGGTTTATAAGTCAATGATATTTTAAAAATTCTCTAGCAAGTTTTGTTTACAAATGGAAGGATATAATATGTACAAATAGAGATGCAATGATATGAATAAAACATGCTTAGATACTAGATATAACTGGAATCGGCAAGTACAAATTTCTAAAGTATGTTCATAATAATAGATACTCTCAGCGGAGACTTAATAATGGGAAACATATAACAATGCCAACAATGCGAAAATGAGCGAAAAAGCTAAAGCGGCAAATAAATGAGAATGAAGTGAGAAGCAAGTGCCGGATAAATACTAGAGTGAAATTTGAACTTAGAGTTAGGTAACAATTTGTGTGGACGGAACGGATTCTGTGATCTGCTAATAATAATTCAAATAAAATATATTTTCTTGATTCGGCATAAATTAAACCAAAAACGAAATTCCTGTGCTAAAAGAGAAACTGTTTTACACGATGATGTTAATTATTTAATGGTCGAGCGATGCGATTAGCATATTATATAACGCATACGTCGTGTATGCCCCGATGCAAACGAGAAATGGCAAGAACCAAGGGATTTATAAAGCAAATCATCAAATAACGGAAAAAGTACAAATAAACAAATAAACACAAAAAAACATAGGCAATTACACGTGTAAATATCTACGCAAATACATACAAACGAGTGAACTTTTTTTTGGTTTATTTTTATGTATAAACAATTAACACGCGACAGAGAAAAAAAGTACGAAAACACACACACACACACAGCCATCATTATTTAATTACAATTCAATTTTCATTTTAATTGCGCTTGATAAACAGACCCGAGACTGATTACGAAGTGGAAAATAAAAACCAACTTCAGGCCATAATTGAAGGTGTATTAAAACAATAATTTTGTGGTGTTTGTTGTATTTATTCGAAAGTCCATTAATTGGTTAATCGCAAAAAATATATATGTATATTGTAAAATACCGTTAAACATATGTTCACGATCAATTTGAATAAAGGAAATTCTGAGCACTTGAATAATCAAAATCGAAATGAAATTTTCAAAATTCTTAGATTTTGCTACATAAATGATCTCTACCAACCACTTAAGAAGAAAGGGAGGTAGAAGTCCTTAGTCCGATGCAAATGCTCCATTTTGTTCGGGACATTGGATTAATGGACGTACTCTAAGTTCAGCAGGGGGTTCAATAGATCTTATAGGTCGCGGTACAATAGTCCCCCCAATAATAATAATAATAACCACTTAAAACAGAATTTATGTAGATAGATTTATATGCCTTAACTTGTTCAATTAATTCAGTTTTGTCTGAATTGTGGGCCAAAGGATATGATCAAGAATATATATACTTAATCCTTCTCCTTCTGCCTGTTAGATGCATTCTCCCAAAGTTAATAACCCTGTTCTACCCATATTTAATGGGTAGTCGCATTAAAGTATTAGTTCTAATTATGCAACGAAATGATATAGCTAAATCAGATAAATATATAATATTGATGGATGAGCACACTGTGCATGACGACGATGTTGTTCGAATTGTAATCTCTACTAGGGGATTTGCATTATACCGTCAGTGGCTAATTAGGGTTAATAATGGCAGAGTGAAGGACACAACGGTGGGCAGAGTCGCGTCGTGCATGATGGATGGTCAGCGGACAGTGGTCAGCTTACAGCTTTAACTGGGCAAATTAAACATGTGCATGCGCATGGGAAATTGGAGACAGTGCAAAGCTCTGCTCTGCACTTTCCCATTGAATAATGAATAGACATGCGAGACAGACACAAACAGTTAGAACAACAGATGGACAGAGGGACGAGAGGACGGACAGACGGAAAGACGGTGAAACGGAGGTACGGAGGGACTGAGGACAATGGGACAGGCTGACAGTCAAATGAGATTACAAGCCATGGATTGATGTAGAAGGGGCCAAAAGGGGCCAGAGAGACGGGCAATGTCAGCTGAGTTTATGGCATAGGTTCAACGGCATATGACGCCTGATGCAACGTTGCCTAATTGGATTTGCAACTGCGTGTAGCGGCAGAGGAGAGAGAGTGAGAGACAGAGAGAGAGAGAGAGAGAGAGAGGAAGGGCAGAAATATTGAGTGATTAGAGGGTAGCTGCGAGTGCGGCATAGACTAGCATACGGCCTAGTTATACCCGAGACTTGAGTTCGAGATTGAGCTACCGTTCCCACCTTCCCCACTGCCTCCATCTTGCCACCTAGCCTAGAAAATTGTTGTTGTTGTTGTTGTTGTTGCATGCCACCCACTGCTGTTGCCCATTACGCTGACGGCCACTTTTCGGCGCAATCAACAGACCTGAAAACTAACAAGCCAAATGCTAAACACGATGCTTGCATCGCGGTTACCCTGTATTTTTAAACTGTTAACAAAATTTCACTGTGCACAGAGAGAAAAAACCAAGCATTTTCCACTTGAAATCTTGAATTTGCCATCTAATATCATAATTTTAGCAACTTCATTTGTTTATTAATACTTGCAGCCATATATTTTAAACTATCAAGCGGTAACAATCGGAAAGTTTTCGAATGAACCCCGCAAATTTATTAACAATAAATTTTGTAATATTTGTAAAGTTTACGTCCCATAAAAAGTTATTTTGTTGTTTACACAAACCCGCTAAACTTCATGCTCCAAAAGTTAAAAGCGCGTTAAAATACAAATACAATATTGCAATAAATTGGGGCGTAAAATATAATTTAAATATGGTTTGTTACACTTTAGGTTAGGTCAGGTTAGTACGGTATGTGAGTTTAGAGCTTACCTACGTAAGGGCTCTGCAGGGGTGGGGACTCTGAGAAACAATATTAGATAACATGATTTAAGAGAGTTGAAAAAAAGTTAGGTCCAAGAAACCGAAGTCTATTTTTGCAGATTTTTTGTTTAAAGTATAACAAGTGCAAAAAAAAATAATTGTTTTATTTCTGAAGCTTTTAATTTTGCATGAGATTTTAATTATTTCATTATAAATGTATTTTTTATTTATTTTATTAATTGTTTATTTTATGTTTTTTTTTATAACACTGAAGTATTTGTTCTAGGGTGAACAATTTTATTTTCAGAATATAGTTATACTTGACAGCATTTGAATTTTATGATTTATAAAATTTTATATATTTTTTTAAATTTATAAAATTAAAGAGTACTAGTCGTACAAGCTCTGCCCTGCTCGCAGTGCAGGGTATCGCAAATGCCGGGGCGTCAAAATGAAATTAAAGCCGGGGCTGCATAGAGGATGTCGCGTGCCAGGACAGAAGGGGGGCGGGCGAAGTGGGAACAATATTGTGTGCGTGTGTGTGTGTGTGTAGGGGGAGGGAGGCGTGGCGTGAATGCGGGCGTGCCAAAACTGCAGCTGAAAAGCAATAAAAGTGACAGCTAAAAGTTGAGTGCGAGCAAAGGCTATGCGGGTGAATGATAAAAGGGATGCAGCAAGCCCGACAGTGCTAAGAGATAGAGCATTGCGTAGGTCGGAGAGAGGAGAGAGGCGGGATTGCGGACAGGGGGGATGTGTGGTGGTGCAGGGGCGAGAAGTAGAGCAGGGATTGCCTGCACTTGGTGGCTCGGTCTATGGCCAAAGATGTTGGCGCTGACAGCATAAAGCGAAATTTTGAGCCAAAACTTTTGCTTTTCCACATGGCAAGTTGACGACTCGTGATAAAAAGCTGAAGGAGACAACAAACACACACATATACGCACATAGAATACACACATATATATGTATATATATGTATAAGTATTTGTGCGGTTGGAAATGTAGTCCGGGTAATCATGCCAGCCCTGCCCTTGCGCCATCATTTCTGTGTGTAAACGCATCCTTTAAATTATCATCCTCGTTATTCTGAAATTTAATCCAACCTGGGCTAGATGGCATATAGCCCTCTTCTTCTTCTCTGCTCTTCAGCTGCTGCAGTTAATTACAACAACTGTAAATGGCAATTTAGCTGCGTTAGCTGTCAAGAAGTCTTTGGTTTTAAGCGCGGCTTTCAACTCAGCTTTTCACACAGCAACTGTAACAATTTGCCATCTTTACGAACTTTTAACTCATTTAACTGCAGTTTTGGAACACCTAAGGCGTGCCTAAACTCAAATTTGGATACTATGCGAACTATTGGCTAATTTAGTTCTTCCTCGAATCCTCTTATCCATAAAGTTGCAACGATTATTTCTTCATTGTTGAATTAATTTGATCTAAAAACAATTTATTATTATCCATTTACTTCACATATTTTATTTTTGTATACAATTAGAACTATTAATGTAAGCGTATATTTCGTATAATTCGACTAATGAAATGGGTGAGAGTCTAAAATATAATTTAAAAATTCGGCTGGTCAGATAGTACTATTTTTAATGTTAATCTCATCTCTCATTCTCATTAATTCTCTTGAACCTCTAATTATGAGACGAATGTCTTATCCATTATTTCAGTCATTTACCAAAATAATTCGGTTCATTCCTGAACGTTTTTGTACCCTGTACCTATTTAAAATAGCTAAGAACTGGGTTAATATTTAGGAGAATGTATTCAACAGGCCATAAGAGGCGTGGCATATATGTATATATTTATTCAGGATCAGGCCGTCTGTCTGTCTGTGCGGCCGAACGCGCAGCGCGAGCTGTGGGTAAAATAATGGTTAATAACTTTGTGCAAATATTATATATATTCTCGATCAGGATTACGACCGTAGTCCTGTCTATTTGTCCGTCTATCTGTATGTCTGTCCGTCTGAATAAACGCATGGATTTCTACGATCTTACTGGTTTATACTACATTGTTCAATTGCTTCGATATATATTTTACTTCTATTAGCTTAACCAATTGCCAGAATAATTTGGTTAGTTCCCCAAGGAAAGTTTTAAAGAAAACATTTATCTCTCTTGAGTATTGAAATAGCAGTACTCAATAAATCTCATAACTCTGCTGTCAAATTCAGTAAAATGATCATTTTGAAACATTATATTCACGTGGCATGTACTTTCGTCATATGCTAGAGATTTTATTCGATTTTCCAGCTGATTAAATCGAGAGTTACGTGCATTTTAAATATGCCAACAGCCAGAAAACTCTTCTCAATGGGGGACGACAACAACAACAACAACAACAGGCACCGCAACGCACACCCACAATTTGTATTACGAATGCCATTGATACTCAATCAGATGGCATGCTGAGTTACTCAGTAACCATAACGAGTACTTGTTACCTTATGAGTATTCATACTCATTCCTTACAACTCGCACTCATACTCGCACTCACACTCACACTCACACCTCATGCTGTCCGAATGCTGGTGAGATTACAATACAATTTGCCATGTGAATAATATTGAGTCTGATGAGTGTTTGCTGTGTGAGCTCAGCATTCGATATGCTATATATATATATATATATATGTACAGATATATATATTGAATATATATCTGTACAATAAGCTAGCAATTTGTATTGTGTTCGATTTGTTCAACTCAAACGGAAATGCCTTATTAATGAATATGTTTGGCCACACACTCATGCACTCATGCATACTCATAGTACACTCGGTCGGTTGGTCACAGTGATTGCTCTTCGAGTGTAATACCCAAATGAATGGCCGTTACTTGACATAATCGATAACAATCGATAAACTGCATTTATGCCAACCACAATTGCATCTTTAAACAAGTGCCAAAGACGTGGTCAAATATTTATTTATTTTATGTCGATTGAGCACAGATTGAAAACAAAACAATTAAAAATGCGAAATAAAACGAGGCGTGAAATCAAACTTAAATTATAGATAGCGAATTAAAATTTGGAAAAACTTAAGTAATACATTTTATATATATATTTATATCCATGTGTTGTTAAGGTACAATCTTATGCCGTGCGGATTTTTCACTCAATAAAATAAAATAAAAAAAAATTTAAAATTAATAAACATTATACAAATTTAATAAATAAAAATGTTGTTCTCATTAGTATAGTATATTATGTAATGCAAAAAATTTCAATCATTGCAAACATATTAAAACATTTAGATCTTTTTATAATACAATTTTCTTTTATGTTTATTATTAACTTGAAATCATTTTGTTTTTTAAATTGATCTAAATATTGCGTAATTTGACACGAAATACTCTGTTAAAAAGCCAGCTTATCAGGTAACTTTCTTGTATTTAAATAAAAATAAAAATAATGAACTTAAATGAATTAAATAAAATTAAAAAAAATATATCAAATTGTTAGCATAGAATAATGTACGCATAAGTTAATCAACTCCAAATCGAAAAGAAAGATAATAAAATGATAAAAATATAATATGTTAATAATATTGTAATTCATACATATTAATTTAAGTACAGGTCAGAATAGAATCGTGAATAAATTTTAGATTAACAAGGGCGAAAAAACGGAACTGAAGAAAAATTCTGTGCAAAGAATGATTTAATCGCATCTTATTTTAATCTTATAAATAATCTTAGAAAATAGAAATAAAAATTTTAAATAAATTAAGTAAAAATCGCATCCTATTTTAAACGTAAAAATGTTTGAACTTTGCTAAGAATTTTAATTAAATTAAGTCGGAATCCTTTCATATTTTAATCTTCAAAGTTTATGAATTTTAATTAGGTCAACTAGAAAGCGTGTAATATTTTAATTTTATAAGTTTACTAAAATAGATATGAGAATTTAAATTAAATTTAAAGATCACGCTTTAATGAAGAGTTTATGGTCAAGAATTTTCTGCCTTATGGAAATTTTGATTCAAGTACGTGAACTCTTGATTTTTCTCTCAGTCTACAAATCTATGAAAAAACGAAATCTCTTAAATTTTTTGTCAAACAAGCGAGGCTCCACTGTGCCTATCTGTGTGTGTTTGTGTTAATTTTTTTCTCTCTTGTCTGTTTGGCCACGCACATTATTGTTGCTCTTGTGGTTACTTTTGGCGGTTGTGTTTCTATGTGTGTGTGACTATGTGTGTGCGTGTGTGTGTGTGGTTCGTGGTGGTTGGTGGTTGGTGGTTGCAGCTTGTAGCCTGACAGCGACAGCAGCTCCAACGCATTTGCCCCAATAAATCATTTGGCAGCCGCTGCCATTTGCCTCCTGCCACTGTTTGTGGCAAATTTATTAATTTCTTTGGTTCTGTCTCGCTCTGACCTATACTCATATGCTCTATCTGTTTCGTTTTAGCGTGGGATATTGGCAACTCTGTCCAGGACGCCTTTGTCATTGCCGTGGAGGAGCACGCTAGGGAGCGTCTACAACGATTGGCGGCCCTGAATCGTGTTACGCCCGTGGATATAACCCAACTATCCAAGAAGGTGAGCTTCCCCACAGCATCCCATCCAGTACATAATTGTATTGAGACGCAGCCAACTTAACAAGTCTATTAATATCATTACATTGGATGGGATTCGGTAGCAGGTTTACTCCATGTTAAAGTTCCACTTGAATTACAGTTTGTTAGGAATTGTATTTTTGCCGAATACTCAACCGAATAACCCGGAATAGAACAAGGCTACAGTCGGAGGTAACCGACAGTGGGAGATCCTGTACAAAAAATTTGGACAGGGCAGATCAGTCGGACGGGACAGATCAGTCGGACGGGCCCGACTGTAGAATACCCTGTGCCTTTTATTTTATATACAATTTTATAAAACTGTCACACTAAGCGTATCAGCAGTACTTCTTCTTCCCTTATTACGTGCGCCAGCTGCGCTGCGGTGCTGCTGCTGCTGCTGCGCTGGCAATTGCGTAGCTTATATCTACTTTGTTTACTAACCGATTTTAATGCGCTTTTCAGATTAGTTAAATATAATAAAAAAGAGCGTTTATACCAAATAACAACACTCTATGACTAACATTACGCTTGTTTTTGAACTTTTAAATTCAACTATTGTGAAGCTTATATCTCCTGTGTTTCTCAACCGATTTTAATGCGCTTTTCAGGATAGTTAAATATAATACAAGAGAGCCTTATGTTCCGAATAACAACCTTCTATGTTCAATATTACGCTTGTTATTTAACTTTTTGTGTTAAAAATTCGAGGTTATGTCAGTTTTATTGATTTTTGGGCGTCAAGGGGGCGTGGCATCAACGATTTGAAATAAACTTGATCTGCGTATTGAATACACCTACCGATAGCAACCAAAACGGCAACTCTAGCTTTTGTAGTTTCCGAAATCGACGCGTTCATACAAACGGACAGACGGACAGACGGACAGACGGACAGACAGACAGACAGGGCTAAATCGACTCAGCTCGTCTCCCTGATCAAGAATATATATACTTTGTGGGGTCTGCCACGCCTCCTTCTGCCTGTTACATACATTCTGACAAAGTTATTAACCCTGTTTTTCCCATTTTTCAAATGGGCACAGGGTATAAAAATAGTGTCTCTAGATTCTATAGAATAATCCTTCTTTAGGGGGTCACACACATTTCTCATTTTTAATTTAATAGACCTTTATGTATTTTTTTCAAATTACATGATTGACTAAAATTGAATTAAGAAAGTTTAACTCTTTTCTAGTTTAAATAGTTTTAAATATTTGCAGTGTTGTAACCTAGTCATTTGTACTTTATTTTCCAAGGCGGAGAATTTTCTTTGCTTATTTTTAATTTGAAATACATAAAGTTCAGCAAAATAAAATAGCAAACTGATGACAGCAGAATCAATTCCCAGCCAATTGTTTATTTTGTAAAGCCTTCAAATATGTATTTATATTGCTTATCACAAATGAGCTGAAGTGAAAATTACAAATAGTCCAACATCAGCGTTGCCACCTGGTCACAAAATGTGCAAATTTCTTTAGTTGACATTTTAATTAAAACCGCAAAATAGAAGCAAAATCAATTCTCCGACTATTGTTAAGCCAAGCTTGAAAACTGCTGTTTTTAAGATTCCAAAGTATTCAATTGAAAGTTGTCACATTTTTTAAATATTTTATTTAAGCAAACAAACATAAAATGCAGTAAAATGCATTTTGTGCAACGGAAGACTCTGACTTATGGCACATAACATGCGATTACGTTTTTGTCGCCTGAAAAATATAGAAAAACTTTGGCTAAAAACAAAAAAAAAAAATCAGACCTTGTGTTCATCTCTGTCACAGCAATGCGGACAGGAATCTAGAATACAAAAGCTAAAAAATATTCGACTGAAAAAAAAAACACTAGAATAATTGAGTGTGTGAATGATGGGTGGGCGGGGAAGTGGGCGTGGACGTGGGCAGTAGTGTCAACTATAAAAGTCAGTAAAAGTTTTGAAATGAAACCAAACGAAAGGAAAGCAAAGCATACGAAATATTTTTGCAGGTTAAAATTGAAATGGAATTTGTGTTGCACTTTTATGATACACACACACACACACACACACAAACAAAACCTATAGGTCAGTCAATTTTAATGGCATGTTCTACTTATACTATAAAACTAACGGATAATCACAAGGACGGAAGGCTACAATCGGACGTAACCGACAAAGTTTTTCTCCCAACAGATTAAACACTAAGCGCATGCATACAACATGCCTTCGCTGCTTTATCGAGCAAATTGTCTGTTGCATATCTTAGCTGTTTCTTACTGGCCCATAACGCAATTTCCAGCGCCAGTAGAGAATGCCGTAAAGCTTTAAAATAAAGGCTGCTGTGGTTTTTAGAAATTAGCAGGGGAAATGGGGAGGTAACAAATATGTAAAATTGATCTAAAGAATTTGTGTCTAGCTCGTATAGTTTCCGAGATCTGCATGGCTATATAAACTCAGCTGGTCGTCCTGATCGAAAATATATATACTCTGTTGTCTGCCATGCCTCTTTCTGGATGTTAAACACTAACTTAATAGACCCTTGTATAGCTTTTCAAAATACTGGGTCTAAAAAAACCAGTTGAAACAACCAACTGCCCTGCCTTCTCATTCTCTCTCTCTCTCTTTTCTTGTCTCTCTGTCTTCTTCTCATAATCTCTTTCATGGCTCTGGCCCAGAGAAGAGCTTCAAAAATAGGAAATAGACAGAAATTCAATTAAAAACTCAACAAGCACAACAAAAATCACACAGAAACATATAAGCAAACTAGCAACTAAAAGTGAAACAACAACAAAACGGAACAACATATGCAAAAAAGCGAAACACAGAGACACAGAGAGAGAGAGAGAGAGAGAGATGAATAGAGGGAGAGGCAGAGAAATCGACAGTTGAATGTTGTATAAACTTGAAAACAGTAAAACCGAATAACAAAATAACGACAGCTGACAAACATAAAATTTGCAAAAATAACAAAGATTTCGAAACAGGAAAACTTTGTTATTGGCATATGCCCGACTAGCAGATACCTTGCAACAAAATTGGTTTAGCTATTTCTATTATATCGTATATAAAAATACGGTTTATAACTAATAGCAAATGTATGCGACAGGCAGTCTGGGGAGAATATATATTCTTGAACAGGACGACGAGCTGAGTCGATATAGCAATGTTTGTCTGTCCATCCGTATAAACACAGCACTCCGAAATACTTTATAATCCGGTATCAAACCTTAACGGATCTGCACCTTTCTTTCTAAAAAACCAAAATAGAAAATATTGAAATAAAAACTGTTAACTGACCTCTTCAACTTTCATTTGTGGTATTCTTTGTGAAATGCCGTTTAGATCAATTTCAAAACAAAACTGATTTACAAGATTTAATTCTATAATAGTAATCCAAAACTTGATACTCATATAAAGAAGTAAATTTTTTTGATATGATAGCTATTTAATGAGGTATTCCATGTCAAATTACGTGTACTCAAAATGATTTATCAAATGAATTCAAGCTAACAGTTGGCATAATAAAAAATGTGAAATAAAAACTTAAAAAAAATAACATTCTACAAATCGTTAAATTTTCCATCTATAGGTGTCATATTTGCCATGTAAACACCTGAGAACTAGTATCATTAATAGGCCTGATAATCCGCAATGAGTAAATAAATAAGATAAAAGTAAACCAGGTTTCAGATTTCTTTAAATTGAAAGTAATAGGGTAGGTAATCCGAAAAAGTATATAAATCAGAATAAAATAAACCCGGTAAACAAATCGAAAGAAAAATCTGTAGTATCAAATATTATATGGATATTTATCTAACAATACCGTAAGTAACTCAACAATTGATTAAAATGATTATGGGGCTCCTATAAAACAATATGCTCGCTGGGGAAGTTGCGATGTTTACAGGGTAAGCGAATATACTGCATAAATAAAAAAAAATTCAACAAAATAAAATGCAAAACTGAAACTGCAAATCAAATTCAAGTTATGTGGGTAATTGAAAGTGAGCGGGCACTGCAGTGTGTGAATGTGAGTGCCAGAGTGAGTGCGATTGCGAGTGCGAGTGCGAGTGAGTGTATTCATATGCTCTTGACAGCTGCTAAACCGAATGTTTAAGCACGAGCTATACAAATTGGTATGCAAAAAGTGTAATTTTTTTTCTCATATTGTAAATAATGTGAGTGCACTCACAATTAGTTGAAGAAAGTTAAATGAAACATGAGTGCACTCATAAACTATGTATAACATATGTGTGTTTACATAATTGTGTGCATAGTTATGCCATGGCTTACAGCATTTAGAGCATCAGGTTGAATGGTATTCAAATAAAAGTATTCGAAAAAAGTTCACCTGAATAGTTGAATAGTTTGCATGTATTCATATTCATATTTCGAATAATAATTCTTCGAACTCGAAACTTTCTTGATTTTCATGCATTAAATCAATCCGAAAAATGTCTAGCAAAATAGTAGTAGTTTTTAACATGATAGTTCTTGATTGAAGTAAAATCGTAATTAGATTAAGAAAAATCTGGATTGCATCTAGCAATGATGAGATTAATTTGATAGAATTACGATTGAATTAAGAGAGGATTGATATGCTCGATATCTATTATTACTGAAATAGAATAGAAAACTTTAACAGCGACCAAGCTCAAGACAAAGTAAGTTTATTTGGAGGCATAGAGTTTGAGAGCAACTCTAGTATTAAACTCGAGTATTAAACTGCATGATGGATCCAGTAAACACACCCATGCACTCACACATGCATACATACAAACACACACTCACATACACAAGAATCTTACTCACACACACACACACACACATGAGGCCAAGGCTTCAACTTGCTTGTCAATAATCCAATAAAATGTGAATGAGTTGAGAAAATAATGCACAAACACACACATGGGTCGAGTGTGCTCGACTGACGCATACTACACAGCTGTTATGCAAGATACAAAAACATTTGCCAAAAGTTATAATACCCCTTTTTCCCCATTAAGTAGGGTATACAATATAAAAAAATAAAATAAATGAAAAATAAAAAATAAAAATAAAAATAAAAATAAAATTTAACTTTTCACGAAAATTCAAACAAACTTGAATAAAAAAAATATTTACTGTTTTCATATTTAAAAAAAAACATTAACATTTATGTACGAACTTGTAAGTGCTAAGATAACATTTAGTTTTAAAACTAGTGAATATGTATTATATTATTAATTAATTGCTACATTTATTTATTTAGATATGTAATCCTAATGCTACAAGTATACAACTTATTAAAACTTATTTATTCATTTTAATTTGATATTTATTTATTTATTCATTAGTTATTTATTATTTATTCATGACTTATTTACTATTGCATTCTATTTATTTAGAATACGTTAAAACTATTTATATTTTTCATTGTTAAATTATTTATTATTATTATTTAAATATTTGTTTTTTATTTATTTCTATGTTTATTATTTTTATATTTCTTTATTTATTATTAATTTGTTTGTATATATATTAATTTTTTATTTATATATTTATCATTTATTTATTTATTATATTAATTTTTTTTAAGCTACAGATTCCTAGACTTGTAGAAAGTTGCCTGGTAGTTGATAATGCCCCAACAGTATTGCGGCTTCAGTACAGGGTATTAAAAGCAGCGCTAAAGATGAATGAATGAAGCGACTATGCGACGATGACAACGCACTGCAGATGCTTTGTGTATTGAGTTTGGGTTGGGTTTGGATTCGGGTTTGGGTTTGGATATGGGTTTGGGTTTGGGTTAGGGTTTTGGGTTATGAATGGTTGGATTGGTTAGAGAAAAAAGCAGCAATTGAACGCACAAGTGGAATGTGCACGAAGCATGAAGCATTTGGTTGGGATTTCATTTTTTGCTTCACATTAAATATCATTTGATTTTTACGTTTTCGCTTTTTTTGTGAGCTTAGCTCTTAATTGCATACGCGTGGGTGGCGCCACCTGTTGCCTGGAGTGGGAAGTTGCCTGAATTCAGGATAACGTTTAGCAGTTGCCATTGTATTTGGCATTTTCTGCTCTGATTTGTTTACAGCCAATTGCCAGTTGAGGCTGCAGTTTGACAGTCATCGTTTTGGCAGGGTGCGGCATGGGGCATGTGCCACGGGGCCCGGGGCACGGGGCACGGGGCATGCGGCAAGTAGAAACCTTTTGTTAAGGCCAACCCACGCAGCCAGACAGCCAGACAATTGACACACCTACGCATCGGGCGGCTAACAAAGAGCCACAGTTGACAATCGATATAACAGACAGACTAAAAACTCTTCATTTTTTTAAAAGTTATTTGTTAAAATATCCCGTTTAAACAATATACATATATATATGTAGGTATATCGTAGTTCTACTTCAAAATTACCGATATGTTACACAAATTGATTACAATATGAATTATCGAAATTAATCGTATCGATAACTATCACCTTTGAATTACAATCATTTATATTATATAATTTAATTAAACTTTTTACTAAATATTTAGCGACTTATGCTTATGGATATTGATGCTATTATGCTATTAATGTGTATCGATAAATTGCTAGCGATAACTGTGACATTTAAATTGCAAATGTTTATATTGTATATTTATTTTATTATAATTTGTATATGTATATATTAAAAAGTAATTTCCAACCACATAATTATCGTTATTAGATAGATACATATCAATAGATTCGTATCTATGTCATATTTATTCACATGTCCGTAAATTAATCGTATTTCTTACTACGCCATTATCGATATGGCCTATCTATATTTAGGCCAGCTACGACACATATCCATAAATTGCAATCGATAATTATGTCATTATTATTCTATTTACTTATATGTGTATGTATGTCATTTAATCTAATATCCTATTACATAATTATCGATATATTTATCGTTATCCATGCCTTACTGTATGCATATTTCAAAAGGCGATACCCGTTGCCTGTACAAAAGCCAAAAACCTCACATGTCTGGCTGAGGGGCATGACAAAAGCAGGACGGAGGATGAAAATCGGGGGCGTTGGGCGTTGGGATTATTTTGGGCAGCTTTAGCTTTAATGAAATATGATTGATTTGCAAATGGAGGTTGTCAGCAGCGCTAAATGATGACGAGCTTGGTATTTGTGTGTTGACTTCTTGTGACATTGTTTTGTTTGTTATGAGACGTGAAAATGGTATGGTTGAAATTTTAAAATTATAATGGAAAGCATAATATAACACCCAAGAGGCATGTCAGTGAGCACCTTAAATGATTAGTACGCTTGATGTACACATGTAAATGGTTGCATTCACCAGGTTACCGCTGCATGGATCGCTCACCCGATAACCGATGAAAGCAACCCTGACGCATCATGTAACCTGGTGAATGCGTTTGATACATTTTGAAACTTGCAACAGTCTTTTATGCAAAAAATCTTCAAATAATTTATTTTTAAAATGCAACAATTATTTTTAATATATTTGTTTACATTTGGAATTTAAATCAGCTGTTTTTATCGACTTTCGATGAATGCAGCGGAAAAAGCAGCGATGAATCAGAAAAATTTTATGATGCATGCGCTGCAATTTTATGCTGCATTCAGGGTTGCTTTCATCGGTTATCGGGTGAGCGATTCATGCAGCGGTAACCTGGTGAATGCAACCAATGCGTCCAATGAGATTGATTTCGGTGTTTATCGGTTTGTATGGTAATCGATCGAGTGGACTGTCGAATGCGGTTGATAAATTGTGGTAAAAATAGCCAATAAGAAAGGAGCAGATCAGTCTGGCGAAAACCTGCAGTCGGACGGAACCGATAGTAGGAGACACTGTAGTTTAGTGTATCATCGACAAAATCGTCTGTGGCATATCTCTGCTGTTTCTTATCCAATCGCACATACGAACAGCAGACAGACGGACATGGCTATATCGACTTAACTCGACCTCCTTATGATTAATATAACTGTTTTTTGTAGGGAATGCCACGCCTTCTCCTGGTTGTTAACAAATAGGTATTTATCGATAAGTGCTAATGCTCAATGGGTGTATCAATAACAGGTAGTTTCAATATATAGTTTGATGTTAAAACTCAAACGTAGGTAAATTTAATTAATTGCCTAAAACGTTTTGTTAAAAAAGCATTAATCGTTAGTCGATCAGTGTAAATATCGATAGATATTTTGACAAACTGTTATCGATACGCGTGTAATCGTTTATTATGTGTTAAATGTGTCTCTAATTCCTGCTACCTCTTGTTCTTTCTCCCAAATGTGGCATCTCTTACACCCACTTTCTGTCTCTCTCTCTCTCTCTCTCTCTCTTCTCTCTCACTTTCTTTGTGTATTCCCCTCGCTCCGCCCATTGCCCGTTCTCTGCAATCGTCGTTGCTCTCTGCAGCTGCAACAAACAAAGAGCGGCAGCAACATCAGCCAGAAGCAGGACCTCAGCTTCCTGAACGACTCGACGCCCATCTATGTGACGTCGTTCAGCAGCAATCAGATCACCTGCGGCAGCGCCACAATGACAACGGCAACAGCTGGCGGTCCGATAAGTGCGCCCACATTGGCGCCGACAACGGCAACGGCAACGATTGCAACACCGGCAGCAACAGCGCCGTCGGCAGCATTGGTCAGCGCTGCTGTGGCAGCGGCAACAGCGGCAGCAGCGGCGGCAGCAGCAGCCGATCGCAAGGCGAGCAGCTCGACGACGGCAGCAATTGTCAGCGCAACGGCAGCAGCAGCAGCAGCAGCGCTCAAACAGCCGCCAGCAGCAGCGGCAGCGGCAGCAACATGTGGCAGCAACACGAGCAGCGCCACCGGCCACATCTATCAGACGAG
Source organism: Hypselothyrea guttata (assembly GCA_035045125.1). Taxonomy (NCBI): domain Eukaryota; kingdom Metazoa; phylum Arthropoda; class Insecta; order Diptera; family Drosophilidae; genus Hypselothyrea; species Hypselothyrea guttata. Next base: position 3,143,617 of record JAWNNJ010000194.1, read on the forward strand.
CCAGGCGCAGCAGCAACAGTTGCAGCAACTGCAACAGCAACTGGCAGCAGCTGCTGCCGCAGGCAAGCCGTTGCAGGCAAAATCATTGCTGGCGAGCAGCCTGCAACATCTGGCCGAGGAGGTGGACGACGAGGATATGGACGATGATGATGATGTCGATGGTGCCAATTATTGTGGCATCACCTACATCAGCTACAATAACAAGCATGCTCAGCTGCCGACAACAACATTGCCGGCAACAACAACATTGCCGGTAGCAGCGGCAACACTGGCAACAACAGCGGCAATACACCAGCAGCGACAATCGCAACAATCACAGATACAGACGCAGCAACAGTTGCAGCCGCGGCCCATGCCGCTGCAGCTGAGCGCCGATATTGTTGCTGCTGGCAGTGGAGCAACTGTTGGTGGCAGTGTTGCAGTTGCTGGTGCGCATTTCGTGGATGCGCAAACATCGCCGCTGGCAACAGCGGCAACGGCAACGGCGGCAACAGTTGCTGCCGGCGGCATGAGCATTGTGACAGCAGCAGATATTGCATTGCCACCGACACAGCAACAACATCAACAGCAGCAACATCATGGCCACGCCTACGTGCATGGCACAACAACGCCCAAAACGGAATACTCAACGGCCATATCCAGTGGTCAGCTGCAGCAGGCATTTGCCGAGTTGCAGCTGCATCACCACAGCAACACCAGCAACAACAACAACAGCAACAGCCAGCAGCAACATTTACTTTTAAGCAACAACAATAATAGCAATAATTGCATCTCAGCATCAGGCAACATCGGCAACATCAGCAACATTAGCAACATCAGCAACATCAGCAACATTAGCAACATCAGCAACATCAGCAACATGAGCAACATGAGCAACAATGGCACGTCCGCTTTAAAAAATTGTGATTTACTAATATCGAATAATTTGTATCCACCGAGACGAGAGGTGAGAGCATCATGCAACATGCAGCATGCAGCATGCAACACGCAACTTGTTGCTGCTGCTGCTGCTGTTGTTGCCACAGCTGCAACAATTGCTGTTGTGCATGTGTTTGATTTACTTCTCCACTTTATGTTCGTTTTATATGTTGCCTCAGTTCCTCTGCCTCTCTTTTGTATTCATTCTCTTTTTATCGCCAGCTCTTTTGCCCACTCGCTCGCTCACTAACTCTCTCTCTCGCTCTCTCGCTCTGTTTCTTTTCGCAGTTACTAACGCATAACGATGACGTCATCGTTCATCAGTCCAACGATGGCCTTGGCCTTAACTACAGCAACACAACTGCAGCAGCAGCAGCAACATCTGCAACAGCAGCAGCAGCAACAGCACTAACAGCAGCAGCTGCCTATGAGCTGCAGCAGCAACAGTTGCAACTGCAGCAACAACATAGTCCCACAAGTAGCATATCAAAAGGAAGAACTGAACTTTTACTGGGCGATCAATCGCTGCGACAAGAGAGGTAAGTCCCCACCAAAGTATCCAAAATATTATTACGGTCATTGCTGGATTGCATCTGGGAAATTTTGGGCTCTTTTTTGGGTTCACTAAACAAAATGTTATGAAGGCCAAATGTGGCTACAGTAGATTTTTGCGATTTGCTGAGGAAGTGGGGGAAGTATCCCAAATCTAAAACAAACTCGTGCTGCTTACGAAATTGGAGAACCTAAATCCCGAATATGGTGTTTCTAGCTCATATAGTTGCTGAGATCTAGGTGTTTATACAGACGGACAGACAGACGGATTGACGGGCAGACGGACGGACATGGCTATATCAACTCGGCTTGTCGTCCTGATCAAGAATATATATACTTTGTGGGGTCTGCGACGACTCCTTCTGCCTGTTACACACATTTCCACTTTGCACTAAGTTAATACTTTAATATAATAATCAAGAATTATTTATTTAAAATATGCCTAAAAATTGTTACTTAAGTTCTTGTCAAACCCTAAATCAACAAATATTTATTTAATATCAACCTATAAATAACTGAAATACCATCTGAATAAACTTTTAAATGACTAATTGATCTATAATCAGCTCAAAACTTGTGTGTTTAAATACTTTCTTATAAAATATTGCAGAGATTCGCCCCAAAAATAAAACTATTATTTTCTATGCTCTAAGATCAGGGCATATTTTTAGATCTTGAAATTAAGTTCGATTGTATTTTGACTGATTGGCATGTAAAAGCAGAGGTAATACTAATTTTACGAAGGTGCTGTAACGTCAGCTGCGTTTTGGCAGCCACTGTGTCTATGCGGAGCTTGTGGTTGGCAAAAGTGTAGCCTACCCAACAGGCGCCAGTGGCTGCAGAACCTTTGCAGTGGCTCCATAACCGTCGTGCACTACAAGTTTGCAGTTATAGTAGCTTGGTGTGTGTGTGTTTATGATTCTGTTTGTTTGCTTTATATTTCGTTTTCAGGCTATTCTCTGCATTATTTGCCAAGCATTTATTACCGCAGCAGCAGTTGTGAAACCCTATGCTGCTGCATTCACCATTCACATTCGTATTCACATTCGTATTCACATTCGTATTCACATTCGTATTCACAGTCGCAGTCTCAGGCTGCTGTCCTGCCGCTGAATGGGTATCATGTGCCATGGAAATACCCCCAGCCAGGTTTATGTGGGTGTGAGTTTGAGTGTGTGTGTGTGTGAGTGTGTGTGAGTGTGTGTGTGTGTGGGTGTATGTGAATGAGTGTGAGTGTGTGTGTGTATGCAGGTTGTTTTTATGACTGCTTATTTATTTACTTGGCTGGCTCGCTGGGTTTTCCAGCTGGCTGCTTCGTCCTCAGTTCAGCTTCTGCCTCTGCTTCTGCTTCTGCTTCTACTCCTTCTTCTACTCCTTCTTCTGTTCTGCTCTTTCTTATTTTCATTCTCATTCTGCATTCGCGCATCGCCTTTGGCTAACGCAGACATTTTTCACACATTTCTCGCAGTCTCCTGTCTCCTTTCTGTCTGTCCCATCGTCCTGGTCCAGGCCATGCGCTCGCTGTTCCTTCTCGTCTGTTGTGATTTCGACTGGATCATCATCATCATCATCCTCATCATCATCATCATCAGCATATTGGTCATAATCCACATTGCCAAAGACTCTACCAACTGCCCTTGTACTCTCCACACTTGCCAACGCCACGCGCGCTCTCATTTTCCGTTCATTATTAATTAACGAGTTATTTTCCACGCCCTACGCTGAATGCGCTGAATATTTATAAAATTTTAAATCGATTTTCCTTGAAAAGCTACCTCACATCGCATCGCATCGCATCACATCGCATCGCATCGCATCGTTCACTTGTTGCTCCGGAATGAATAGCAATTACGGTTTTCTGTCTTTCAGCAAAACTCAATCGATATTAAACGAATTAGAACTTTCATTTATCGATATTTATCGCTGCCTATCATTAACGAAAATCCATTTTTACTTACCTATGTGGGAATTTAATCTATGGAATTTTCCATATAATTTAATATTTCAATAACATCTTTTCTTATTAGTTTCTTTCTTACTTTATTTGCTGTTGTAGTGAGCATTAAAAGTATCGAATACGTAAAAAATGAATCTATTTTATTAGTTAAATATATGTAACGAGACAAGTGTAGAGCATTAAGTATAAACTAAGAGAGAAGGACGAATTAAACACTAAATACGCAAATGTAAGATATGTCAAATTAAGGTAGAAGTAGCGATAGGAAAGCGACGAGAAGAAGGTAACGAGAGACAGGAAAATTATAGCATTCATCGAGTAGCATTTAACGAGAATCAAATAACGAGCACTGAACAATAAGTATAATTTAACGAGTATAAAATACCGAGCATTAAGTAAGGAACACAAAGTATAAAGCAACGAGTATCGCAATGAAAACACTGTTCCAAGTAATTAGTGAAAAGAAACTCTTACCGAGTAAAACACTATATAAAACGCTTAGCCAGTAACGAGTAGAATGTAATCAAGTGTGTGGGTTTTTAGACCCTTTACTTTAAAAAAGTAAAAAGGGTCTATTAGTTTAGTGCAAAGAGGAAATGTATGTAACACCCAGAAGGAGGCGTGGCAGACCCCACAAAGTATATATATTCTTGATCAGGACGACAAGCCGAGTCGATATAGCCATGTCCGTCCGTCCGTCTGTCCGTCTGTCTGTCTGTCTGTCTGTCTGTATGAACACCTAGATCTCAGCAACTATAAAAGCTAGAGACACCATATTCGGTATTTAGGTTCTCCTAATCAGTAAGCAGCACGAGTTTGTTGTAGATTTTGGATACCTCCCCCCCTTCCCCCGTAAACCGCAAAAAGCTGCTGTAGCCACAGTTTTAAAGCTATTGATTTGTAATTTGGTATTTAACTAGTTTATGATATTCTCTATCGACGCTAGGAATTTTGTCTGGATCGGATAAGAAACAGCGAACATATGCCACAGACAATTTGCCGCACTAGGCAGAGGGGGGGTGGTGTGCCTTGCATACGCGGGTAGCTTAGTGTGTGTGCGTCTGATTGTGTTTGTATGTACATATACTCAAAGTAAAGGGTCTCCTACGGTCGGTTACGTCCGACTGTAGCCTCCGTCCCACTGATCTGCCCCGTCCCTATATTTTTTTATTGTGTAAGGACATTGTCATAAGACAAATCATATTCCCTACTCAGTTCTTCCTTTGACATAGGCAAACCCTCTCATTCTTACGCTGAATCCTGATCTCGTTCAATTCCATCCCTTTCCACGTACTTGAATCTCTGTTTTTGTAATTACCTCTATGTTTGCTTCATAGAACTATGACCCTTCTATGCTATCCTGCAATTCACAAAAGATATTCAGGATTACAGATATCGATAACGAATTAAGCTTTTTGTTTCGGTACCTCTATTTTTCTTGCTTTCTATCTCTCCAGTTGCCTGGTTTTTCTCTAATCTCTCTCTATTTTTGAATGAAACTTCGTTGTGGTAATAAAATGTTCGATGACAATATGGCAATGGTAAATTCCGCAAGCTTTTTATCCTGCGCCTTCCCCCTTCCGCTCTGGCTCCCCTTATCACCACTTACGCGGCATGCAGTTAGGTGCTGCTCTGCTATGTCAAAGAAGGAAAACCTGCTGCGTAATCAGTTGAACAGACAATGCTGACTCGGAGACAGACACGGACACTGACAATGACAAAGATGACAACGACAACAACGATAACGATAACAACAACAACAACAACAACAACAACAATAACAACAACGGGCAACACTTGAAAAGCACTTAAATGTGCATTATCTATGACTGACATTCTTCTTGTTGTTGTGCATTTGCCAGCCTGCAGAACTGTCAAACTGCAGTTGCCCAACCCAATGTGGATAGATATAGATATAGATATGTATATAACATAGATGGATGGATGGATAGGGAGGGAATCAAACTGGAACCGTCTGAGCAGCCCTGGCCACAGGCTAACGACAGGGCTCGGTCTGGATTTGGCATTGACATCCGATGACAACAATCGATGCTGATGACGTTTCTCTTTCGTTTTCAATATGGATGCATAAGATGGAAATGCCATAGGCATTTCGGTTGGATAACATGTCTGTTATCGTCGGACGGTGCAAAAACAAGTAATCGAAGCATTAGAAATAGATTAAACAAAAAACAAAAAACGAAAAACAATACAAAAGTCCATAAAAATAGAAAATCATTGCGTTTCAACATAACTGAAAGGTCTGAAAATTAAATTGGGGCAAAAGCTTAAACGGCTTAAAGAAACATGAAAATAATTTTAATGATTCGTTGGTTCAATGCAAATATGAGCTTAAAATTAAGCTGCGAGTTATTTGATTTATTTCAATTTGTTTTATTATTACAGTAGAATCCGGTTATAACGACGCCGCTTATAGCGTCCGTCCGGTTATTGCGACGAAAACTCGATGGTTTGGTTGGTCCCCATACAAACTTATATGAAACGGCTTCCGCTTATAACGTCTCCGCTTTTAGCGACAAACCGCTTATAACGACGAGATTTTTCACAATTCAACCGGATATTGCGACGTGCCGAACAAAAAATAAAAACTTTAAAGAGGAAAATTTGATTTCTTTAACAATGCTAAAAGAAGCAAACAAAATAATGGATTTTGTGTTTTTTCAATACGAAAAAGAAACAAAATCATGGATTTTGTTTTCCGGATATAACGACGAAAAATCGTCGGTCCCTTGAAAGTCGCTATAACCGGACTCTACTGTATTAAATTTTTTGTTTTGATTAAAATATTAATTTGTTTGATTTTAAAACCTATTACGAACATGGCATCCATAAAATAAAAAAAAATAAATTTTTTTGTTCCTTTCGGATAGTGCGTCTGCCGGATATAACGACGTAAAATCGTCGGTCCCTTGAATGTCGCTATAACCGGATTCTACTGTATTTTTAATCGTGTAAAACAAGGTTAATAATATAATAAACCTAAAGGGTTTCAACCAAAATCTCAAGCTTAAAGTCAGCTTACAACATATAATATATAAAGTTATAAAGATTTAATGAAGTGAGTTGAGCAACGACTTTAAGCTCAGCTGATCACTTATAATAAAAAGCTTTGAAGCCTGCAAGAGCTTTAAGCTGAATTTAATGCTACATTAATATTTAAAAAATAAACTATAAAATGATTAATTGATCTGATGTGAAAGTTGCAGGCAAATTATATTAAGAGACGAATTTAATCCTTTCGGAATATTGGGACAATACGTTTCAATGGTCATGTTGACGACCTTCCGGGATATTCGCCAATACGTATTGGGATTATGTTGTAGAATAAAAAGACGATTTTTGGATTTGCAGTAATGCTCTTTCAGAATATGCAAAAACCACTATCTCTGCTATCTTGGACTATGATATACAATTTTGAGGTGAATCTTTCTAAACTATTGTAATAAATAGTTTTTTTAAATCGAATTATTTCTCTTCCAATATTTTCTTCTAACTGAACAGAGCTGATAGTGAAGCGGTTGTCGTGGCGGCCTAAAATTGATAATAATTTCTAAGAAATTCCCCCTTGATCTAAACGAAACAAAGTGCCACGTTTTGTTTGCAGTGTATTGTTACGGCATAGTCTGTGGCTGCCAAACTGTAATTTCAAATTTCGCACATGTCTGGAACGAGTAAACAATGCGTCTCCCGAGGGGCGTGGCAGGGGGAGAGACGCCATGGATATCGCTTGGCGTATAGCCATAGCATTGGCATGCCAGCCATGTAGAAAGCATGTTATGTTAAGACCAGTCCAACAGTTGGCCAAGTCAACGGCTCGGCCTCTTGGCATGCGAGGCACGCGCAGGCGCAGCATTTTTGTGTCTTGTGGCCTACGTTGAGGTAGGACCGAGCGAACGTTGATATGGGACTGGATGTTGTAGCCATGATATGGCTAAAAACAGGCCTAATAACTTTGTGCCAATGCATGTAACAGACAGAGGAAGGCGTGGCAGACCCCACAAAGCATATATATTCTTGATCAGGACGACCATATCTATCTGTATTTTCAGATCTCGGCAACTATTAAAGCTAGAGCAGTCATTTTCGGAATGAAAGTAGCTTTATACCATACCCAGCTCAACTTTATTTCAAATGTTGAATGCCACACCTCCTTTACGCCCTAATCGCTAAAAACCGAATAACCCGCGTAGTATTAAACGTATAAAGTTGTTATTTAGAATATATACACTCTATCATTGTATTGATATATCCTGACAAGCGTCTAAACATCGCTTAATAAACACAGAAGATATAAGCGAAACAATATTGCAGGCTGCTCCTTGCCTCGCACTTCGTATGACATATTTTAAATATAGAGTAAAGAGTATTCATACAGTCAAGCGCATCCGACTGATCTGCTCGGTACATTGTGTTTGTTGTTGTTGCTGCGGTTGCTGCTGCGACGGTCACTTTCCCATGGATGCATGGAAAATCAATTATGCCACATTTGCCGCTGCCGCTGATGTTGGCATCTAATCCGCTCAGCAACTTGCCTCGAAAGGCCAAGAAAATACGAAACGAAACGAAATGAAATGAAAAGCAAAAGGAAAAGCAACAGCAAAAGGAAAAGCAAGCTAAGGGGCAGGCACACAGTGCACAGTGTAATTAAAACATTAATTTCCTGTCGTTATGAGCCGAATTTTTCTGATGCCTAGCAACAACAACAACAACAACAGCAACAACAACAACAACAAAGGCAGCTACAAACGCCCACGTCGTGACTGCGGCAGAGCAGCGCACAGTGGTCGAGCATGCATGAAACTATACGGTAAAAATTCTAATGGGTATCGGTTTGCAACTTGTGCTAAAAATCTAGAAAAATATTGTAAATGTTTAATAAAATATACGGCCACATTGTATTAATTAATTTAGAGATAATTTAATTTTAATTCTTAATTTTAATACTTAATCGACAGTAGAAAACCCCGTAGTTTGATTGTTCCATGCAAAAGTTTTAAAATTTTGAAACTTTTCTCTTGCATATCTTCGCACTTTTTTATGCAATCGTAAAACAATTCACACTATTGACAGAAAATGCTTTGACTAATGTCAAGTCCATAGATTTAAAACATTGAATGTCTGTTTTTTTTTCTATTAATAATATTAATTAGTTATTTTAATGTTGACAAATACTAATAGCAAATATGATCATCCGAATCGATCAAAATGAAAGTCTTAAAGGAAAGCACAAACTGAAACAAAGCAATCAATTTGGTAAATAAATATCGCTTTATTGATAGTTCAATACGATTGAATCGATATCGATATAATGATATTGCAACATAATTTAATTTTTTTTATTTAAAGATGAGATGATCAAACATGCTTTAAAATGTAAATTTTAGCTTTCGGTATTTGAAACAGTTTTGTCGTATGGCATCGACCACTGTGCAGTGACTGAGAGTGCGGGAGAGCAAGCACAAGAGCCAAAGAGAGGGAAGGGAGAATGTAGTGTGTGTGTGTGTGTGTGTGTGTGTGATGCAGTGCTGCCCGAGTGAACTTTTTTTTATATTTTTATTAATACTTTTATTTATGTTTTCCTTGCAAGTTGTGAAAGAACAAACTAAACAAAAAACAAACAAACAGTAAAGCGCAAAAAATGATTTCAAGCCAGAAATACAAAAAACACACATGCATGTGCGTATGTGTGTGTGTTGTTTGTAACTTGAGATAAATCCGTTATAATAGCGGTGAGCAACTGGGCCGCAGTCGCAGTCGCCGTCGCCGTCGCAGTCGCAGTCGTTGCTGTAGCAGCAAAAGCGGCCTAAATGATGCCCGACAGGCGCACACACACACACACGCACACACAGTATGTGTGTGCGCCAACATGGACACACCTCAAGTGGATAGATTGGGAGCGGGGGAGAGAGACAGGATGTGCTCGCTGCCAGAAAGCTACGCGCGACGCTGGCAGCGGCAGCGGCAGCGGCTTCAGCGTCAACATGCCTTTTGTTTTGTTTGCACTGCGCTTTGTTTTGTTTTTGTTTTCGGCTTTTGCTTTGGCTTTGTCTTTGGCGCTGCTTTAAGTTCTTGTTCTCTTTCTCCTCTTTGTTGTTGTCGTTGCTAGTTGCTGCCTTTACCTGTTGTGTATACATACATATGTACATACATACACGCACACATACGCATAGAAAATCTGTCCCAAAGGAGCAGCCGAAATGTGGAGTTAAAGAGAGCGCTCTCTAATTAATGCAGATCTGCAACACTGGCGGAGAGCGAGATAAACTTACAAGAATTTCACACTTCACTTGCATGTATGTAAGCCTGTGTGTGCGTGAAGAAAGAGAGAGAGAGAGAGAGAGAGAGAGAGAGGGAGAGAGCGAGAGCATGCGTTAATTATATTTGTTACCTGTGCAGCCTACGCGCTCTCTTTGCCTTTGTCGCTCTCTTGCGCTCTTGTTTCGTTTGCTTTAGCCGAGCTGCGACAGTGTTGCCAGAAAAAGCCAGAATTAAATAACAATATATTCGAAAACCAGAATGGGCGTAGCAGATCAGATGAAAAAATTCCATCAAAATTCAGGGCCAATCGGAAGATTCGAAATATTAAAATCTGTAATTTTCAAATGGTTAATACAGGTTTCGAACGCAAAATCTATCCAACAGAGGGGAAAAACTCCAAGATTTCGGAAATAATGAGAGCTATAGCTGCCATTTTTGGCATGTTGGTAGATAAAATAAAGTTTGTTTCAACTATTGATTTGAAAATATACAATGAACATAATTTTAATACATTGAACAATTTAAGAGGTACAAATTTTAATATATTCTGCATTGATTTAATTTTAATTATTTATATTTTGCATATTTATTGAAAATAAAAATATTAATTAGATAATTAATAAAAATAGATTTCAAATAAATCAATTTGAACTGAATAAATATCAGACATTTTGTAATTTAAGCCTGGCTATTTCTGGCTGCACTGTCACAGGCTAATTGCGTGCGCATGTGTGTGTGTGTGAAAGAGAGTGCGTGTGTGTGTGTGTGTATGCATATCTGTTTGGGGCATCTTTGTTGCTGTGAGGCTGGCTTTGGAGCTGCGCGCGTCAATCAGGCGCAGTTGCTGCTGCCGCTGCCGCTGCTGCTGCTGGCTTTGGGCAACGGCCGCAGTCGCAGCATACGAACAGACATACAAACAGACATACATACAGACATTCACACATAGCTGGCTGTTGAGTCACGCACACACACTACATACATACATACATACATACATACAAGCCCACATTCTTATAATACACTCACACACACACACACACAAGCTCACCTTTTGTTCTTTTGTATGCTGCAAGGCAATAACAACAGGCTTAACTACATAAAAATACAAACAGACAGACGCAGGCATAAAATGTATGTATTCATGCACGTGTGTGTGTGTGTGCGCCTTGAGTGTTTGTACCTGCCTATGCTGTTAACCGCGACGCCGACGCCGACGTCAGCGTCAACTTGAGCAAAGCGCGCCTTTGTTGTTGTTGTTGTTGTTGTTGTTGTTGGCATTCCTATTCCTGCGCTCTCTTTAAGCTAGCACAATTGCCCAGCCCATTGTGCATACATATATGTAAAGTGAGCGAGTGTGTGTGTGTGTGTATCCTTTAATACCACAACAAACAAAACAAGAGCGAGAGAGAGAGAGAGCGGAAAAAACTGGCTTTGAGTGCGCTGCACTTGCGCCGCGCTGCGCTGCGAACAGGTACAACAACAACATCAACGCTCTATCCTCGCTCTCAGTGAGTGCCAGTGTTGCCAGACGAGGCTAAATTAGCAGCATAAAATATGCACAGCATAACTTTAAATTAAGCAAAAAATTTAAATTAAATTAAACTACAAGAAGTAAATTTATTAAATGAAAAAATTAAATAAATAAAATAAACATTTTTTGAAAATAAATTATAAAAATAAATTGCAAAAAGATTAATAACAATAGAAATATATATATATATATATATAATCAAAAAAGGTATATAACTCTAAAAGGAATATATAAAATTAAAATTCATTAAAATAAATAAGAAAAATAATATAAATTGAAAAAATAAAATAAAATTAATTTCAAAAAACTAAATTAAGTTAACAACAAAAAATAAAAATACATTGAAATTTATAAATCAATCATTAATTAAATAAATAACAAAAATAAATAGTATATAATTATAAATTTATTAAATAAAAATTAATTTAATTGTCAAAATTAAAAGAAAGATTATAAAATATATAACAAAACAAAATAAAAATAGTGTAAAAAACAATATATAAATAACAAAAATATAAACAATATATAATATTAAAAATAAAATAAAATAATTTATATAAATTTAATAAATAAATTTATGACAGGCATAAATAGAATGTTAAAACCGACTGATGTGGCAACGCTGGCTCTTGCGCTTGAGCCAACGTTTAGTTCAGCTCAGCTCAGTTTGCAGTTGCCGTCGCCGTTGCTGTTGCCGTCAGCGTCTCTGCCGCCGTCGCCGTCGCCGTCACAGTTTGGTGTTTCAGTCTATGGCTGACTTTGTTGGCAGAGAGAGGTAACGCGTCTCGCTGTCGCGTTGCGAATGAAAGAGAAGCAGAATAAAGCCAAACTGCCGACAACAACAACAACAGCAATAACAACAAATGTTACTGTTAGCTTAACCGGCGAATAACAGCAGCAACAAATGCTTAATAACAGTGTATGCAGTAGCAAAAAAGCGCAAATCGCAGCAACAGCAACAACAGCTATAGCAAAAACCGTTAGCTGCCGATCAATTGACAACAAATAAATGTGGCAAGCGTGTGTGTGTGTGTGTGTGTATGTGTGTGTGTGTGTTTTGCTTAGAACTCATTAAACTGCAATTAAAAGCGAAAAGCAAACACGGCAAAAACTACAATTGCTGCTGCTACTACTACTACTACTATTTCTACTACCTTTTTGAGCGCCTGTACTCTAAAAAACTACCAAAGGGTTTATTCTGTTGGTGCAAGTGAAATAAGTGCGTAACAGGCAGAAAAAGGCGTGACAGTATACATATATATGCTTGATCCATCCATCCGTTCATCCGCCTGTCTGTCCTTCCGTTTAAACAGCCAGATCTTGGCAACCATAAGAGCTAAAAGCACCATATTTGGTAATTAGCTTCTCCTAAGCAACAAGCTGATTATGTTTGTTTTAGATTTTTGATATCGCCCCCGTCTCCGCCGTTAAACGCAGAAAACCACAACAGCCACAGTTTGACAGCTACTCACTTCTAATTTGGCACGCACTTTGCTTATGGCATTCTCTATCGACACTACGAATTGCACATTGATCGAATAAGAAACAGCGAAGATATGCAACAGACAATTTGCTCGAATTGCACAGAAGGGTACGTCCGACTGATCTGATCCATCCTTACTGGATTTGTTTTGTTACAAGCTGCAGCGTTGCCAGATCGAGCGTTGAAATGGAAATGTGGCAAAAACTATGTGCTCGGTGTGTGTGTGTGTGTGTGCGTGTATCGTCAGTTCAGTGCCGTTAGTGTTGTTGTTGTTGTTGTTGTTGTTGTTGCTGCTGTTGTTGCTGTTATTGCAGCAGCCATAAAAGCAGCAAGCGACAGCAGCAAAAATTTCTCTCGAAAGTGCTGAGAAATTGGTCAAGCAACTTTTCATGCAGTTGGCTGATGTTGTTGTTGTTGCTGTTGCTGTTGCTGTTGTTGTTGTTGTTGTTGTTGTTGTTGTTGTTGCTGTCGTAATTAATACTTTGGTCAATAAACAGCAGCAACAAAAATGCAATCAGCTCGTTGCCGTTGCCGTTGCGCCTGCGCAGCTTTTATTTTTCATTTTTTTAATATTTATTTTTTTGCATTTTTTTGTAACTTGTTTGTGTGTGTGCGTGTGCATATGTGTGTGTGAGCAGCGCTTTCCCATCAGCTGAAATGCGCCAAAGCAGACAAAGGATACAGCAGCAAAGGATAACAAGCAAAGCATAACAAAAGCAAAAGCAAGCTAAACAAAGCTCAAAGCAAAATGCGCATCTTAAAGCAATGGTGAGTTATCGTTTATCGACAATCGATTTACCTTAAGGTTGCCGGATTTTTTGATCGGAATAGAAAAGAACAACATCCCGTTAAACGTCTTAAGCATCTTTCGAAATTCTAAATTAGATTGAAAACCTTAATAATACTTACACTTAAAAAAAAATTGAAGTTTATTGAATCAATAAGCTTAAGTTTGATCTTATCTAACCTCAAAATCTGGATTTAAAAATGTAAAATCTTGAAATATACTATTAAAGCATATAAATTGTATTAAATTATCACTACAAAACTTTAAAAAAATATGTTCGCTGTTTTTTATCCGATCGAAACAAAATTCACAGCGTCGATAGAGAATGTCATAAACTAGTTAAATCCCAAATTACAAATCAATAGCTTTAAAACTGTGGCTACAGCAGCTTTTTGGTTTCGGTTTACGGATTAGGAGAACCTAAATCCCAAATATGGTGTCTCTAGCTCTTATAGTTGCTGAGATCTAGGTGTTCATACAGACGGACAGACAGACAGACAGACGGACAGACAGACAGACGCACATGGCTATATTGACTCGGTTTGTCGTCCTGATCAAGAATATATATACTTTATGGGGTCTGCCACGCCTCCTTTTGGGTGTTACACACATTTCCTCTTTGCACTAAGTTAATAGACCCTTTTTACTTTTTTAAAGTAAAGGGTCTAATAAATTCCGTCACGATAAAGCAAAACTGACCATGAATTGGGTTTTAGCAGCCGCACAACCTAGAAATCTTCTTGATTTCTACTCCCTTTTTAGTAGTCCTGTAATCTCCGATTTTATTAAAATCTGAAATATACTACATATAGCAAAATATGTTATATTATTTATACCATTTATAAATATAATATAATGTTTATTTGATGGTCGATTTTGATAAGGTCGCTACAATCCGATAACGATTATTTTACTGGTGTAACGAATATTTTTCGAATGATATTCGGAATTGAAATTCAAAACATTTCTATAACGAATGCATAACTATAAGATTCTTTATCTTATTGTATGACTTGCTGATAATTATCATTATTAAAATTACAATTAGGAAGAAGAAGAAGCGCGCTCAGTCGTGAATCTATTTGCTGCACATGCATAATGTATATCATGTGGATACTACGAGTATCTGAGAGATACGACTCACATTTCGTATGCAAAACACGCTGACAAAAAGTAAAAAACCCCTAACCAAAAACAAAAACTGTCATTACACACGAGTATCTATCATATATAGCTATCTCGAATATGTAGATACATATGTACAAATGTATGTTTATGCAAGAGTATTTTGTGTGGATGCGAAATGCCGCAGATTCCAGAGCCTTAGAAATCCCGGGGGGAAGTCAGAAATAATAATGCAAGTGTCTGCAGTTGCTGCTGGCATTTGCAACTGTGAAAAATTCATTCAGTTTCCCAGCCAATTTTTGGTCAGACATATCTCTCACCTGCCGGCGGACAAGGGGAAAAACACACACAAGCTGCATGGGTAGACAGAGAGAGGGAGAGTGGAAGAGAGGAAGCGAGCGAGCATATCAATAGTTGGCATTGCTTTCCAACTACCTGCAGCATTCCAATAATTTCATTTCATTTTTCTGCTTCTTCGTTTTGTAGTTGCTGCACTTTGAAAAAGTGCAAAAGGGTCGATTAGTTTGTGCATGTGGGAAATGTGTATAACACCCAGAAGGAGGCGTGGCAGTACCCACAGAGCATATATATTCTTGAATCTATATAGCCATATACGTCTGTCTCTATGAACACCTAGATCTCAGCAACTATAAGAGCTGAAGACACCATTTTTTGTATGTAGGTTCTCCAATATCGTAGGCAGTTGAACTTTGCTTTCGGTTTTGGATGTCTCTACCCCTTTCCGCGAAATTCGCAAAAACTGCTGCTGCAACATAGATCTCGTAAGCTATAAGCGAAACAGCAGTTACAATACGAAAGCTACGTTGTGATAAGAAATAGCGAAGATATGCAAAAGACAATTTGCTGTATAATTGAAACGCAAAGTACAGGGTCTGTTACTGTCGGTTGCGTGCGACTAATCTGCTCCGTGCCTACTGGTTTTACATTGTTTATCTTCATATTCGCGCCGACTTTTTCCACGTAAAACGTAGCCGTAAAAGGCGCAAACCGTAACCGAAACTTGAACCACAGCATCGTGATACGTCTACGTGTTTTAGGTTGCATTGCCATGCGTGATTCGTGCCTCCGGAGACGCGTGTTAACGTCAAATGCCTGATTGATTCACCTGTGGCAGGGGGCGTAGGGGAGCTCAGACAGAGCATAAAAATATATAGCACAAAGAAGCAGAAGGAGACGAAGAAGAAGAAGAAGAAGAAGCGAAAGGATAGACCCCAAGCAGTGATATGTTGACCACAATTCAGGAAATTGGACCATGATTCGAGTCGTTTAGAAACTGACAGCGTTACGAGTAGATTCATTCATTCGTTCTGACAGAGGCCAGAGACGGAGCTGACTTTGCATATGACGACTTCCCTCTCGCTCCCCCAGTGAGCACCATCTACCATCTCGCTCGTTAGCTCTCGACTGACGCTTGATTGATGCTGATTGAATTCCAGTTGGTTAAAGCTACAGTTTCAAGTGTTCTTTAGCCCCTGCTACATTGGCTATTTCAGCATTTGTCCAGCAAGCTGTAATTTAATATCTAAAAAACAATCAAAAATAGCTTCGATTTATTTTTGAAAATATTTATGCTATATTTTTATTTTATCAAATTGAATTAATTATAATATATTTAATCTAAACAACACATATTTGGATGTATAATATAAATAAATAAAATACATGCTAACAATTTAAAACAGGGATCGCAATTATTATAAGTTTTGAAATAAAAATTGCAAAACAATTATTATTTTCAATTTTTATTTTTTTGGCTTCAATTTTTTATACCCTGTTTTTAACTCATAATTATTATTTGCGATCCCTGATTTAAAATAAATTCCAAAGTATTTGTTGTGATTTGTTCGTTTTTAAATACATTTAACTATTATTTAAATTTAAAATTTAAATTTTCTAAAATTTAGACATTTTTGGTAAGCATTTTAAGTGATTTAAATTTTTTACAAGTTGAGAATTTATTTAAAATTAACAGCACTTTTCAAACTGGCAAATAAATATAATTGTATTAATTTTGCATTCATTTAAAAAATGGCTATAATTTTGAAAATATATTTAAATATTTAGATACTTATAAATAACTTAATAGATTATAATTAATGAATATATTCTAATTCTGAATATAAATATCTAGTTTAAATATATTTAAATACACAGCAAGATGTTTTTATTATTTATAAAAACAAATTTAAACAAATTGTAATGACAAATGTTATACAATTTTATTGTTACTTAGTCGAATAACAAAGAATTTAATTCTAGTTTACCGTAGTATTATCCAGAATCAGTTGCTCTGGTGGTAAACAGAAATATGTATGTACTATTTTAGTGAAATTGCATTCACAGAGCTCAACAATAATTAATATTTTTTTTTGTATCTTTGCACGTATTCTATTTAAAATTCGTGGCAAATCAGGCTTTGGGGTGTTTCAAAAATGCTCAAAAGCATTGCTTTGACGGTATAGAATTTGAAACGCCATGTCCGTTGAATAAAGTTGGCAAATGCCTCAATCCGATTATTGAAATGCTTTGTGCAGCGGCAAAACTAATTGCCGCAAAGCGAACTAATTGCCACATGAATGCGAATGCGATTCCGAATGATTGTATAACTCTGAAATAGATAGAATGAGGTGTGTTTCGCCATCTCTGTCTCTCTCTCTGTCTCTATCTCCGTCTCTCGCTCTGTCTCTGTCTCTGTCTGTCTGTCAGCTGTAATTGCTGCTGTGGCTAGCAGGGAATTCCCCGAGGAGAGCAGCGCACATATAGCAGGTTTTGACCACAAGCCGACACTTGAGGTTCTGGTTAAAGCTTCAAGGAGCACTTGCTGCCACAAAGCAGTGTAGCGAGGGGAACAGCGGAAGGTGTCTGGAGGGGAGGAGGGGAGAGGAGGAGGGAGCCAAGGGTAACTGATGCCCGGCCATCAATTAAGCTTGCATTTCAATTTCAATTTCTCAACTCGACAGCGTATTTAACTGTACTTTAATTGCAAACGTTGCCTTCGCCTTTGCCCCTGCCCCTGCCCCTGCCCTTGCCCTTCATCCTTCACGCTTTAATCATCAGCCATGCCCACACGTTTAGGCCATGGGGTTGCCATACAGCATTTTTGCTATGAATCCAAAACTCCCCCCAAAATGAACCAGAAAGTACTGGGCGGATCAGTCGAACGCAACCGAAAGTAGGATATCCGGTACATTGTGTATTTGCAAACAGTGGCATAAATATAAAACTCCCCCCTCTCACAGTCAAGTAACTTGTCTTCCATATATCTTCGCTGTTTCTTATTTAATTACAAGTCGGTAGTCTTCAAACTATAGCTGTTGTGTTATTTTGGGTTTAGCGGGAGAAGGTACGAGGTGTCGAAAATCTAAAACAAAGTTGATCTGCTCACTCTACAGGAGAACCTAAATACCTAAAATGATGTTACTAACTCCTACAGTTTGCCAGATCTAGGTGTTCATATGGACGTACGGACAGACGGGTATATCTATGTATACTCAGCCCGTCGTGCTGATCAAGAATATATATATTCTGCCACGCCTACTTTTGCCTGTTACACAAATATCCCATTAGCACTAACTGAACAGATCCTTTTGTTCATTTTTAGAGTACAGGGTCTAGAAACCGCTCACCAAAACCCCAAATTTTGTTGCAATTTCAAATGCAGCACAGTGCGGTTGAAACCAAGAAAGAGCGGGCAGTGAGGGGGCGGGGGCGGGGGGCTAAGTCTATATAGATATAAATGGGTGTGCTAACAGGTAACTACATATATTCTATGCTTTGGCTTCTCCAGGCACCTGGCAACTGGCAACTCGCACCTGGTAAGCAGACACCCTATTAGTGTGTGCTCTTGCCTCTGTGGCTCCGCTTTTGTTTGTGTTTTGCCTTTAATTAATTCTGCAGAAATTTGTGTGAGAGTTTATGGAAAACTTAATCGTTGCAACATTTGATAGGTGAGCTTATTGTTGGCCCCTTACAGCAGCGGTTTATGGCTTTTCCAGTAATTAAACAGCGTTGCAGCTGACTCACACGAGCAGGGGAATTAAATATCGAAGATGATATGGGTATGCATCAGTCAGGTTCAGGTAGGGTCACCTAAACGGTAAGGAAAATCGGTATTGCCTTTATTTACAATATCACAACGCCATGCCAATTTGTATGTCCAATATCGAACAATTGAACCCAATAACTTATAAGACAAAACCCAACACAAACCCAACTTTTTTGTTTCCTTCTA